>JANTQA010000031.1:0-74450 GCA_027625915.1 Anaeramoeba flamelloides | reverse complement strand
TTATTTTTTTTTTTTAGTATAGAATTATCAAACTGAAAATTATTTATTTTGGTATCATATTGTAAATTATGTTTTGATTTTAATGAAATAAATAAATTCCATTCTAAAAGATGTAACTCATCTGAAATAATAAATTGAAAAAAAAAAAAAATATCCTTTAGTATTCAAGAACCATTAATAACTAAATCTGATTTGTAATTCACTTTTAAGTCATTCTAAATATATAAAACCCTGATATTTTATAAATTAAAAAAAATCAAACCAGAAACTAAAAAAAAGTGAGTTACAATTTTTGAAATGAGCATTACCGATTTTTTATTAATGAATTTTCACTGAAAAAAAGTTTAACAAGAAGATTTTATGAATAATTAAATTCATTTTCAAAGACATTACAAAGTCGAGATTTTCATAGTGATTATTTTTCTTTTCGAAGATCTGTTTTTTTTTTTTCAACATTATCTTTTAAAATAAAAAAAGAACTAAAAAAAAAAAAAAGAAAATGAAAAAGAAAAAGAAAAGCAAAAGAAAAAAAAAAAGAAAAAAAAAATTTGAATAAGCAAAACTAAAATTTGCAAAATTAGAAAAAATGATTCTGATCCAAAAATCTGAAAATATTTTTTTGATAATAATCCTCGAAAAAACCCTCAAAAAAAACTTCTATTAACATTATAAAGTGAGTTATAATTTTTGAAATCCAATTTAATTTGTGTTTTTCAGTAAATTTTTAATCTAGAATTAACTTCTCTTAGATTGAACAACCATTTAAAAGAAATTAGTTAGATTGGTGTAAGAGATGTTTGTATAAATAGTTTGGTAAAATATGTCCCTACGACCCAAAAAACACTAAAAATGAAAAACTGATCAAATACTTTCCATTAATACAATTAAAAAAACTAAATGATAAAATAAAAATAAAAAAAGTTTCAATTTAACTTTTTCTTGAAAACATGTTTTGCCCAAATCATTGAATTCACACTTGAAATTATGTATATTTTTAGATTCAGTATCTTGTTTTAACTCATTTACTAAAAAAAATTCTAAATTATGGGGAATTTTCTTTTCACAAAAGGCACTAATTTGGTCTTCAAATGTTTTTTTTAGTTTTAAATGGTAAAATTAAAAAAAAGTTCAACTAAAAAGATAAACTCTCTGGAAAACCATTCTAATTTGATATATTAACTTATTCTTTGATTTCAAACTTTTCTCAACCCCAATTTTTCAAAAAAAATATAAAAAATTGCACACTAATTTCAAAAAATATTTTTGATATTCAAAAGTTGAGAGTGTTTTTATTCTAAAAAAAATTATCACAGTGGCTAATGGAATTAAGTTATGAACTTAATTTCGAAAAATATTAATCAGAAAAAAATAGTGCTTGATTTTATTAAGGACATATATAAATTTTATAAAAATATTTTTCAAATGTTTTATCTATATATATATAGATCACAGATTGTACGAATTTTCTTTTGAAACCAGCGATTGATTTATAAAATCGTTTTTTTTAGACCTTTACATGGACTTTTTCTTTTCATTCGTTGTTTTCATATATTTTTTTTGAACAACTCCTCCATTTCTTTTTAAATTATACATTTCGTTTATGGGATGTGAAAAAATGCAAAAGGAAAAACTTGAAAAAAATTAAGGAATGAAAAAAAATAATTAAAAAACAGCAAGTAATTTCCTTAAAAGTATTGAAAAACTAGGTAAATTTGTGATTTAACATTTAAGTGGGAGGTTTTACATTTAAAACCATGAAAAAAGTTTGAGTTTATATTTTTAAAATGTTAAAACAATGCAAAGTGGGTTTTCTGTTTAAAAATCTGGGAAATTTTCAACTCTTAGACACTGAGAAAAAGAATTATTTTTGTTTAAAAAAAAATCGCTATTGAGGAAGAAAGGCAGTTCAAATTTTCACTTTTGTGCCATTCCAAATTAGATCAGCCCACCCAATTTTTTTACATTGGGATTACACCCTGCTATAATATTTTTTATTGATCACAAAAAAATATTTCAAATCTATAACTTTTAAAATTTTTTTTTTCACAATTACTAATCTACAAAATGTGATCAGTAATTTTTATTTATTTATATGAACACAGCTTTAACTTATGAGTAAGACAATTATATAACTTGCGTTTTTTTTTCAATACTAGAAAACCATTTTTACAATAATTTTTTTTTAATTTATACATTATCACATGTCTTATTTCCTAAAAGGTATTTCCTGGGGAATACTTTATTATATTTAATTAAAAATAAAATTTCATTTTTTTATTATTTATATTTTTACAGAATTGTTTACAAACGATTCTTATGTTGGTTTTTTATTCCAAAATTACTATTTCTACTTTTTTTCAAAATATTTAATTGTTTAAATTATTGGTAAAAAATCAAACGTGTTAACATTAGTAATAAGCCCTTCTACTTTTTTAATTAATTGTAAGATTTATTATATTATCTCTTTATTAAATTCACATATTCTATTTTAATGTTTATTCACTTTCAAATAACAAGAGGATTTTGATTAACCAACAAAGTTTAATTACAAACCCTCTTTCACAAATAAAGAAGTTTTATGTTAAATTGTCTCACATATTTGTAATATATTCCCTAGTATATTTATTTCTTCTTTTTAGTATAAACTTCTATTTTTTTGTGATTGTTCATAAATTTTATTTTTAAAAACACTCTCATAACATCAAAATAAATTTTCATTCAAATTTTTTTGATAATATCTTTTTTGGTAACAAACTAAATTAATTATATCTAATAAATTATTCTTCCCGTTATTTTACTTAGTTTTATATTTTATTGTTAATTTTTTGGTTTCAATAATTCAATATTTTTGAGATGTTTAAGATAAATAAAGATTCAAATTAAATTTTTTTTTGTTTTTGAAAAAAAAATCTTATGTGTGCGTATTTGTAACAGATGAAATTAATGTTTTTTTTTTTTTTTTGTTTTACCCTTAACAAAAATATCCCACATATATATATATATATATATATATAATACCTCACTAAAATACTGGGTATACCAATAATTTCAACTTTAAGAAATTTTGACTATATAACATTGTATTTTCGTTTCAAAATTTTTAATGTGACAATTTTTTTTTTTTTGTTATTTTTTTTCATTTATTATTTTAATTTATATCATTTTAAATTTTTAATTTATTCTCAAGAAAATGCAAAAGTGGAAGATTTTTAATCATGATATTTGGTATAGATAGAAAGAATTCAAAAATTATCAATAATGTAAAGATAGTAAAAACCAAACAAACTAATAATTTAAAAATTTTATTCTAAAATTCAAAATCTCCAAAATTAAAAAAAAAAATAAAACATAATCAAAAAAATATCTTTTTTTAGAGAACCGGTATGGGCAAGTGGCAACACAGCCTAGTGTACAATCTGAAGGCCTGGGTTCTATTCCCTTAACCATTATTTCTTATTGTTTACCATTTTCTCAAATAGCCACCACGGTGTAATTTTAATTAAAAATCGGGCTTATGCTTCTTAGAACCACTAATTCTTTGAGGAAATCGTTTGGCCGAATTGAATCTTTTTGACTATTATAAAAACTGAACGGAATTGGAACAAAATCCCTCTCAATTTATGGAGCGGATCCGATTTTTGGGAGAAATGACCAGCTCTCACTTGGTTCAACAATATCTCTAATTCAAATTAGGGATTCGGGCAAACAGGTGGACTTTTAGTACCCACTCTTTAATGGAAAAAAAAAAAAAATATCTTTTTTTTTTTAACTTCCAAATTATTTTCTTTAATTTTTTCAATCAATTTAAATTGTGTACATTACCAAAAAAAAATTTTTTTGAAATATTTTTTTTTGTGAAAATTTTTAGAGAATCAAAGATCAAACAGCACCCAAATAAAATACTCTAAACTATACCGCCTTGAATTTTTTGAATCTTTTATGGTGATGGGACTCAGTTAAAATAAGATATTATTTTCAGGTTATTTTTTATTCTAAAAAATATACCACACAAATCAAATCTTAATAAATATTCAATTATAAACTTTTTTGATCAAAAATATTTTTGAGTCACACTATGGTTACATTAAAATTATATTAAACTCTGTTTCAGTCAAAGGAGCCCACATTTTTTTCAAATATCAAATATTTTATATAATTGACCTCTGAAGAACCAATAAGAAATAAAGAGAATAATCCACCTCAAAGAAATGTTGATACATGTCTGAAAGAAAACTAATTAATCAATAGATTTTCTTAAAAATTTCAATACTCAAATTCTTAGGGACCTATTGAGAAAAACAACAATGTTCGTTTTGAACTTCTACTGGAATTTGAATAATAAATATGAAACATTTTTCACTTCATTTTCCATACTTTTCTATTAGAAATTAAACCCCGAAACAAATTTTGTTGGTATTTGTGGTCTCTATTTGAAAAAGGAAATGAAAATGAAGTGAAAATTTTTTAAATTTATTAAACAAATATCAAGATCAAAGATCCAAATTGAATTCCAATAGAAATCAATATGATTTCTCAACAATCTTTACATGGTTTCAATGAAATTACAATAACACGTTTTTACCAAGTGACTATTAATCTTGCATTAAAAATTTTTTTGCAAATGAATGACGTTTTTTAAAAAAAAATCGAAAAAAAAATACAAAAAGGTGTAGAAATGTGAAAAAATGATTTCAATTTTGAAAATTTCCAAAATAAAATTTTTCTTCTAATATCTATGCAAACCCTTTAAACAGGTGTATTGTACCATTACAACTGGACCCCTTTTACTGAAAAATAGTTTATTTATTCTACTTTTTTGTTTTTTTCAATTATATCATAATTATTTTGGGATTTTTTAAGAATGTAACATATACATTATGAGTATTGCCATTAAAATTATCTTAAATTCTTTTATATTATGTAAGAAGTTGTAAAACATTTTTTTTTTTTTAATTTTTTTCTGAAGGTCTAAATTAAAATTGATTAAGGGACTAATCTCTATTAATTTTTTTTTTGACCAATAACTAAATAAGGAATCCTTATCTTGAAATACAGTCAGTTCCATTTTTAAAGCACAAACTTTCAACTAAATTTAAGACACAAAAAAATCTCAAATTAAGGCACAAAATTTGTAATTGTTTTTTTTACAATTTATTTTTCCGAGAATCTGAATTTTGTGCCTTAATTTGAGATTTTTATTTTGCCTTTAATTTCGTTGCAGTTTGTGCCTTAATAGTGGAACTAGTTGTGTGTTTAAAATTGAAAATAGAAAGGTTTTTTCAATGTTAGAACTTTTAGTTCTTGTTTTTTTAAAATTTTACAATTCTGTCAAAAAAAAAAGTGACTTTTAAAAATTTTTTTTAAAAAAAAAGATCTTTAACCGATGAGAATTTTTTGATTAATTTTGGATTGAATTATTTTCTTAAAAATAATAGTTATTCTCATTTTGAAAAACTAAAAAATAATTGAAAACTGGTGAATATATTCTTATTCACTTCTGTTCATCCAACTTGACTCTATAAAGAACTCAATTTGTTTTATCAATAATTAATTTTTTAAAAAAAATAGTTCTTATTCTATTCTTTCATTTTTTTTAACACTGACAAAAAATTTTGGGATGGTAATTTGGGAACACTTTTTAAAACTTCAAATTTGACAAAAACAAAATAGTTTAAACTCAAAAAGTAGATTCAAGAAAAAAAAAGAATGGTACAAGAAAAGAAAGAAAATCTTTTATTAAGAGTAAAGTATATATTGTATATTTTTTATCGAATCAAACCATTTTTTCATGCAAATCCAAAAAAACCTTTTCAGGTTTATTTTTCAAACTATTTTTTGTAGTTCTTCCACAAACATAACAAGGTTTTGCTTTCTTGATCATATTTTTTTTTTATTTTTTGTATTTTTGCAAAAAGTTGAAAAAAAGCAACTTTCAAAAAAGTGAAAAAATGGAAAAATTTTTTATTTCGATAAAAACAATAACTAAATTTAATGAATGTCATTTAGCAAGATTTCATTACTATACTAAGAAGTTTTTCACTTTGATTTCAAATCTAAGTAATTGGCAAAAAAAATTCTAAATCTCTATTAAATTTACCTAAAAAAAATTTAAGATAGACTAGTCCCTTAATAACACAAAATAATAATGATTAGAATAATATCTAAAAAAAAAGTTATTTTTTTATATGTATATTTGCGTCTAATTTAATTTGGTAAAATATTCAAAGGAAATAAAACAATTTTAAAATTGTATAATTAACGTATTAAATAATATTAAATTGATTTTTAATCTGATTTAATTGATAATGAAAATTGCAGTTTTCATTTAATTGGTAGTAATCAAGTGCGTCTTCTAATTCTTCAACAATTAACTCTGGATCAGAATCTGCTATCAATTCTATTGAGTTTGTATAGAGGTATTTGATAAAAATTTTTAAACTTTCTGTTGATCTTCCAGAATAATCTCTGATTTGGCTTAAATTTTTTTCTTTTTCAGTTAGATTATCGAACATGGACCTATATAAGCGACATTTTGCATATAAAATAAAATTGTGAACCGAAATTGTAGCCATAGTAAAAATGTCATCGTCGTCATTCTCATCATCGTTGACTAATATTTTGAAGTTTTTGGAATCTTCATTACAATATAATAACTTTAAATCATCATTAAAAGAAATTTTAATAAAATCTTGTATTTGGAATTTTTTACAAATTTGATTAACAATATGATAATTTTCATAAGCACCAGTATACACCCATTTTAAAAAAATATTTATTTCATTTTCATTATGTTGGTTTAAAATATTTTCAATTTCTTTGATTGGTTTTTTCAGTCTGCATTGTAAAAGTGGTTTATGAATTTTAAATTGTTTCTTGTTTTCTAAATCCAATATGTGGTCACTAAATTTGCCAGTGGTTAATAAAATTAAAAATTCGAAATTTTGAAATGATGATTCATTTTTCTTTGGATCAAGCGGAAAGATAAAGTAATTATCCATGGAACTTGATAATTGAAAACTTTTGTTTTTGGGAATTGTTGAATCATTCATCTTGATAATTGGATTATTTTCGAAGGGTTTTCCAATCATTGCAAATAAGACACTATCATTACCCCAACCATAAAGATGGTTTTGATCGGTTAAGGCAACAGTGTGACGCGAACCTGAAGTGATATCAATGAAATTGATGTCTTTGAAATCGGGAATTGGTTGGAAAGTGTTGCTTGACAACTGCTTTCCATTTTCCTTTTGCTTGCCACAGGTCCAAATGGTTCCATTGCGAAACAAAATAATACAGGCACGATTTGGACATGTGATTTTTCCAATTTCGCTCGCATCTCCGAAATTGGGTACAACTTCTGCCTTGGTTATATCATTGGAATGGCCTAATCCTAATTGCCCATCTTGGTTATATCCTAAAGCAATTAATTTGCAGTCATGCGTTGTGAAAAGGCAATGGCCTGCATTACAAGAACCAAAAACATCACGTACGTTTTCATGGATTTGGATTGGTAATTGCTGCTCTTCAGTATTGGTAATTTTTCCTAATTGAGCTTTTGGTATTTGTTTTTTTATTATCCGTTTTGGAATATTTGTTTTGAAAGATAAATAATGAGTTAGGGTTGTGTTTTTTAAAGAGAGATTATTTTGGTTCTCATATTTTGCATTTGTTTTGTGTTTATTTTATGGTGTTGTGTTTGTCAATTGTTGAGATGTTTTGTTTTGATTTGATTTTTGTTTTTGTTTTTGTTTTTGTTTTTTGTTTTTGTTTTTTGTTTTTTGTTTTTTGTTTTTGTTTTTTGTTTTTGTTTTTTGTTTTTGTTTTTTGTTTTTGTTTTTTTTTTTTGATGTTGTTTTTGATGTTGTTTTTGTTTATTTGAAAAAAAAATTGAAAAAAGTCAAAAAGAACTTTGTATTTTTGAAAATATTTTTTTACCTTTCCAGTTAAAGCCATTTCCGTACAAAACATTTTCATAAGAAAGAAAATAATTTGTGACAGCTGTGCAACATATTTTTTTTATTTTGATTTTCTTTTTAACAAACCAATCGCATAAATAAGCTTTATTTTCCTCAAGATTGGATCGGTTTACTAAAGGCAATTGTTGAAAACGATTTTGAGTTCCAACAGAATAAACCAATCCTGATTGAGTTAAAACTAAGCCATTATAATAACCATGTTCGATGTCAACAATTGGATCATTGTGATCTTCTTTTTCTTTTTCTTTTTCTTCTTCTTTTTCTTTTTTTTCTTCTTTTTCTTTTTTTTCTAATTTTTCAAAGATCAAAGTTTGATAGGGTTCATCAGATATTCTAATCATTATTTTTTCTTCACTCAAAACTAATGTACACTCCTCTGACCCACATACCTTTTTGATATTTGAATAACGTGTTATTGGTCTTATCGTTGTTGTTTCTTGTTTATCATGTTTTTTGTTTAAATCAAGACTTTCTCCACCATAAAATGAATTATATTTCTCATTGTTATCAATAACAGAATCTTTCTTTGTATTAGTGTTGTCCATTTTTTTCGGATTTTGATCTTATTTCTTCGAGTCTGTGTTAAGTAATTTTTTTTTGAAGAAAAATAATAAAAAAGCAATTAAACAAGAATTATTTGATTAAAAAAATAAGTGAAATCACATAGAATTAATTCAGAATATTAGATCGATTCAATTCTGAAATAACATTTACACAACGTTGATAATTGAAAAATTCAAGAAAGGTGTCTTCCAAAGTATATTTGGTGATCGGTAAATCTTATAAATATTTATTCAGCGATATCTAAGTAACAAAAAATGAATTTTTTTTACTAAAAATATCATAATTTTGTCACTCCTCTCGTTTCTGTTACTTTGTTGTTTCTGTGATTTCTGTGATAGCTCAAAATATCAAAGAAGGTTGGCGAGAAAATCGCTTTTTCAAAAATTTCTATTAAAACAGAAAGTGGAAAACTATTTGGACTTATTGGTAACTAAAAGACATTATTCTACTATATGGGAATGAATTTTAAATGGTTTTCCATTTTCACTTTAATGATCAAAAAGGTGAAAATGGATGTGTATGCTTTGTTATTTTAAAACAAAGAACAAACTGATATATAAGTACAGTGGTATGTTTGAAATTATAACAAATCCACCCAAATTCTCATATTCGAAAAAAAGAAAGATCATTTTTTCATAATAGACTAACATAATATTTTTTTTTTTATTTTTAAATGGTAACAAAAAACTAACTAATTTTGCAAATTTAATTTACTAAAAGATCCTTTCAATGAAAATAACCACCAAACCTTTCCCGCAACACACCACTTCAATTTTCCTCGATACCACCAATTTCTGTTTTGAGAGAAACGATCCAAATGAAGAAAACTTTGGTAAATAAATACACAAAAAATATTGTTTGTTGTGTTTGAAATGGATCATGTTGTTCCAAAAACAATTCGATGAAACACTCTCCTCTTGGTCATGGGTGGGGAGATTTATTCAAGGAAAAACAAAAAGAACAAAAAAAAAATAAAGTCAAAAATCACAAACCCTTTGTAATAATTGATACAGTTGTTCCAGAAATACCTTGAAATTTTATAAGACCCTCTAGAAATTGATTTTCTATTCTGAAATTTTATTTTGTTCAACAAACGGTAAAAGAGTTATTCAAGTTCATCATAAACCCGAAAATTTATAATAGAAGATTAAAAATAAGTTTTCCATTTTTAATTTTTTTTGTTTTAGAAATTGACAAACAAACCAAATAAAAAAACTTACATTAATGTGGATCTTCATTTTCCAAAATTGTTATAATCTCAGATTTTTACAATTTAAAAGCAATGATCGAAAAACGCTTTGAAAGTTTCCATGGTTTCTGTGATTTTTGTGATTTCTAATATTTATTGATTTCTGTGATTTCTATTTCTTCTGTGGTTTCAATTATTGAGAAAATTTAATTTTTAACTTGGTTTTTACAAAAAAAAAAAACTCGAAGTAAGTAAGACAAGTTGAAATTTTGATCTTATGATCGAAATTGAATTTTGTATCTCAAAAAACACACTTTTATAATCATACAACCAATTTCTAATGTCTTGTAATATTTCTCAGGAGGGTTGGGACCGATTAATTAGTTTTTGGAGACAATGTAACAATTCAAAGTAACCCAATCAAATTTAAAAAAACTTTTCAATAAAGTATACAATCACCAAATCTTTCAGTTTGATTCAAAAAAAAAAAACAACAAAAAAAAGACAAAGATTTTTCGGAAAAACTCTTTTATTGGATCCATTTAAATGTGTAAAAATGATTTCTTAAAATTTCAAGTTTTTTTTGAAAAAGATATGATTTAAAAATTTCACTTTACAGTTGTGGATCAAAAGTGAAACATAATTTTTCTTTGTGAAAATTAATAAAACCACAGAAACCACAGAAATCAGAGAAACCTTAGAAACTTTCAACCAAAACTAAAATCAAATTAAAATGAGAAACCAATTAACTTCGAATAATAATCCATTAGAGTATTTTCAATCAAACCAACAAACACCATTTAAATCTACTTTTTTCATATTGAAATTGTTGTTGTGGTTTTGGAAATTGCCAAAATAGTCAATTTTTTTGAACAAAATTTTACTAATAGATCAATAAAAGAAAAATCCCATACCAAAAGACATTAGATTGAAAAAACTGTTATTGAGCTGAATCCTTCATTTTGTCTTTATTTATTTATTTTTTCTTTTTTTCATTGATCTTACTTTAAATTTTCTATGATTTTCTCCATTAAAAACCATGTTGAACTTTTTCTCACTGTTTTACTTTTAATCCACAATTGTTATTTTCAATTTTTACTATATCAATTCGCCTTAAAATCATCTCTTTTCAATGGTGAACTTTTATTTATTTAACTTGTTCTTTTTTGTGATAGATATTGGGAGAACCAAGAATCCTAGATAAAACAGTATTCCAGAATTGAAAAAAAAGTTAATTAGCTGAAATTTCAATGATTAATATAGTAAAATTTTTTGATTTATTACTTGTAAAATAATTATAAAAAAAATAAAAAAATTTTTTTAAATATAATTATTCAAAACTTTTTTATTAAAATATTATCAAGGAGAAGGAATTGATATATTCTAAGGAGATCCCTTATCACCCATAATATTTGCTCTTAATTTCTCACTTTCTTTTAATTAAAAATAATACCATTAACAAATCATTGTCAAATATTTGTAGATGATTTAATTTTAATGATAAACGGAAATATAATGCAAATAAATAGAAAACTGATAATAATATATCAAATAATTATTCAATTTAGATTAAAATCTAATAAAGATAAAACAGAAATTTCACAAGATTTATCAAAGATTAAATATTTGGGGATTTTTTTAAAAAAAAATTAAACATTTAATATATAATTTAAAAAAAGGTAAATGAAACGTTTAACAATTCTAAACAATAATTTAATAATAATTTATTTCCAAATAATTTAAAAATTAGATTATTTAAATCTTTTATATTAAGTCAATTAACATATGGTTTAGAAAGATATAACGATAAAATTACAACCGAAAATTATTTAAATTCTGGATTAATACATGTATTACTGAAATATGCAAAATAAATCCAAATACACCAGCTCTTATCTATAACATAGACTTTAAATTTGAAAATTTGTTAATTTCAATTAATTAATTCAAATTCAAATTCAAAAATAAATTGAAATTCAAATTCAAAAAAAAATTAAAAAATTTATCTTTGTCTCATCTAAATCAACTAATGAAATTTAACCAAAAAATTAACTATAAAATCAATTGGAATTCAAAGAATTTAAAACTTCTCAAAAACTAAATTTATAATTATAATTATAATTAGTTTTTGAATTCTGAAAGCAGGAAGTGTTTTTATATATTCCTAAATTTAATAGAATTAAGTAAAATCATAGATTTTTCTCTATTCTTTTGAATTCTGCCAGTTGGATAGGTCTTTAGGTATTTTTTTTTTGACTTTTTGGAATTTAAAGAAAATTTATTTACAGTCAGTTTCACTTTTAAGGCACAAAATTTCAACTAAATTTAAGACACAATAAAAATCTCAAATTAAAGTACAAAATTTGTAAATTTTTTTTTTTACAATATATTTTACTAGAACCAGAATTTTGTGCTTTGATTTGAGATTTTTATTGTGTCTTGTTTTTCGTTTCAAGTTTGTGCCTTAAAAGTGAAACCGACTGTAATTTTCTTTATACTTCAAGAATTAAAAAAAACTAAGCACTCTGCTGTACTCTACGACACTCCAAAAGAATATTTTCAAATAATTAAAAATCAAAATAAAATATTTATTACTCAAAAATACTAAAGTTATTTATCAAGTTCAACAATTCTAAAATTCAGAACATTTACAAACTGTTTAAATAGATATTACTATGTAAAAAATAATAACTCAAATAAATTTTGTCATTTATATTTAAAATAGGAACATAAAGAGATAATAGGAACTATTGATCATTTTTCATAGGTTTGCAATTCCTATGCAAAAGATAAAGATATATTTTTAAATAAATTAAAAGAGAATTAAATTTTAATGAAATAATTTGAAGTCAAAACACCCTGAAATTTTTTTAATTAATTAATAATCGTATAATCTATGATTTTAAGCTTAAATTCCTGAAAAGGGAATTTCAGTAAAAAGTTACTTAGATTATAATATACACTCAATCATCAATAAAAAAAAAAAATAATAATAAGAAAGATTTTTTTATCAGTGACATTTGGGATAAATGGATTATGTACAAAAAGAACAACAACATTACAATCCAGAGAATCGAAAAAGGGAATAGTAATGGGGCTTTAATAGCTAAAAGGATTCCTCCAAAAAATAATAATAATTCCAAAACATTATTTTTGAGGATTTTAAATCGTTGTATTTTGTAGAATTGGAGAAGTGAATATGATTATATGTTATCAAAGTTTAAACCAAAGAATAGCTCTAAGTTTTATTCTCAGAATCCAAAATCATCTCGTCTCAAAAAAAAAAAAAAAAACTAAACCCCATTCCAAAAATTTGGACACATCTAAAATCAAAAATAGGAAAACAAAAACTCAATTTATTATAAACTCTTTTTCAAATAAAAGTGTACAAAAAAAAAAATTCAAGAATTATTAATAAATGAATCTAAATCAATCTTAGTATCATTCTAAAATATAAAAAAGCCTTAAAACAGAAAAAAAAAACACTCGATTGAATATTTAAAACTCATTAAAACAAAAAAAATTAAAATTAAATATTTTAATAATTGGTGTGCCCTTTTATTTGAAATGAGAAATTATTGTTTTGTAAATTGTATTGAAAAAAAAATTATCAAACCAATAACAAAATTTGAACATGATGAATTGGGAAAAAGTTCTTTACAAGTTATTGATAACCCTACTCGGTCAAATTTTAATTTCTTTAAAATCTTATTTCCAAGATAATACCACAATTCATCTGGTTCTTTAGTTGGAATTGTTTTTTTATCAATATTTTCTTCTTTTTTCTTTGTTTCATGCTTCAATTTAATAATTCTCTTTCAAAATTCCTATATCTAGCTCATTCGAAATCAAACTTAAATTGTTTTTATTTTTATACTTGCAGATTATTTCTAAATTAGTTTATTCTTATTATGTTTTTTCAATTTTCTCAACTTTTCAATATTCATAAATAATAAAGCAAAAAATGAAAAAATTAAGAATAAAAATGACAATCACGAATAAGTAATTATCTTATTAACATCAAATTCAATTATATAGATGATTTGAGAGGTGTGCCCTTATGTTTGAAAAAGAGATTAATTTTCCAAACGTTAATATAAAAAAAAAAAATTAAAGTCACAGAGTTTTAATGTTTTTATAAGTAATCCAATTCATCCAAATAAAAGAAAAAAATATAAAACAAAAAAATCAAAATCAGGTGTGTCCAAAATAATGAAAAGAGAGAACAAAAAATGTATTGGTAAATTTGTTGAAATTACACCAACAATTGTTGATCGATCAAATGATAAGATAGCATGAACCAATTTTATCTAATTTTTCTATTTAAGAAACTCATCACTAACATTCTATTAACAATCAAAAAAATTTCCCGATCTAATCAAACAAATTACGTAACTTGAAAAAAAGGAAATGAAAACAAAAACAAAAAAGACAAAAAATGAAATTGTTTGTAAAATCAAATAATTTCCAAATTGAATGTAAAGTATGGTATTGTTCTTCTTTCGACTGTTTAAACTGTGTCCAAATTTTTGGAATTTATTTTATTTAAATAAAAAAAAAAATAAAATCAAAACTATTTTATCAAGATATTCTCTTTATTTTTATTGTTTAACATTACGAAAAAAGACAAAACAAATAATTTTTTTCGTAAAATTTTTTGAGAATCTATGATCATACTCCACTAAAATTAAATACTCTTATCTCATCTCGAATACATTTTTTTTATGTCTTATGGTGTAGCTACTCCCTTAAATTACAAAAATTTTTCTTAACAAGATCTTTTTATGGGTCAATTGCTTGAAGAATTTTAATGAATTCTCTTCAAGTCTGTAAATTGTTTTCTTGTAATTTCTAAATGACCCTGTAAGTTGATCTTTTTCATTTGTTTGTTATCAATAAATAATTAGAATAAAGGATTTTTGATAATCCATGAAATCAAAAAAACTTGTATGATAAACTTGCTGATAGTTTTTTGATTGTGAAAAAATTGTTAGGGTTAGGATAGAAAGTTTTCTCAAAATGCTCTCCAAAGCTGTGTGCCTTTTAGAAAGCAAATAGAAAAATAATAATCTCTGTGGAAAAATATATTTTTCTCTTATTTCTTATTTTTCCATTTTTTTTTTCGATTCGTCCAAAATGTCACGTGATAACAAACTCAAAGATCTTGAAACCTATTATATGACAAGTTATTTGGAATATCAAAAACGTCAATATTTTTAGTATATGAGCCAATTCATTGATAAACATCGTGTAATAAAACGTTGTTATAACTTTCTGAAAAATTGGGAACAATGCAGATTGAACCAGGAATGGATTAGTAATCTTACCAAAGAAGATCAACTCGCATTCACAAAATTTTGTAAAACTCTTCGAGAAGAAGAAAAAATGAACAAAATCAATTATGTTGAAAAAAAAAAAAAAGAGTCTTAAAAGTTCAAGATGTTGATCTAAAAAGAAAAGTTAACAATAATGGAGTAACGAGTTATTCCTTTTCTGACAATTCTGGTTTGTCTTCAACTGATGCATTTAATTTACTATTCATGGCAATTAAAAATTCTCAACAAAAAAAAGAAGAAAAAAAAAAACAACAAGAACAAGAAGAAGAAGAAGAAGAACAAAAAGAAAAATAAGAAGAAGAATTAGACGATTTTCAAGAATTAGATCGAGAAAAACAAGAAATCCAAGAATTTAAAGAAGAAAAATATAAAGATCAAAAATTAATAATTTTACCTTTGATGATTTTCGAAATAAATTTTTAACATCTAAACAATTGATCACAAACAACCCATTTACACACGAAAAAATTGGGATACCATTTGTCTTATTTAATGATGACGATGAAGCAGGGTATGATTACCGAATTAATATTGATATTAAACTCTCAAACCATGAATCAGAAGATCATGAATTAGAATTTTAGGCGTTTGATCAACCTCCAAGATATATTTACTCACGCTGCTTTTACATTTTCTTGCCTTATGTTCGAGATTATCTTCGTTTTCTTGAGAGTCACAAAAAACGCTCGGGAAAAACAATTTTATTCATGAATCCATTTAAAAAGATCCCGAAAATATCTGTTTGGATGATGTGGAATTTCGATAGCTGGGCACTATATAGAGATTTTAAACTTCCATTTTTCCTTCTTATGGAAGGTGCAAAAGATCTTTATTTAAAAGATTATCCAACAAGAAAGTTGTCAATGGATATGTTAAATTTATTTAATAATCAAAAAAATACTAACTTTACAATCGCTGGTTTGAATATCCATCCTACTTGGATCAAAATTCGATTATTAAATAATGACCTTGAAAAAATTAAATCAAGACTAGAAGAATTGGAACTTTTCAAAGTGAAATTATTTTTACAATGGATATATTGTGGTGATCGAAAAATACTCAAAAAATACATTGAGAATCAAAGCTAATTTGAGTATAATGATAATATGTATAATAATTATTCTGAAGACAAAGAAGAGGATAAAAGTCAAACTGATCTTGAAAATGAAAATGAAAATGAAAATAATAATGAAAATAATAATAAGAAAGAAGATGAAGATGTGTCTAAAAGTGAAAGTGGAAAAGAAGATGAACAAGAATCCAAAAGTATAAACAAATTAAAGAAAATTTCCGAGCCTAGAAAACAGAAGGAAAATAAAAGTGAAAGTGAAAATATTTTCAAAAATAATATTAGAAATCAAGATTGGAATACAATTTTTAAAAAAATATTATTAAAGTTAGAAATTACAAAAACTATTGATGAAATTGAGTTAAATTGGATACCTGCCCCGAATACAATTGAAAAAGATTCACAATCTAAAGATTTTATGATCAAACTTTCAAAGAAATTAAAGAATAATAACAAAGAAAAAAAAAGAAAAGAAAACATTAAGGAAGAAGAACAAGAAGAAGAAAAAGAAGAAAGAGGAGAAGAAGGAAAAGGAGAAGGAGAAGGAGAAGAAACAATATCTTGTCATAAGTTTATATTTGAAGCAAGAAGTAAATTATTTAATGAATTATTTAATCTGACCGAAAAAAAAATATGAATTGTGTAAATGATTATTCCAAGAGATCATCTACATTTTGGAAAATATTCATTCATTATTTATATACATCAGAATTAAAAATTGAAAATTCGGATTTAAAGGAGAAATTTATCAAAGAATTTGAAGATGCAGATGATTATTTCCAATTATCAGAACCTTTTTTATTATACAGATTAATTCAAAAAAAAACAAAAAATGAAATAAGAATTAAATGGATAAAAACTAATAAAAATTGATACATTTTATTTTTTAATAATTCTATCCTTATTCAATATAAGATACTATTATTCTCAAAGAAAAAAAAAAATAGTTTTATATATATTTTTTTTTAGTCAAAGGGTGAAAATTTATTCCGAAATTCACCTCATTTTGTTGAGTTAAATTTATGATTTGCTTCTAAATGTTAATTTTTTTTTTTTTAACTTGATCAGAATTTTGAAACACGTAACAACACAAGACAAATAGGATAATTTTTATTAATTATTTTATATTAATAAAATTTAATCAAAATTATTGTTAAATTTTTCATTTTTTCACAGTAAATTAAAGATAAAAACATTTTTATTTTGATTCAAATAATTCTTCAAATAACTGCATTGATTGATTGACTTATAGAATTAAAAAATTATTTCTGTTATTAAAAAATTATTTTTTTGATTAAAAAATCAAATATTAATCATATTTTTTTACATTAAAAGAATAAAAAAAAGAAGTGGTTTATTATTATTTCGTTTTCCAAGAATCGACTTCTTGTGTTTTCTGAAGAGAATCAATAATCTCTCTTTTATTAGTCTATATTTTAATTGGGTCTCTTTACTCCTCTTATTTTTCAAAAAATAGTAAACAGATAAACCAGATCAGACCAGAGAAAACCATGGCTGGGAATATTTTTTTTTAATAATATACCCTCCGCGCATACAGTTCCAACCACATAAAAATTTTTTACAGAATAAGCTCCAAAAAAATTATGAAATTTACTGCTCGTGTAGGGAATTTTTCATTATAGCTCTAATGGTTCGGAAACTTCAGGTAGTTATGAAAGAATAATAAAGAAAATCGTAAATAAACAAAATTAAATAAAAAAAAAATATGGAAATTCAGGTACCCTGTACCCCACTTTTAAGGTCTTGTCTAGGTTGTTTTATTTATTCAAAATAATTATACAAAATCAGAGATTTTACTCTATTTGAATTAAAAAAAACCTAACAACAGTGGAACACCAATTTTTTAATCATAAATTGAGAAATTTTTTTTAAAAAAAAAAAAATTATCGGTTATTTGCCATCATCCCCCTTTGGTAAAGTGTCATAGAGTGTAGTTGAGTACCTAGGTTTTTTTAATTATTATTTTGATTACAAAATCAATATATTTTCAAAGCAATAACAATAATTAAATAAAAACCCCGACTAAGTTTTCTAGAATTTTTATTTTAATATGAAAATTTATATTCAGTTCCACTTTTAAGGTACAAACTTTCAAGGAAATTTAAGGCACAAAAAAGTCTCAAATTAAGGCACAAAATTTGTAATTTTTTTTTTTACAATTTATTTTACTAGAATCTGAATTTTGTGCCTTAATTTGAGATTTTTATGGTGCCTTAAATTTCGTTGGAGTTTATACCTTAAAATTAAAACTGACATTATAAATTTCCTAATTAAAATTTAAATTCTAGAAAGCTTCTGTTAGATTTTCCAAAATTTAAAAGAATTGAGTAAAATCTTTGATTTTAATCTTTTCTTTTGAATTTTGGAAAATATAGGCACTCCACAGAACTCTATGGTACTCTAAGCTATTTCAAATAAAGTGGGGTAAATTTATTTTAAAATATTTCTTTTAAAAGCAATCTTCAAAAAAAGTATTTAAACATCCAAAATCATTAAATACTGTTTATAGGTTCTTGAAAATAATTCAAAATGTTTCATAATATTGTATTACAAAAATAAAAAATATTAAAATTTCGGATCTAGATTTTATCGGATATATTTTATGGTGAAAATTGGTGTTTATTATTATCTTTTTGATCAAAAAAACTGTTTCGATAACTTTTTTAATCTCAAAAAATTGACAAATGGAATTGAAAGAATATAACTGCATTTTATTATTTCAAAAATCATTTGTACCCTTCCCCTATTTCCAATTTTTTATCCAAATTGGTCATAACTTGATTTCACCAAAATAAGTGATATTTTTTTTTCTTTCATTTTTTTGAAATATTTCAACTTAAATATTTCGAAATAAATATCTTATTCATTGATTTAATCAGTATTATTATTAAAAACTTAATTTGGTTTTTCAATTAATCAATACCTTCCCTTACAATGAAGATTTTTTATGAAATGTAAATCAAAAATGCTACACTTTTTTGGAAATATCTTATGGCACTCTACAATAAGTTAAGACATTCTAAAATATGCTAAAGACAGTTATATACCAAGTTATTAATCATAGATTGTCAAATTTTTATATGTAATCTATAATCTTTCTATCGGGTTTTTACTCCTCCTATTTCAGGGGACGTGTCGTAGACTGCCTAGATTTTTTTTGATTTGAGAAATAAAAAGAAAATTTCAAAAATTTTCTTTTTATTACTCAAATTAAAAAAAAGCTAACGGCGGTTTTCCAGAATTAGAAAGTATTTAGTAAAATCAAGGATTTTACTCAATTCTTTCAAATCCTGGAAAACCTAAAGAAAGTGGATAATTTTTAATTTGTTCATGTAAATGATATTATATTTTTTTACTTTAATGTTTTAATTATTTTTCTTCTTCTCTTTTTTATTTAGTAAATTTTCTTTGATTACTCCTTTCCCACAATAAATAAATAAAAAATGTGAATTTTAAACTAAAAATATACATAACTTTTTCACTACTTGTTTCTGTTACCTCTGTGATATCTCAAAATAACAAAGAATGTTGTAATAAAAAAACAGATTTTTAAGAAAATTTCAATTTAGGTGAAAGTAGCAAACTTTGTGACCTTGTTTGGGAGTATCTTGGATTTATTTTTAGATTCTGAGATAAGATGAGAAGGTTTGCCAATTTCATCTAAAAGGTCAAAATGGAGAAAATTGGCAATTTTTGATGACAAGTTATTTGTTATTTGAAAAAAAAGAATTTTTTAAAATAAAGGCCAAGATAATTGGTTTGGTATTGGATTAAATCCACTAACCTTCCTATTTCAAAATAGAATGATCATTTTAATCTCAACTTAGACACAATATTTGTTTATTTTTAATAACAAAAACTAACTAATTTTCCCAAACTTACTTTCCAAAAGATCTTTTGAATGAAAAAATCTTCAAAATCCTTCCTATATAACCCCAACCCAATTTATATTGATATAACAAATTTGTTTTGATAGAAAAAATCCAAATATTAAAAAAATTGATGACATATAGGTCCATTAAAAAACTGTTCAGTAAATTTGGCATGGATCACGTTATTCCACAAAAAAATCCAAGGAGGCACTCTCCTCTTATTCATGAGCAGGGAGATTTGTTTCAAGGAAAAATAAAAAGAACTAAAATTAAAAAATAAGAAAAAATCACAAATACTTTGTAATAATTATTACAGTTGTTTCTGAAATATCTTGAAAAGTTACAAGACTCTCTTGAAATTAATTTTCTATTCTGAAATTTTATTTTGTACAACAAATTGTAAAAGGGTTATTAAAGTTCATCATGAACTATAAAATTTATAATAGAAGATTAAAAATAAGTTTTCCATTTTTTGTCGACCATTTTTTATAGAATTGCCAATCCGATGAAAAAAATTGACAAATTTGGATTAAAGAATTAATTCAAATTAACAAAAATAATAAGAATAATATCAATGATATTAATCAAAATACAGATTCATTATTAATCTTATCATTGGTTTGTGATAAAGAGAATAATGATTCTCTGTTAAAATTTCGAAACAAAAATTTAGAAATTAGGGATAGTGCCGTAGAGTGCCTAGCTTTTCCAGAATTCAAAAGAATTGAGTAAAATCTTTGATTTTTCTCTATTCTTTTAAATTCTGGAAAAGCTAACGACAGTTTTTTTTTAATTGAAGAAATAAACAGAAAATTAAATAAATTTTCTGTTTAGTTCTTAAATTAAAAAAAACCTAAAGCTGTAAGAGGAAATTGATTTCCTCCCTTCAAAATAAAAAAAAAAAAAGTTTTCCATTTTTCAGTTCCAATTGTTCCTTTGGTTCCTTTGGTTCCTTTGGTTTTGAGAAATTGGCAAACAAATCAATAAAAAAACTTACATTAATGTGGATCTTCAATTTCCAAAATTGTTAAAATCTCAGGTTTTTACAATCAAGTTTCTGTAATTTCCATGATTTCTTTTCTAATATTTATTCTGGGATATGATTTCTGTGATTTCAATTCTTGAAGAAAATTTAATTTTTGTCTTTGTTTTGACAAAAAAAATAACTCAAATGAAGTACAGTGATCAAAATAATGCCCTCAGAACGACTATAATCTGTATTTCAAAATTTAATCAGTGCTTTTTAATCTTCTTGTTCCAAGGTAACACCCAATCAACTAACAAATAGTATACCTAAGTTCAAATCAATTTTGAAAGTAAACATCTGGATATTTTCAGTAAAATTTAAATTATGAATGCAAATAGTTGAAAATTTTTTCATAATATTTTTAATTTATTCAAAATTTTTGGTTTTTTTGATGATGATAAAAATTTGCTAAAAAATTTACTCTATTTTTTGAGATAAATTTTGCAATTTCGTCCTTCATTTTTCTAATTTCTTTTTAAATATAATAGAACTTTCGGAAACCACAACCAATACTTTATTTATTTCGGATTTATTATCAGTTTCTTTGATCGGTTGATGTATTGGTCTTCTATAACAAAAAAAAAACACGCTTTTTATTTTGAAAGACAGATTAAATTTTTTGGCACGCATTATTTTGACTGCAGTAAGAGAAGTTGAAAATTTTATCTTATGATCAGAGAGTAATTGAACTTTGTATTTCAAAAAACACAATTTAAAAATCATACAACCAATTTCTATGTCTTATAAATTTTCACTATCGGTCTGGAACTGTTTAATTAGTTTGTGGAGACAATGTAGCAATTCAAAGTAAACCAATGATCAAAAATCATTGATAATACGATCCTTTAGCTTTAAAGTTGTTTATTGAGAGTGTTTTTAATGTTAAAAAATCGTCTTGCATATTTTTTTTTTTTTTTTTCATTTTCTCGTTCCTGAACAAGGTGTTCGAGTTTACGGATATCTCAATTTTTCTTCTTGAATTTTTCCGAAAAAACAAGACGAAAAATGATTTTTTGATCCAAATTGAAGAATATTTTAAAGATCACAACTTTGTATATTAAATGAGATTGGATCAAAAGGTGTTGAGACAAATTGTTGAAATTGCAAATGTAGTCTTTAAATCAGAAATAAATATTGTTCTCACATAGCATGAAAAATTTTTGTTTGATATAAACGATTAAAATGAATTCTAAAATTGAAATGGTTTTAATTTGAACCTAAGTTCATCAATTTTACGAAAAACAAAACATTTCACAAATTAAGTACTACTTTGACAATTCACAAAATTGTCTCAAAGAATTTTGATCCAATCCTCATTAAAATGAAGAAGGGACGTTTATGTAGATATTCAACAATTTGGAATCAAGATTGTAATTTTTAGTCATTTTTTTTATCTGGAAAATGAACAAAAAAAAAGAGATAGGTAAACATCGAACACCTTATTAAGAAAGAAAAAAATGAAAAAGGAAAATAATCATCACGATTTTTGAGCTTGAAAAATGAAGATCCTTTCAAAAATTCTTGAAAAACCACTCTAACTTTTGAAGATCGTGTGTATATGAGTTTTGAACATCGAGTTGCTTGAATTTTCAATTTGTAACCACAAATTAGAACAAATCCTACAAAGGAATTGTGACTTTCTCTTTGTTTTTTTGGTTTTGGTTTACTTTGGTTCCTTTGGTTATTTCTTGAATTGAAGTTCTCATAAGGATCTTTGGTGGATATTATTTGCTCTGTTTTATATTTTGAAAGAATCTACCATGCCAAACACACTTCTCATTTTTTTTGATAACATTTTGTCCGATTGAATTGTTTCTGTCAAAACGCAATTTGTTGTGTTAATATAAAATGGGTTGTGGTTATAGTGGGAAATGTTTTATGGGATTTTGTATTTGAGGATCTTTGGTAAAATTAAGTTTGGGAAAATTAGTCAGTTTTTTTTTACCATTTAAAAATAAAAAACAAAATATTATGTTAGTCTATTAAGAAAAAATGAACTTTTTGTATTTCGGAAATAAGGAAATTTTCGTTTAATTCAATACAATATAAATACTTTTACTTGTCTTTATTCAATTTCGATTTTGTTTTAAAATAACAAATACAGGTGAAAACAATAATACTATTTTCTGAGATTTTTTAAATTTGGACTTTTAAGTGCAAGTAGCAAACTTTCTCATCTTATCTTACACACGTTTTATAATAGACTCTAAGTAATTCCGAACAAGTTCAATTTGTTTTTCAATTTTCACCTTTAAGTAAATTTTTTCTCAAAATTCGATTTTTCAGACTAATTCTTTTGCATTTTAAGAAAATTACAGACATTTTGAAACACAAGTAGAAATCACAGAAATCACAGAAACGAAAATCAGTAGAGATTAATTCTGACATTTTCGGAAATTGATTCATTTATTGATACTTGGATCTCACTGAATAAATATTTGTGAGATTTCCCAAGAACCAAAAATTCTTTTAAACCCACTTTTCTTAAATTTGGTAATGTCAAAGTAGTTGTTAACAACACAAAATCTCATACAAAAATGATAATTGAAATTTCGATTTTGTTTTCCAAACAAGATTTTGATTCTTGTTAAATGTGGACAAGGTGAATCATCAAAAAAAAAACTTTTAACAGACTCACAATTTCAGTTAGCAAATTTTGTGGTGTTGACTTTTCATTTTTCTTTTTTTTTTTTTATTTTAAACTCCAAATCCTAAATCCTCCATTTTGATGACTGAAACTGTAAATTGTCCAACGTTTAAAGGGCAATTTGACCAGGAAGGGGTTTATGTCTACCAAGCATTTTGTGATGAAATTGCAGATTATGCTTTAGATAAACAAAAGTTTGGTGGAAAAGCTTATAAAATCAAACGTATGACTTGGATAAAACCATCGTTTGCTTGGGTACTCTATCGTTCAGGGTATGGTCGAAAACACAACCAAACCCGTATTTTAAAAATCAAAATCTCTCATGAAACACTTGCACATTTGCTGAGTAAATGTAAATGCAAAGATGGAGGATCTGGAATTCTTGGTAGAGTCCAATGGGATCCTGCCCGTGATTTGTTTTCACCAGAACCAAAATCTAATGAACCTAGAAAAATCTTCAATGAACGTGCAATACAAATAGGGCTAGCAGGGAAATTATCCCTTTTTTATAATGAAAATATTATTTCAATTACTGACGTCACTGAACTTTCACACAAAGTACATATCGCTCATTTACTTTTGAAAAAGGGGAAGAAAAAACGTAAGCTTTTACGAAAATATAATGTGAAAAACGATCAATCTAATTGTCTTTCAATGGAATCTTTATCACAATTTCTACCAACTGAACAAGCTTATATTCCAAAATGTTCAGAAGAAGTTTTAAAAGAATTAGGAATGTTATCAGGAGAGACTTCCAAAATGATAAACAATTTAGGGTTTGGAAAAATAAGAAAATAAAAAAAAACCTGTAAATGATGATTTGAAGAGCAATTACTCTCATCAGAACTCCTCTAATAGGAATCATTTTTATTCAAAGTTTACTTCAATCTTTTATTTTCATTTCATTATGTTTTGTTTTCTTCTTCATGTGGATCGAAAAGGCTTTTTTTTTTTTTTATAATTTTTTTTGTGCCTTGCACATCATACTCACTGTAACTTTTACTTGTATTTAATTTTTACAAGTTTTTAAAGTATCCAACATGATGTAAATTATCATCAATAAATTGAAATATTGGATTTTAAAATCAAAATAATTACTGTTGTTTTCTTTTTAAGGGAGTAAGTACATTTTTCAAATTTTGAGTGCCATCATTTATGAGAGGAACTGAATTTTTCAAATCGTTTCTTTAACTTAAATTATATTGATATTTTGATAAATACAAGAGTGAAATATATCCTAGTAAAATATATTTTCATACCAACTAAAAAATTCAATTCAAAAAAAGGAAAAGATTGATCAAGAAAAAATAAATACAAATCATTTGTTTCAAGCTCTTATCTGTAACATTTGATACAATTACTTCTTCTTAGTTTGGTTTTGTTTTTAATTCTTCATTGGAAATAAACCCCTTTTCAAACAAAATGGCACACTCCTCAGATCACCAATACCATGGAATTTGATTGTTTAATAAGATAAATACTTATTGGTGATTTTCCTTTTAATTATTCATTTTTTCATTTTTTTTTATTTTTTTTTATTTTTGGATATTGAACAGTTGGGAAAATGAAAAAGCAAGATAAAAAGAAAAAAATTTGGAAATAATTTGTCAGTATGTATCAATGGAAACAGTTGTGGTTTGATTTTGAATGAGCTAGATATAGGAATTTTGTAAGACCATTATTAGATTGATGCATGGAACAAAGAAAATAGAGAAAAAAACAATTCGAACAAAAGACCGAAATGAATTGTGGCTTTGTCTTGAAAATAAGACTTTAAAGAAAAAAAGCTTGAAGTGTAAAGAATTATCAATAAAGTGTTGAGAACTTTTTCCCAATTCGCCTTGTTCAAAGGTTATTATTGATTTGATAATTTTTTTTCTTTACAATTAACAAAAAGAGATTTCTCATTTCTAATATAAGGTACATCAATTTTTAAAATATTGATTTTTATTTTTATTGTTTTATTTTAATGTGTTTTAAAGATTCATTTGAATGTTTTTGAGGGTTTAAAGAGTTTCTTATATTTTCGAATGATACTACAATTGATTTTAATTTAATTATGAATAATTTTTGTTTTTTTTTTGTGTACTTTTATTTGAAAAAGAGTTTACTATTGTTTCAAAAATTTTTAGAGAAATAAATTACTTCTTTATTTATAGAGAATTTTTCAAAATGAATTTAATAATCCCTTTTTCATTTAATTCATTTAATTCTTAATTATTTTTATTTCAGAAAATAAGATATTTATTTAATACTTCAAACGAATAAGGGCTTATTGTACAAATTCGTTTGATTTTATAATTATTTATTTTCCATTCAAATTGAGAACGATAAATAACTCTATATATTGATTGAAATTTTTCCTTAAATTTTCTTATATTTTGGGTTGAATCTTTTGTAACTATTTTTTTTCCTTGAATTCAACCAATTTATTTTAATTGTTGAAATAATCTACTTTATTTTTGTATTGATTTGATTAAAACATTTGAAAATTGAATTATGAAAACAAATGTGTAATAAAATGTTATGTAAAATAATAAAGTAAATAACAATGGTTAGATCAAATCCATTATAATATTTTTTTTTCAAATTCATACAAATTAAGAAGATACTGAAAAAAAATCTTCCAAAATAGACTCTGGCTGAAAAAAAATTTATTCTTCATTTTTTATATCAACAAATTTCTTTGGAAAGGTGTTCTTTAATGTTTGGTCTTCTAAAAAGAAAATATTTAATTTAAAAGAAACACCTTTTCAGGTCTATTTTTTTTGTGGTTTACTCTTTGATGAATTTCACTAATTCATATAAACAAATTTCTGGATCCAAAACCTAATTTAATAAAACTCGAAAATTTAATCAAACAAATGTTCAAAAAATTGAAAAATGAAATGATTCAACACTGAATTACTTTGGTTTCGCTTTCTTTTCACAAATAGAGATATGAATAGCTTTTTTGGTTTCAAAGTTTCAATATCTGGTGGCACTCAAAAAAAATATTTTTCAGTAAGGTTTTCAAAATTAAAATTTTTCAAAAAGGATAAAATGTACTTACTTCCTTAAATTATTTGTTTTTTTTTTTATTAGATAAATTGAAAAAATTACTTAATGAATATGGGTTTGATAAAATTTTCATATCAAATCTTATAAAATATTGGAATCTGAAACATATTTAAAGTAAACAAAAACAGATTTCTATTTTCAATAAACAATTATAAATTTATTTAAAAAAAAATTAATATTAAAAACAAAATCATTAGCAATAATTGTTTTGATACTTTAACATTAAAAAAATATTTGTAACCAATGACTACAACATGATTTCAAGTAAAACAGAAACATACGAAAACCTTCAGAACAGATTAAAAACATTCAAAATGGATTGTGGGATAACATTTTTGCCATTTCTTGTTTATTGAGAATCAAAAAAATCCAATTTTATATTTTCAATTTGAACAAGAACTTGATCAATCTTGATCGATTTCATCACATACTAAAAATAAAAATAATTTCAACCAATTAGTTTTAACTTCAATATATCAGAAAATCTTACCATTCCAAAGATGCTTTCATTCATTATTTCCCAATAAAAATCAAGATGAATACAAAAATGTATTATATTTTGGAATATTCTGGAAGAACATTGTTGTTGTTGTTGTTGTAGTAGTAGTAGTAGTAGTAGTAGTAGTAGTAGTTGTTGTTGTTGTTGTTGTTGTTGTTGTTGTTATTGTTGCTGTTCTTGAGAATAATAATAATAATAATAATTTTAAAAATACAAAGAATAATAATAAAACGAGATAATTTTATTCAAAAACTAAATTAAACTTAATTAAAAGAAAGTTCTTTTTTTATCATTTTTGTTATTTTTAGTTTAAAAAGATTGGGATCTATTTTTTTTTATTTATTGGAAACAATATATCAATTAAATTTGAGATAGAAGAAAGTATTATTAATTTTTTTAATTACAATTTTCAGCTTTTGAAACAAAAAAAAAAAAAAAAAAAAAAAAAAAAAAAAACACCCCATTCTTAAAAAATGATGTTTATAATTATATAAGTCAATTATAATAAATAATGATATAAGTATTAGTAATTATTTGATATAATATATCCTAATCATCCATATTTATTGTTTTAGAATAAAAAAATGAGATATCCACATTCACTTTTAAGGCACAAACTTTCAAAAAAAATTAAGGCACAATATCTCAAATTAAGGCACAATATTCAGATTCTAGTAAAATAAATTGGTAAAAAAAAATATTACAAATTTTGTGACTTAATCTGAGATTTTTTTGTACCTTCAATTACGTTGAAAGTTTGTGTATTAAAAGTGGAACTGACTGTATTAAATTTGAAAATATTTAATTACAATACATCCTCAAAATCCAGAATAATATACATTGTATATTCAGATAGATACAAAACATGTTTTCTAAAAAAATTTTAAACTTTGGATAAATTTTCCAAATTTCTGAATATATCAGAAACATTTTATTTTAAAAACAAATTATCATATGTATATAAAAATTTCAAAATTCTATTTCTATAACTTAATAAATTCACTCATCATATAAACTAAATTCCAAAAATAGGGGCCCAAATTTCGAGATCTCGTTCTAGAATCATTGTATTTCAATATGATGTTGGGTAGTTGATTAATGATGTAATTTAAATAAAATTTTCTACTTCATAATTTACTAACCAAACTTTTGACTAAAAAATTGGAAGAAAATAAAAAAAATTTTCAAACAATCAGATGACAATTTGATTTTTTTTTGTTTTGTTAGTTTCTTCAATCGATTAGTTTCAGATGCCAATTTTTTCTTCACTGATTTACATTTAATATTTTTACATGATGAAAAATTTCAATTTAATTCTCAATCAAATTACTCTTACAACCGAAAAAAAAATTCGATAATATCCAGATGTTGTAAAATTTTGGATGATTTTTTTAGCCAAATTTTTGTACAAAAAATGAAATAGATTTTGTTCAACGTATAAAAATTTTTAAAGAAGACACCTTGTTAGTATTTAATCTTCTGATGATTATCCATCAACTTCTAGTTTATTGATGATTATTTACAGGGTTCCTCATATAATTAGTTTTCCTGAGTATCATTTGAAAAACTGGGCCCTTATTTTTCGAAAGTAGTTTATATTTTTTTTATTTTTTTATTTTTTTACAATAACATTGATTTTGATAAAAAATTATTATGTATGTTAATTCAATGAATTTTTCGTTTAACAATAAGTTTATATTAGTTTTTGAAATTCTTAAATTTAGATTTTTTATTGTAATTTTAATTTATATCGTTTTTAATAAAAAGTAACACTCTTTTCAGACTTTCGTCTTGAATTCTAATTTCAGTAATTTATTGGGTCTGATGTACTAATTATTTTTTTTCGTAAAGAAAGCAACTTGATTTATTTAAAAGCTGATTCTATTTCACTCAACTACTTTTAAGGTTAATTCATAGCTTGAGTTTTTTTTCTAAAGGGTTGGTCAATGAGAAAAAACAAGAATTTTTTTTAATATTGTTATTAATACTTTTTGAAATTGAAAATAATTTTTTTACAAGTGCAAAATGAAAAAAACAGGAATAGAGAAAAAGAAATTCTGCGAAATGAATTAATGAAATTTTGGTATTAGAACTGTTTTTGAAATTTAAATTTTGATTAATTCGACTATTTTAAAAAATCATATTTAATCATTCAAAAAAAATATGAAATAATAAAAAATGGCAAAAAAGATAAATTTGCAGATGATCTTATTCTTATTATGAAAGGGCCATTAATCTCTCTAAAAATTAATTTAGAAAGTATTTTTGAAATAATAAAAAGATTCGGGATGAACCCACATAATAAAAAAACCAAATATAAAAAAGAATTAAAAGATATTTTTTATCTTGGGATTTGGTTAGAAAAAAACACGCATCTTGAATATAATTTCAAAAAAGTGGAAAAGTCCTTGGAAACACTTAATCGATTGTTTCAACAAAATAAACTCAACAATGGAGTCAAAATAACTTCTTTCAAAGCTCTCATTTTAAGTCAACTTTATTATGGTCTTGAAATATTTGACTTGAAACAAAATGATTTTGAAAGAATTGATAGATTTATCAATAAATCAGTCACAAATTTCTTACAAATTAATATCCATTCACCTCGATTAATTTATAAAACTGAAGCAAAAATTGATCTCGCTAGATTAAAAGTATACCGAAGAAAATATAAATTGATAGAAAAATTAGATTTCTTAAATTTAAAAAAATTAAAAAACAATACTAAATTTTCGAAAATTGGAAAATGAAAATATTAATTGGCACACTAAGGGATTAAAATTATTAGATTTAGAATTAAAAGTTTTTCGATTAACCGAATTGGAAAATTCACCTAGTTGGAAAGTTCAACAATATCTAAAAAATTATAAAACAACAAAATTGCAATTTCAAACAACAAAAATATTTAAACTGGAAAGCTTCAAAAACAATTCTAAAATTTCGAAATTTTACTAATTGTTTAAATAGGTACTCTTATGTAACAAGTAAAAATAAAAATAAAAATTGTGATTTATGTAAAGAAAAGTTAAATATTGATATCATTGAAGATTTCGATCATTTTTTATGGGACTGTCCGGCCTATAAAATAAATCGAAAAATCTGGATATCTGAATTTTTTGAAAAAATAAAAATTAATAATATCGGAGATATTATTAATAAAAAAAATTCATCATATATATTATCATTAGTAAGTGATAATAAAATTTGTGATTCTTTAACAAAATTTCTAAAAAAAAGTTTAGAAATTAGGGCACACAGGAGAAAAGCAATTTTCTCTCTTCAAAAATAAAAAAAAAAAAAAAAAAGATAAATTTTATTTGAAATAAAAAAATATACAAAGTAAAAGTTAATTAGGGCACGTTGATTTTACAACTTTTGAGTGTCATTGTTTATTTGAAAATAAATCATTAAAATCGGGTTTTTAAATAAATAATCGACACTTTAATAAATATTTGAGTACCAAATATCATAGTTTAATATTTTTATATCCCGCTTAAAAAATGCAAATCAAAAAAATGCAAAAAATTAAGCTTGATTTAATAACAAAAAATCATTTATTTATTGATCTTGTTGGGGAAATTTGATACAATTACTTCTTATTTCATTGTTTTTATTTTTCATTCTTCATGGGAAAACTTTTCATTGGATTAACATTTTTGAGAAACAAATTACTTTGTATTTTGAACAAAGTTATTAAAAGAATAGAAATTTTGATGATAGCATATGTTATAAAAATGTGAAAAATTAATTCGCAATAATTTTCAAAAAAAATCACGAATAGTCCGAATTTATCAGTAAAAATCATAGAATATCAATATTAACATTATCAGATAAAATAAAAATAAAGAAAAAATGAAAAATTCATTTTTTTGAAAATCACTTCAAAAAAATCTCTTGACTTTTACAAAACCTTGAGACTTTTACAACAATTTTCCAATTTAAAAATGTTAGAAAGTGTTTCCAAGAGTTGTGAATTTTCTTTATATATTTGAAAGTTTTGAAAGGGATAAAAAAAAATTAACAAATAAAATAATTAAGGTATGAATCTTTTTATATCAAAGTTTATTAGTTGAAAAAAAAATACGATAATTAAATGTCTTAATTTCATTTTTGATCTTTCAACACTCTTTAAATCCGATTTTTGGACAATTTTTATTATATCATTTTCTCAATTTTGAAGGAATACCTAAAGATGATGTGTTTAAATTAAACGCGGTATTCCTTTCAGGACGAATTATTTTAGTAAAACTAACATTCAGACAAATCAAAATTATTCCATTATAAAACAGTTTCACAACTTATCAGATTTCAGAAATAATTTTTTATTATTAGATGATATGTCGGTACAGTTAGTTCTACTTTTAAGGCACAAACTTTAAAGAAATTTAAGGCACAATATAAATCTCAAATTAATTAACAAAATTCAGATTCTAGTCAAATAATTTGTGTAAAAAAAAAAAAAATTCCAAATTTTGTGACCTTATTTTGAGATTTTTTTGTGCCTTAAATTACGTTGAAAGTTTGTGCCTTAAATTTGATACTGCCTGTAATATAAAAAAACACTATTTTTTTCTGATTGATATTTTTCGAAATCTACCTTATAAATATATTCAATTAACAACTGGGATAAATATTTTTAGTATAAAAACTCTCTCAAATTTTGAATATCTCGAATATTTTTTGAAATTATCAGGTACTTTTTTATTTTTTTTTGAAAAATTGGGGTTGGGAAAATATTGAAATCAAAGAATAAGTTAGTATATTAAATTAGAATACTTTCCTAGAGAGTTTATCTTTTTTAATTAACTTTTTTTATTTTATTAATTTTACCATTTAAAAATCAAAAAAACATTTGAAGACCAAATTATTTCCATTTGTGAAAAGAAAATTCCCATTATTTAGAATTTATTTTAGTAAATGGAGTTAAAATAAGATTTTTTATATTTAAAATTTACATAATTACAATGTTGAATTCAAGGATTTTGGCAAAAAATGTTTTCAAGAAAAAGTTAAAAGGAAATTTTATTTGTTTTTATTTTTTCATTTGGTTTTTTGAATTTTTTTAATATAAGATATTTATTCAGTTTTCCATTTTTAGTATTTTTTTTTTTTTTTTGGGTTGTAGGTACATATTTTAATGAGAATGTAATTATTATGGAACAATTTAAAAAAAAAAAAAAAAATTGTTCAAAAAAAAACAAAAAATAATAGTTCAACACGGGATTAATGTACACTCTTTATGATTTTTTTTTTTTTTTTCCAACTAAAAATTCAAATTAAAAATCATCCAACTATCTCTTTCTGAATCTTTAATGAAAATTGATAGAATGTAATTAATAAAATTCGAATTGAAATATGATTTTAAGTTAGTGATTAGAATGATAATTAAACCTAAACTATTTTTCAAAAATTTTAATTCACTTTATAATGTCAATGGGAGTTGTTTTGAGGATTTATTCTAGTATTCTTCTCAAAACTATATTTTCCTAATTTTTGGTTTTTCTTTTGTTTTTCTATTTCTTTTTCTTTTTTTTTTTTTCTTTTTTTTTTTTTTTGATTTCTTTTTTTTTCTTTGAAATTTATCTCTTGTTTTTCTTTTGCTTTTCTTTTTCTTTTTTAGTTCTTTTTTATTTATTTTTTATGCAAAAAATCATTTAGAAAAAAAACAAGAGATCTTCAAAAAGACAAATTATCACTATGAGAATTGTGACTATGTAATTTCTTTGAAAAGGAATTTAATTATTCATAAAAAATCTTATTGTTCAACTTTTTTTCATTGAAAGTTCAGTACTAAAAAATTGGTAATGCACATTTCAAAAATTGTGACTCACTTTTTTTTAGTTTTTGGTTGTATTTTTTTTTTAATTTTTAATATATCAGGTTTTTATATATTTAGAATGACTTAAAAGTAAATTACAAATTAGATTTGGTTATTAATTGTTCTTGAATACTACAGGATAATTTTTTTTTTCAATTTATTATTTCAGGTGAGTCACAATTTTTGAAAAAGAGTTTATTTCAGCATTTTTTTATTTTTTGGTTTCATTTAGAATTAATTATAAATTACAAAATTATTGGGAATTGTCGCCTCCATAAAAAACCTTGAAATTTCGATATGTAAATATACAAAGTTGTGTCTTTTCAATTTTACTTTAATAGACCTCTCATAAAATTGATTACCAAAATCAGAAAATTCTATGGTTTAAAAAAAAATCCAAGAAAAAAGATCAAAAATGATCTTTATGAAAATTATGTTACTTCAAATGAATTGACTTTTTTTACTTTTTTTTTTATTGGGTAAATAAATTTCAAAATACTTGTCTTAAGAAACGAAATATCTTGAATAAAAGTTAGTTTAATTTTTCAGTAAAGTAATGAGATCTTTAACAAGTTGCAAATTTTTTAATTTGTTTTTTTAAGAATTATCATTGTTTCAATGACAAAAATAAAATTTCCAAAAAAATGATTATTAAAATATGGTATATTTCTGCAATCACAAAAACAAGTTACACTCAAATTTTAACTAAAAACAAGACCTTATAAATAAACACGTTCTAAAAAGTTAAAAACTTGATTGTAACTGGTTTCTGTGATTGCGGAAAAATAATCAAAAAATTGTTGAAATCAGAGGTAAAAAATGCGATCGATGATAATTTCATGATTAGAGTTATGTTTGATACTTGAAAGCAAAACTTTAGAATTAACGACTTTTCAAAATTTGGAAAAAAAAATCTGAATTTATTCAGTTGTTTTAGGGACAGTTATGTTAAAAAGGAATTGTTTTAATTCAAAATAATCAATAAATTATTTAAGAGAACATTTATCAAAAATATCCAAAAGAGGAATTTGAGGATTTAATTGATAATATTCAACAATATCTTCAAATTCTTCTTTGATAAATTCTTGGTCAATATCAGCAGTTATGGGAATTTCGTCAGTATATAAGAATGAAATTAATAATTCAATGGTTTCTAAGGATTTGCCAGAATAATCTTTAACTTTCTTTAAATTTTGATCTAGATTTTGAAATAAATTTAAAAATAAACCACTTCTGGCTGCTAAAATAAATTTGTGAACAAAAATTTCTTCTTCTTTTTCTTCCTCATCATCATCATCATCATCATCTTGATCATCTTCTAGATCGTTTTTCACAACAAGTTTAAAATCAGAAGTTTGTTCATCAAATAATAATTTTTTTAAATCATTTTTTAATAGTCTATTTTTTTCAGGTTTTTCAATACCAAAATGATTTAATATTTCATTTGTTCTTTTGGAATTGATCATTTGATCACAATAAACCCATTTTAACAAATCTTGAATTTCAATTTTTGTACAATTTTCATCCAAATATTTCGTAACGTGATCAAAATCCTTTCCAAGTCTTATTTCAATTAATTTTTTATGAACTGGAATATCTTGGATTTTACAATCAGAAACAGATCCACTTTTTAATAATTTCTCAAGATCTTGACTTAAATAATTTCCATTTAAATTTAATAAAAAAATAATTCTACTTTGGTTAACTCCTTTTATCGTATTTGGTGAACTATTTTTGATTGTTATAAGTTTTCGTAAGCTTTTGTTATCATTTTTTAAATTATAATTGCCCCCAACCCATATTTCATTGTCTTGAGTTAAAAATGTGATCATTTCATAGCAAGAACTAAGATCTTTGATAAGAATTTCATTATCTTTAAAATATGGGTATTGTTGAAATGTTGTTAAATCAGATCCAAAGCCAGTACTCGGATTTAAACCACATACATAAACTTTCCCTTCAGTCGTCAGAATAGTTGAGTGTTTACAGCCGCATGTAATCTTTGCAATAGTATCGACAGGAAAATCAAGTTCCAGTTTTTCTTGTTGAAGAGGTTTATTGAGATTAGTACCATTTCCAAATTGTCCTTATTTGATTGTTTATTAAATTTATTTTAAATATTCCAGAAAGGGATTAAAAAAAAATTGAAAATGAAATTGACAATGCAAAAACAAAAGGAAACACAAAATGAAACAAAAGAAAAAAAAAAGAACACAAAAAGAGAAAAATAATGGAAATTGAAAAGGAAATTGAAAAAAATCAAAAACAAAAATAAATACCATAATTAAAACCAAAAACATATAATTCCCGATCTGTTTTTATGATAAAAGAATGTGCCGAATGACCAGAAAAAACTTTGACAACATTTTCTTGTGATTTTGTAATTTTTGTAATACTCCCAACCCTTCTGTTTTGATTACCACACTGGCCATTCGAATTGATACCACAACCATATAAAACATTTGTTTTACTATTTAAAAATAATGAAGCATAACCAGAAGGATGGATTTGATCAATACCAAAATCTGAAATGTCTTTAATTAGTGTTGGTTCCGAATACGTTGTAGTACCCTTTAAACCAAGTTGAAAAAATGAATTTTGCCCCCACCCATAAACCTTTGGTTTTTCTTCATCTGTCATTGCAAAGAAATGACAATAGCCAGAATGTACGCTTTTAATTGGTGGTAAGTTTTCAAATGATTTCAGATTTAGTTGGTAATTGTTTTGTGTTTGATATAATTTGCCATCAGAACTTAAAAAGACAATATTCTTGTGGTAATCTGAAACAACATCAAGAATTTGAGTCACCTCTTTAGGTAAAAAAGTAATTGGTTCTATTTGTTTGATGCAATTTTGAGAATTGATCTTGATTGATGTAAGATTTGTCATCGTTGTGGGTGCAATTGAAAAAAAAAAAAAAAATGATTCATTATACTAATATTTTTAATTTCAGCAAATAAAGCAACTTGATTTATTTAAGACCTGATACTATTTTTCTCAATCGCTTTGTAATTAATTCAATCCTTGAGTTTTTTTCTAAAGGCTTGGTAAATGAGAAAAAACAAGAAAATTTTTAATATTTTAGAAGTGTTTTCGGAATTGAAAATAATTTTTTTACAAAACAACACTACACTACACTACAAGGAAAATTTTTTCAAAAAAAAATCTCTAAATTTTGTATTTTTGAAATACACTCATATAATAAACCTTATTATACATAACAATTTTCAATGAGGTTTACAACTTTAATAGATATTAATAGGAATTGAAAAAAAAAATGAAATTTTTCAGTAATATTTTTTTCATTTTTAATTGTAAAATTTTTGAATTTTTTAATTGACTTAGTAGAGAGATAATTTTCAAGTATTTTTTTAATGGTCTAAAAGGAAACATATTTTTCAATTTGAAAATAGCACAAAATATTTCAATCAAAAGATATCCCTAAATTAAATTGAAAATCTGATTTTTTTTCTGTTCTTGGAATATTTTTTATCATTTTATTTTTTTCCATGTTTGAGTTTTTATATACGTTTCCGGTTTTTTTCTGCAAATTGCTTTAACATATATTCTTTTTTCAATCTTAATCTTCAATCAAAAATTAATTCATTTCAACTTTTTCCAATAAAAAAATACCCTGAAAATAGGTATTTTTTTCAAAAGTCGGTATTTTTGAAAAGAGGGGTATTCAGATTTTCATGAGTTTAAAAGCTATCCTTTGTTTATTACATAAAATTATGATAACTTTATAAAAATAATTTATAAAAGAAATATAACTGAAATCCTAGGTATAATTTTGGCTAACTTTAATTTTAGGTATTTAAATTTTCCTTGTAGTGAAGTGCAAAATGAAAAAACAGGAATAGAGAAAAAGACTGTTTTGAAATCAATTATTGAGTTCATGATTTAAAAACTCTTTTTGGAATTTAAATTTTGTTTAAGGGACTAGTCTTCTACTACAACAAGGCAAAATTTTAAAATATGTTATCGGTGGTTATCTCTACTTACAAATTTTGTAGATCCCAAGTGTCAAAAAATTCTGATCAACTACGAAAGCCATAAAAGAAAATTAGTTTCATGAGATCAATTTTTTTTTTACATTGAAAAATGAAAAAGAAAAATATTTAATTCTTTTTTTTTCTCACAATTTATCTAGTTTTTACCCCGTTTATTGTAATTTTGATCACTCTTATACTATAACATTTCTTTGTTACCAGTAATATTAATATGAAGATTTTTTTTCTTTTTTGAGATAAAACTTTTGGTTAATCAAAAAATTGATATATTCAACTGATTAAAAAATAATTGAATTTTTTTAAGAAGAGTGGTTATAATAATCAAAGTTTTAGAGTCATATAAAAATTTTACTCTGAAATTTTGTTTTTTTATTAAGATAAAATTCGTTTTTTCAAAATAAAATTTTCTTGAAGATTTTTGGGAATTAGTTAATTTTATCCTCAAAATTCAAAATCAATTTTTTGTTGCCAAAAATGATTTGAATTGTTATAAGGATTTTTGTGAATAAGACCAAACAATTTGTTAAAATTCTTTATTAAAAATTGAAAATTTTTTTTCAATTTTTTGTGATTTTTTGAAAATCAGAAAACTACTTTTTCAAAACCTTAAAGAAAAAAATAATTTTTTTTGCATAATAGCTCTAAATTTAATTGATAAACTGTATTTAAGCTTCTACCGGATATCCATTTATTGAATCACCTATACTTCATTTAGTTTTAATGGCTCAGATTTGAATTAAAATATGAAACAAAGAAAAAGAAACCAAATAAAAAATTTGCTTTCGAAATCAATACTTTCCAACATAAAACGAAAAATGTGTCTTCCCATTTTCAAGAATTAACTTAATTGTTAAACAAAATAATATGGTTACTTTTTTTCTTTTTATATTGGAAACATGTAAATTTTGAATTTCAAAAAAAAGACTCAAATCAATAAATTGTTTAAATATGGTTAACTCATCCATTTCATAAGTCGAAACACAAATTACAAAAAAAAAAATTTTTCAAGATCAAGACAAGATTTCATTTTATTTTCAAAAATGACTACTCCCTTAATTCGACTATTTTCCAAAATCAGATTTAATCATCAAAAAAAAGATGAAATAATAAAAAATGGCAAAAAAAGAATTTACGTTTGAAAACAAATATCCAAAAAACAAAATTTAAGAGAAGTCAAGTTGATTTTTCAAATTTTCAGTGCCATTGTTTATTCGATAATAAATCAATAAAATCATTTCGATAACTAAATATATGGAGATGGTTTGAAATATGAGAGTGTCAGATACATTAGTTTAAAATATTCAAACACACACACACACATATATATATATATATATATATATATATATATATATATATATATCCCCTTAGCACCCCAAATAACCTAAAAAACATTTTTAAACAAAAATTTAAATTTGAAATGTTATCAAATGATAATAAGGTATAGAATTAATAAACAATTATCTTAGAAAGAAAATTTTATAATTAAAAATTGTATAGTTACTTAAAATAAAAAAATAACTTGAAAAAAAATTTCAAACATCTGGAATTTTTTTTTGGTTATTGTGATTTTATTATTTTTCCAAATTTTGTCAAAATAAATTTTTTTTTTTTTTTTTGAAAAGTTTGTCTAGACATCAAAAACCTCTTAGTTTTAACATTTAAAACGCATCATACTTTACTGGAAATTTTTCTGGGCCCTTTGCACCCCAAAATTGCCTAAAATGCTTGATTTATTAATTTATTCATTTTAAAAGTATTTATAACATCACATAGAAAATATGTTTTATCTACTGATTACTATTCAATATCTATATCTATATTAGATTCTAAATAATTTAAAAATAAAAAAAAATATAAATTAAATTAGATAAAAAAATCAAATTTTTTTTCATTGCAAAATTTTACAATTTTTTCAACAAGATTTTTTTTCAATTTTAAATGATTTGGCCAATAGTTCGAGTCAGATTAATATTGGATTTTTTTTTTATTATTTTACAATTTTTTAATTTTTGACTTTTTAATATCTAGACATAAAATTAACAATATTGTTGTAGTAGATACCATATATCAGAACTTATTTAACAAGATCTGGATTAATTTATTAAGGAAAAATCCAAATATCGCAAATATATTATTCAAATTTTTATCGATAACAAAATACAAAAAAAAAAATTGGTTTCGGAGATTATTTTATTATATTGGAATAATATTTATGAGTTATTTTTATTTTATTTTAAATTTAGGTATAAATATTTTATCGATTAAAAAGTAATTTTTATTTGTTTTATTCCAATTAAATAAATTGAAATTATTTTACAATTTTTTTTTTTTTGATTTTAAATTATTATCTATTGCTAAAATAAAAGTTTTAGAAAATTAATCATATTAAAAATTTAATTTTGGTCTAAAGAAATAAATTTCATTTTTCTCTTAATTGTATATTTTATTGAAATTTTTTCTAAAAAAAAAAATTAAATTTCAAAGTAATTTATTTTTTTATTTATTTTTTCAATCATAAAATTAGCAAAATTGTTTTATGGTTATTATTAATAAATTAATGTGTTGAGTTTTGAATTACTATTAATGTAATAAAATTTCTAATTTAAAAAAATAAAATAAAAATAAAAATCTTTAAAAAAAATGTAAAAATGAATAATTATTTTTTTTTTTTTCAATTTCAAAAAAAAATCAATAACTTAACTACTTTATCTTTGAACTATTTTGACTTTTTATTATAATTCAAATCTGGATTAATGACAAATAAGAAAATTAATATATTAGTAGATCAATATCATTTTAAATCTAATTTAAAAAAATTGATGAAATTTAGGCAAATCCGGGGTGCTAAGGGATATATATATAACCCACTAAAAAAGGCAAATCAAAAAAATGAAAAAATTGAGCTTGAAATAATATCCAAAAATCATTTATTTATTGATCATTTCTGTGAAATTTGATCTAATTACTTCTTATTTGATTGGTTTTATTTTAAATTCTTCAATGGATCAACTTTTGTTTGTAAAATTTTTGAGAACCAAATTACCTTTTATTTTGAGAGAAATAATAAAAAGAATAGAGATTTTGATGATAACATATATTATCATCATATAAACAAGTAATTCGAGATATTATTCAAAAAAAAACGCGAATTGGTCCTAATTTATACAAAAAATCATAAATTCACCATCTATTAACAGAATTGCCATAAAATAATTATCATGAAAAATTGAAAAATGATTTTTTTGAAATCACCTTTTGAAATCTCTTGACTTTTACAAAAGCCTTAAGACTTTTATAACGCTTCTCCACTTTAAAAATATTAGAAAGTTTTTAAAAGGGTTGTGAATTATCTTCAATTCTTTGAAATTTTTAGAAAGATATGAAAGCTTTTATAAATGGAATGAGACTGGATGTAGTTGATTAAATAATTTGTTTTTTTCATTTTTTTTTAAAACAAAATACAAAATCTCAAACGAATTTTATGATTATCCAAATAATAACCAATTTCAACAATGTACTTGAATATAAAATCAATGTGTTTTTTCAAAATAGAATTGTTACCTTCACAATGTTAAATAGCCGAAAAGAATAAAGAGTAATTTTCAATCTTATTGATGATCCATCAAACAAAAAACTCAAAGCTCTAATTGTGTTTTCTGTCCAATACAAAGATACCATAGAAGAAGAAGAAATTGAAAAAGACAATTGTATAAAAAATCTTAATAATTGGTGATAATTTTGACAAGGATGTTTTGAAAGCTTTTGGAAACTTATCCAAACTCCTTTTAGTTTTCATAGAATATTGAAAAAGTTTTCACTCAAGATACCCAAGAACACATTTTTAAAAGACCAATGAATATAGTGTTGGTTGTATAGAAGATCATCTATTCAACTCGATTTACAACATACAAGACTGAGAAAATATTTATTTCTCTTTAGTTCTTATTTTTGTTGATCTTAAAGGATCTGTCGATAAGTCAACCAAATCAAAAGAAAATACAATAAAACTCTTTGGTTTGATCCTTGATTTTACCAAGTATCTTTGTTGTTGTTTTTGCAAAGAATAACTTTAATTTCACATAAACTATTTTTTGATCCAAAAAAAATTTTCTTTGGAAAAATATTTCACAATTAACTGAAAAACCCATCAACTATTATATTACGATTATTGTTTTATTTGCTATATTTGGGCAATTATGATGATTTTTTAATAATTATCATGATTTTATAGAATATCGCGATTTTTCTTATTATTGAATTATCTTGATAATATTGAATTAGCTCGATATTCTCAAATATCGCGATTTGATAAAAATAAAGGTAATTTTTTTAAAGATAAACTTGGTTTTTGTAACTTTATTGTGACTTTTGAGACTTAATCCTGGCATGTGCACAGATATCATCAAAACCTCTATTTTAAATTCTAATTTTCATTCGATTCATCTAATTCTTGATTTGGCTCAGAAAATAGGATAATTTTTGAATTGTTATTCAGAAATTAAAATTTATTCACTGGATCTGTTTAATTTGATAATTATATATTTTACTATATTTAAATTGAAAAATCAAAATAATTCATAAGGGATCAGTACTCACAGCAACAATCAATATTTTAAAATATGTTACGGGTGGTATTCTCTACTTAAGAATGTTGTGTAGAGCCAAAGTGTCAAAAAATTCTGATCAACTAAGAAAACCATAAAAGAAAATTAGTTTCATGAGATCAATTTTTTTTTTCCATTTTTTACAAAAAGAAAATATTCAAATTCATTATATTTCTCACATTATAAAATGTTTTTACCCCAATTATTGTAATTTTGATCATTATTATCCTATAAAAAGTCTTAGTTACCAGTAATATTAATATTAAAGATTTTTTTTCAATTTTGAGACAAAACTTTTGGTTAACCTAAAAATTAATATATTCAACGGATTATAAAATAATTCTATTTTTTTTAAGAAGTACAGTTATAATAATTAAATTTTTATAGTCATATAAAAATTTTAATCCATGAATTTTGTTTTGGTTTTAAGATGAAATTCGATTTTTCAAAATTAAAACATTTTCAAAAAGATATTTGGGAATAAGTAAATTTCATCCTCAAAATTCAGAATCAATTTTTTTCTGATAAAAATGATTTGAATTGTTATAATGATTCTTGTGAATAAGGCCAAACAATTTATTAAAAAAATTTTTCAAAATCTGAAAATTATTTTTACATTTCTTTTGATTATTTTGAAAATCAGAAAACTACTTTTTTTAAAACCTTAAAGAATAAAAAAAAAATGTATTTAATAGCTCTCGATTTAATGAAGAAATTTAAGCTATACTTATCTTGAATATTCATTTATTAAATTACCTATACTCCAATTATTTTTATTGGATGAGGTTTGTATTAAAATATTAATTATTAAAAATATAAAATAAAATCAATATATTTTCTTTCTAAATCAATAGTTTCCTACATAAAACAAAATATATATCCCTTAGCATCCCAAATAACCTAAAAACATTTCAAACAAAAATTTAAATTTGAAATGTTATCAAATGATAATAAGGTATAGAATTAATAAACAATTATCTTAGAAAGAAAATTTTATAATTAAAAATTGTATAGTTACTTAAAATAAAAAAATAACTTGAAAAAAAATTTTCAACATTGAGAATTTTTTTTTTGGTTATTGTGATTTTATTATTTTTCCAAATTTTGTTCAAATAAATTTTTTTTTTTTTTGAAAAGTTTGTCTAGATATTAAAAACCTCTTAGTTTTAACATTTAAAACGCATCACACTTTACTGGAAATTTTTTGGGGCCCTTTGCACCCCAAAATTGCCTAAAATGCTTGATTGAATAATTTATTCATTATAAAAGTTATTTTAGACACCACATAGAAAATATGTTTTATCTACTGATTACTATTCAATATCAATATCTATATTAGATTCTAAATAATTTAAAAATAAAAAAAAATATAAATTAAATTAGAAAAAAAAATCAAATTTTTTTTCATTGCAAAATTTTAAAATTTTTTCAACAAGATTTTTTTTCAATTTTAAATGATTTGGCTAATAGTTCGAGTTAGATTAATAATTGATTTTTTTTTTTTATTTTTTATCATTTTTTAATTTTTGACTTTTTAAAATCTAGACATATAAATAAACAATATTGTTGAATTTTAGACCATATATCAGAACTTATTTAACAAGATCTGGATTAATTTATTAAGGAAAAATCCAAATATCACAAATATATTATTCAAATTTTTACCAATAACAAAATGCAATATAAAAATTTGGTTTCGGAGATTATTTTATTATAATGGAATAATATTTAAGAGTTATTTTTTATTTTATTTTAAATTTAGGTATAAATATTTTATCGATTAAAAAGTAATTTATATTTGTTTTATTCCAATTAAATAAATTGAAATTATTTTACAATTTTTTTTTTTTTTTTTGATTTTCAATTATTATCTATTGCTTAAATAAAAGTTTTAGAAAATTAATCATATTTAAAAATTTAATTTTGGTCTAAAGAAATAAATTTCATTTTTCTTTAATTGTATATTTTATTGAAATTTTTTTCTAAAAAAAAAAATTAAATTTCAAAGTAATTTATTTTTTTATTTATTTCTTTTATCATAAAATTAGCAAAATTGTTTGGGGGTTATTATTAATAAATCAATATGTTGAGTTTTGAATTACTATTAATGTAATAAAATTTCTAATTTAAAAAAATAAAATAAAAATAAAAATCTTTAAAAAAAATGTAAAAATGAATAATTATTATTTTTTTTTCAATTTCAAAAAAAAAATCAATAACTTAACTACTTTATCTTTGAACTATTTTGACTTTTTATTATAATTTAAATCTGGATTAAAGACAAATAAGAAAATTAATATATTAGTAGATCAATATCATTTTAAATATAATTTAAAAAACTTGATGAAATTTAGGCAAATCCGGGGTGTTAAGGGATATATATATATGTCAACTAAATTCCAAACAATTTGGATACAATTTAAAACAGTTGAATAATACCAATGCATGATTTTAAATTCAAATTCGAAAGAATTTTGATTCTACAAAATATTTCATTTTTTGTCTTTTTTGTTTTGCTTTCATTTCTTTTTTCCAGTTACCTAATGGGTTTGGTTAGATCTGGGAAATTTTTTTTCAATGGTTGATAGAAGGTTAGTGTTGAGTTTGTTAAAAGGGAAAATCACATACAATTCTTAGATGGTATCTTAACATTTGATCGATCAACAATTGTTGGTGAAATTTTAACAAATCTACCAATACATTTATTCTTACAGCTCGTTTCCTAATTTTGAACACATAGATTTTTATTTTTTTGTTTTATATTGTTTTCTTTTATTTGGGTATGAAGGAGTACTAATAAAAATATTAATACTATCTTAGTTAAATGAGATTTTATATTAGGTTTAGTAAAATATAATAAAGTGATTTTCTACTTTCCTCTTTTTGATTTTTGATGTGTATAAATTTTTGGAATGGGGTTTAGTTTTTTATATTGTTAGAAGATAATTTTAGATTCTTAGAATAAAACTTATAACTATTTTGTCGTTTAAAGTATGATAGAATATAATCATATTTGCTTCTCCAATTCCACCAAATCCAACTATTTAAAATCCTAACAAATAATGTTTTAGGATAATTATTTTTTTTTGGGATCCTTCTTACTATTTAATCCCAATTCATGTTTCTTTTTGTGCTTCTCTTGTTTGTAATGTTTTTGTTCTTATTAAACGAAATCCATTTATCACAAATGTCACTTAGAAATGAATATTTCTAAATACTTTTTCTTGTCTTGATTTAAAAAAATACAAAAATGATGAAAATTAGAAAAATGAAAAAATTAAATTTCACAATAGAATGTTGAGACAAATATAAAAGATAAGTCATACAACACTTGAAACATCATTTTAAGCAATTCAACTCAACATTCTATTGTGGCAATTTCTTTGAGACTTTTGAAAAAAAAATTTAAAAAATCTAATAAATGAAGTACTTTAAATAATAAAAATCAATGAGGTACGAACGAAGTAAAAAATGTTATTTTCTGATCCTTCTTCAAAATTGCAAAAAAGTGAAAAATTTCCTTTACTGTGGCTACTCCCTTAAAACTTAATTCAGTTGCGAAATTTTAATTATTGCAAGATCAATAGTCACTTGGTAAAAGTGTGTTATTCTAAGGTTATTGAAACCATGGAAATGATAGTTGACAAATCATATTGATTTCTATTGCAATTCTATTCGATCTTTGATCATGATATTTGTCTAATAAATGTGAAAAACTTTTCACTTCATTTTCATTTCCTTTTTCAAATAGAGACCACAAATCCCAACACATTTCGTTTGGGGACTTGGTTTCTAAAAGAAAAGTTTGGAAAATGAAGTGAAAATTGTTTTCTATGTATTATTCAAATACCAGTAGAAGTTCAAAACGAATATTGTTGTTTTTCTCAATAAAGTCCCTAATAATTTGATTTTTTTAATTTTTTTGAAAATCTATTGATTAATTAGTTGTCTTTCAGACAGATATCAATAATTCATTGATTTGGATTTTTCTGTTATTTCTTATTGGTTCTTCAAAGGTCAATTATGTAAAAGAATTGATATTCGAAAAAAATGTTTTTTTTTGGATTTTTTGGCTGAAACCAAGTTTAAATTGAAATCTTGTAAAGATCTTGAAATTTTTTGTTGTAATTTGTGTTTCAAAGATGAAATTGATAAGTTATCATGATTTTTAGAAATTTATTAATATGAACCTATATTTTTACATCCAAAATTAGGATATTTTCCAATTAAAAACAAAAAAAAATAGGTTCTCTATTATTTTTTCTTAGTAATTAAGTGATTAACAACACCATAAGACATGATAAAAATTTGAGAGAGAGAGAGATAAGTGTATTTTATTTTAGTGGCGTGTGATCTTAGATTCTCTACAATTTTTTTAAAAAAATTATTTGATATTTTAATTTAGTTAGGTTAAACAATAAAAAAATTGAGATATATTAAGAAAATAGTTTTGATTTTTAAATTTTTTTTTATTTAGATATTGAGCAGTGAAAAAAATACCGGATATGAAAAAAATCCCAGACAAGATTTTTAATTGTGAATATTAGTAAAATTATTGTGTAATCTCATTTATTTACAATCAAATTCCTTTTTTTAAGAATCGAACTTTTTCAATTATAAGTCACCCACTTATTAGAATGATGATTGGTGAAATCACACTTGTTCAAAACACCATTCAATCAATCAAAAAAAACAAGAATGAAAAATTATCATTTTCCAAACTCTAGTAAACCTCAATAAAACTTGATTGTTTTTCAAAAAAAGTTGATCAACTTAGATTATTAAATAATTACTTGAGTATTCTAGAGACACCTTACTTTGGTGGTCTTTAGGTAGGTTTATTACTAATCTCATGAAATAATTGGTGATTTATAATAAGGATTTCATTGAAATTAGAAAAAAATTTTACTACAATTTTCAGGATATTCACAATTAAAAATCTTGTCAGAGATTTTTTTCATGTCCAGTATTTTTTTCCATACTATACTTAATTCTAAAAAATTTGGACACAGTTTAACCAGTTCAAAAGAATTGCAATATCATATTTTACATTCAATTTGGAAATTATTTGATTTTACAAACTCTTTCATTTTTTGTTTTTTTTTTTTTATTTTCATTTCATATTTTTTGAGTGAGGTAATCTGTTTAGTTAGATCGGGAAATTTTTTTTTTTTCCAGATATTGGTTGATATAATGTTTGTGTTGAGTTTCTTGAATTGGAAGATCACATACAATTGGTCGATTGTATCTTATCATTTGATCAATCAACAATTATTCGTGAAATGTTCAACAAATTTACCAATACATTTATTGTTCAGCTTGTTTTATTATTTTGGGTACACTTGTTTTTATTTTTTTTCGTTTTATATTGTTTATAATTATTTGGATGAAAAGGATTACTTATAAAAACATTAATACTATGTTACTTAAATGTGATTTTTTACAACCGTTCCATTCGACTTGTGAAGGATTATTCTTTCCTTTAATCAACACATTAAATTTGCCTTTCCTTTTTAGACCCTTAAAAGACCTTTTAAACATGTTTTAAACACCCTTTAAACACCTTTTAATTGAAATTTAAAAGATGTTTTTAGGATCTTTCAAGGAAACTGTAAAAATCAAGTTAAGTTTCAAGGAAAGAAAAAAGATCGAAACTTCACAAGTTGAACGGAACAGCTGTAGATCATTCACTCAGATTCAAATCTCAAAAATAAAAAACAATAAATAATCCAAAAAAATATTTAATCCTTAAAATTTCAAACAAGCAACAGTATTATTAAAAAAAAATATGTGAGCTATGGGACAATGTTGAAAAAATTGAGAAAACATAAACTAAAATTCATAATTTGGGGCACAGTTAAAACAGTTGAAAGAAACATATTAATAGACTTTTAATCAATTAGGAAATAATCTTTGATTTTTCGAAATGAATTAAGGTTTACAATCCCTGAAACTGGAAAAAAGATTATCATGTATTGGGTGTGTCAAATTGTTATTTTGGTTCTTAGCTGATCGATCCACAACTAAGTTTGGATCGTATAGGTGGTTGAAAAGGGCTATTTTTGTCATTTTATTTTTTTTTTTTTCCGAAATCTGAATTGATGAGTCTAAGATTAATTAATTGAAAGATATTTAATTAGTAATTGGGTTTTTTGTTTTCTATGTTGAAATTTTTATTTACCCTTTGTATTATTTGATGCTTGTAAAAAAAAATTTTTTTATTTACTCCTAATTCTGTAAAAGGAAAATGATAATTTCAATTGACAACCCAAAAATTAACACTTTCAATTCAATACCTTCCAATCAATTAATCTTAGACTCATCAATTCAGATTTCGGAAAAAAAAAAAAATAAAATGACAAAAATAGCCTTTTTCAACCACCTATACGATCCAAACTTAGTTGTGGATCGATCAGCTAAGAACCAAAATAACAAGTTGACACACCCAATACAAGATAATCTTTTTTCCAGTTTCAGGGATTGTAAACCTTAAGGGACTAGTAACTCTTATTTATTTTTTTTCCCAAAGGTAATAGAGTAATTATTTACATTAGAATACAATTAAACCCGAGAGTAACTTCGTTTGTCAACTTTAGAGAAACGAATAATCATTTTTAAAAGAATTCATTTTTCCAATGGCATTTTCAATCAAAAGATCACCTGATCCTTTTTTGTTTGGATTTTTGGATCAAATTAGAAAAATAAAAATTTGCAAAAAAATTTTCTTTTGAAGAAATATCACTTTTAGTAATTTCTGAGATTCTTTATGAACAAGTAACATTGTGTCTTTAATATTATTTTAAAAATACCTGAAAAATAAATCAACAATATTGTATCCTTGAAGATCTAAAAAATTTGATCATTTATTTTATTCACAAATATTTATTCAATTTATTGAAATTTAAAAGACTTATCAATATACTTTTCCAAATACCAAGAGTATAAAAAAGGAACTGTTTGTATTAAAATCGGGTATTTGATAATATCTATTATTTTTTTTATTATTAGATATATGCATTTGAATTGTTTTATTTGTTGCAAAATCTTGAAAAAATTGAGAAACAAATGTAAAACTCTATTTGATAAATTTAGTCATTGGGTTGTTAATGACTTACTGAAATAATTAAGATTGGGTTTATAATTATTAATTATAAATAATCAAATTAAAAAGTATTTCTTTAGATAATAAGTTGAATTTTCCAGGTTTTAAAAAAAGTATTTCGGGAGAATTTTTAATTCGATTCTTTGTTCTTATTCTCATATTTTTTCATTTAATCCCTAGAAAAAATAGATTTGGTCTGTTCTTTGAATCAAAAAATTATATTTTTTACAAGTTTAAAATAATTATTGTATTTTTTTTGAGATTAAGTGGATTTTTTAAACTGGGTTATTTTAGAACTTAGTGGTTTCATTTTTAAAGTGTATTTTTGTATAACTCCTTTACAGGCAATGAGATTTCAATCTTCTTTCAAAGAAAATAATTTTTTTTAAATAATTTGGAAATATGTTGGATTTTGATCTTTTCAAAAATGAGAAAAATGGATCAGTCTTTTAAAAACAATAATTCATCTCTGAAAATAGTATTAAAAGTAAGTTTGGTCTTGTAGTAATCAGTTTTTTTCTTTATTTTTCAATTTCAAGTTGCGGTAAATTTTTTTTTAATTTGTTAGTAAATTTACTTGAAGATTTTTTTTAGTTAACTAGTCCCTTAAATCATTTTTTTGTTTCATTTAATTTTTTAAAATTTGCGTAATTGTTTTTATTTGATCGAGAAATTTTTTTTGTATTGTTTATACTAAGTTGCTGTTGAGTTCTTTTAAATCAACAAACCAAATGAAATTAGATGATACTGTTAAAGTTGTGATCTGATGGATCCTACATTATTGGAAAATTAACATTTTCCTAACACTTTTTTTTGTTAAGCTTACCCCAAAATTAATGTCACATACCAATTTTTTTATCTTGATTTGTAATTATTTAATTTTTGATTATTAAGATATGTAAAAGAGAAAGAATTGTTAACATCCCATGAAGCAAGAGATTCTAATTTAATATTTCCATAAATAATAAATTTAACAAGATTTTTTCTTCAAATCATGAATTTTGATGTGCCCAAAATTATGAATTGGAGTTTATTTTTAGTTTGATTTATTTTTCAGAAAATTGTATTATTTCTATTTCCCAAAGAAACAATACAGCCAATTTATTCAACTTGTGAATTTTTCGTTCATTACAAAGCATAACCTTAAAGAAAATAAACTCCTTAAAACATTTTTTTTCTTTCATAATGTTGCGAGAAAAATGTTTCAAATAATTATTTTTTTTCAGGTTATGTTTTGTTGTGATTGAAAAATTCACAAGTTGAATAAATTGTCTGTAAGAATAATAAGAAAAAGAAATAATAATAATAATAATTAGGAATGAATGAAAGAAAAAACAAAAAAGAAAAAAATTTAAAAAGAAAAGTATTTCGCTAGAATTTAAATAAGGTGTATCAAACAGGAAAGAAAAGTCATTTATATGGGTATTTACAACTTTTAGAAAGTAATAGAGTTTTTTTGTTTTGTTAACAAAAAATTTTTGTTGTCTAAGAATAAGTAACTTTATTTTGATTTGGTTTGGTTTTTTGATTTGATTTTTATTTTGTTCGGTTCCTTTGGTTCCTTTGGTTCCTTTGATTCTTTTGGTTCCCAAGTCTTTATTTTCTTGAAATCCCAGCAAAAGGCAACAGCTTTTCTAGAATTAACCTTGTGAAGATAATGTACTAGACATATTGACAGGAAAGGATGATTTGGTTTCACTTCGTTCGTCTTTTCTTTGTTTTGATTCATTTAGTTATGTTTGGTTATGTTCAGTTGCATTTTGTTCAATCCAATTCAGTGCAGATTAGTTTGATTCTGTTTGTTCTGTTTGCTTTGTTTCAGTTATGTTTGGTTTGGTTCATTTGCATTTTTTTCAATTCAATTCAGTGCAGATTAGTTTGATTCTGATTGGATCTGTTTGCTCTTGTTATGATCAAACAAAAACGTCAGTACTGTGGCTTGGACAATTATTTTACATCTCTCAAAATGCACCAATGCACTCTTCGATGGAAAGAACTCAAAAAGTTTTCACAAAATTGGGATAGAAATAAAATTTCAAAATGGTAAAAAAGATTAAAACACATGAGAACAAATATATATGATTTCATTGAAATTTCATTGAAATTTCATACAATTTCATAAAAAAAAAATTAGGAATTAAATTTCACTTAAAATTCATTTAAAAATCAATTGATTTACATTTGATGAAATTTGATGAAAACTACATAAAATTTTCTTTAAAAATTCTTTAAAATTTCAACTATATTTCATCATTAGAAATTCTAATGAAAAATGTATGAATTCTTTTGGAAAAATAAATCATTATTATATTTATAATTTTTTAAAAAAAATTCTTGAATAATATACTAATAAAAATTAAAAAAAACATTAAAGTGAAGTAAAAATCTGTTTATTTTTTATTTTTAAATATAAATTTTGAAGGATTAATAAAATAATTTCAAGTTATAATATGGTTTTTTGATTTTTTTATTTTTTATTTGAATTTTTTTTAATATATATTTTCTGATATTTTATTTAAATACCTTTTTTGATATGATAAAAAGGAAGGAACATGCGGGATAAATAATTCATTAATAGAATAATAATCTTCAAATTTTGTACTTTTATTTTGAAAGAGTTTAACAACATGGACTGTTTGTTTCAATTCTTGACTATTTATCAATTCAATATCACAATTTATTAAAAAAAATTTTTTGTTCTCAGCTTGAGTGTAATATCGGACTGCAATAAATGGATTTGATTTTTGATCAGAATCTGTAAATAAAAATTTGATAATTTGGACATATTTTTTATTTCTTAATTGGGCATCTTGTTTTAATAGATATTTGTGTTGGTTAATTATTATCGATTTTGATTCAAAAGGGTATTTATTTCTTTGGAATTTTATCTCATTGATATCAAATGTTCCCCATTTTATGATATTTTTTTTGGATATTCAATATTTTTCTCATTTTTTTCGAAAAAATAATTTAAAATATTGGAGATATTTTTTATAAATTTCTTTTTTTGAATAATAGAATATTGTGTTTTTTTTGATTTTTGTGAAGTTGGCCATATTTTGGTTTATACCATTGATGGTATTTTTCTAAAGCGAAAAAAAAGTGTATTCATTCCTCCATTATTTTTTATTGAATGTTCTAAATGTTGTGCAAAAATATGTAAGTTTGATATACGATCACAATTTTGATCTGAACAATTTTTATAACATTTAATAAAATTAACTATATATTTATGTAAATTTTCATCTATTTTTTTATTTCTTGTTGGCTGATACAGATTTTTAATTAAATATGAACTTATATATATAAAATCGAGATATTTTTTCTCAACTAAATCAACAACACATATAAAACTAAATTGAATCAACAATTGAATATCAATAGATGTCAAATGATTTGTTCCAAAAGGTTTATTAATTCTTTTCAGAGACAGGCAAAAGGTGTAAAATGAAAAATTAACACGGAAAGTTACTAAAAAAAAAGAAAAACGAAAAAAAAGTGCAGAAAAGGTGCTTTATTGAAATTTTCTATTTTTCTTGATGAATTTATTTTAAGAAAGAAATGAGTAAAGATTATGAAAAAAAAATTGAAAAAGAAATTTTAATTAATTGTATTGTAACTGAAAATCACTTCTGCTTCAAGATTTTCGGTATTTAATCGATTTCTTCGTGGATTCATAATATAAGTGACATGTGAAAAGACTCTTTCAACTTCACATGAAGTAGGCTCCATAACTAACAAGTTCAAAAAATGTTTGGACAAATCTCCAAAAACTTGTTTTTTTCCAGTCCAGTATAGGTGAGGCGAATGACAAGATTCATCTTTTTTTCATCAAAAAATTTTGAAAGTCAATGAACTGACCAATCAAATCTCCACGTAGGTATTTACGCATCTTATCACATAGTTTATTTTCGTCTTCAATAAGTGGTTTAATGTGTTCAGGGCATAAGTAAAAATGCGTATAAATGATTCTATTGGCATCTTCCCATCGTGGCTTGTATCTTCTTATTTTATTGAGAAAATCCATAATTTTCCCCCATCGTTCCGCTATTAACCGATAAATTGATTATTTTTGCATAATCTTTCCCACTCATTTTAAATAACCAAGTTTCGATATTTCGCCATCTATTTAAAGTATCTTTTCGGAGTTGTCGTTCTTGAATTCCATCTATCAAAGGTGTAAATAGTCTTGAAAAATATTCAATGAAACGGAGGTCTTGTATGCTTCCTTCATTCGTCAAACACTTTATCATTTGATTCGCAGTTTCTGATGTTTCCTCCTTGGTTATAAAAGTAAGTAAGTTTTTTGCGTCTCATGAACACATCTGAAACACATTTTAACCAAGTTCCCCAGCGTGTTTTTTGAAGGAAGAGATATGTCAGTTATGTTTTGACTTCTCCATCGCTTCTTACGGCCTGCTTGTATTCCCCTCTTAAAAAACACACGAACCAATTTACATAATCCATTGATGTTTGGAAAAGACTCCATTAATTTTTTGTGAAATGAGATGCAGTAAGTGTGCAGCACATAAAGTGTGTTGTATTGCATATTGTTCGTTTAATCGTCTTCCTAATGAAACACATGCTCTTGCACCATCAGTAACAAAATTTGTAATTTGTTGCCAATCAATCTCGTATTCAAGTAATGTTTCTTCCAGGAGTTTTTTGCAATGAAGAGGCATCGCATCTATCCATTTCTTTGACTTTGAGACACAATCGGAAATCCAAGTTGGTTACCACAACAGCACACAAACTGCGTGAAGTGATGTCAGTAGTTTCGTCCATCATTAGACAAAACCTCTGTCCAACAAGTACTCTTTTCATGTTACTCTTTTTTTCTTCAAGAACTCGTACTATTGACCTTCGCACAGTTCTTATTGAAGGAATTGAACCAAGTGATCGAAACGCAACAATCGAATCTCGATTGACCAATCGATGAAATTTATCAATTGGCACAGAAGCTTGCAGGAAGGTTTGTGTGACTCTGTCTACACTATCCTGGATGATTAGCTCTGATGCGGTCTGACCATTTGGTCCAAAAACCTCTTCTGTGTTTACTAGTCAATAAATGTCTTTTTCATACTGAATCGCGAACCACAAATAGTGGCACCGCATTTCCGACATAGTATCTGATAAAAGCCCCCCTTTTTTTATCTTTTCTTTATTCGACTCAAGAAAAGTAAAACAATTCATATCGGGTTCTTTTTAGAATCTCAACCAAGTTACTTAGGTTCACCTATTGAAAAAAAGAAAAGAAAAGAAAAAGAAAAAAAAAATAAATATTAGTTGAGTTCTTTGGGATTAATTATCAAAATAATTTTACTCTTGTTTTCGTCTCAATCTTTTCAACAGAATTTGAAACAATGATTGTGTTTTTATTATTTAAAACAGTATCTCTTTGTTTCTTCTTCTTTCTTCGATTCTTCCTCCTCACTTTCAATTTCTGACGAACTGAAATGGATGTGTTTGGTTTAGAAATTTGAATTCTTTTTCGTGACACGCTCATAAACACTTAAAGTGAAATATGATTAAAAAAAAATGAATTTAAATCAGTTGAAATTCTTTTTCAACCACTTTACGATGACGTAGACGCCTTAAAATACTAAAATGAACACGTACTCCGTGTTTTGGATTTTTCGTGATGACTCGACACGGAAAAAAAACTTCAGAATTGCTTTCTTTACTCCTCTCTAACAATGGTGTATTTTTAGTGAGGAGTTATTTTATGATTTAAAAATAGAACTCTATTACTCTTTCCTGAATAAGAGTATTAAAGTTTAAATAATAAAAGAACATACAAATTCAAGCAACTCACTTAAATAAAAGTGAGTCATTAGGAAAAAAAACACTTTTAGATCATTTTTTGTACACCGTTTGCCTTTCTCTGATTCTTTTTAACCCTTTAGGAAGTTTGATTTTTTGATATCGCTTATTGGCAAGAATTGTATGATTTCTCGACATTATATGACACATCATTTTAAAAATATTTTTTATTAAGCCTTCAAGAAGGAGATGAAACCAACAAATTGGGAAATTGCAAGTTGAGGTTGGATCCAATTCTAATTCGTTGATCCAAATATTACCAAGTTGAAATTTGATTCCTGTTTCTTTTTCTTTTCTTTTTATTTTACGAAGAGTATAAATATTTAAATTATTAAAATAACATTCTTTCATTTCCTTTTGAATTTCTCTTATTTCTTGTCTTTTCCTTTTCTCATAATTAAAATGCTCATTTGAGAAATTTTGATCACCTAATTCTGATTTACAGAATGAGCATGAATGTAATGCACCAGGCTGTAACATACCTTTTGCTGGAAAAGATTCTCTCGTATCTCCAACAAAACATGAAACAATACCTTGGATTTTTTTTCCACCTAAATAAATTCCTTTTCTTAATTTTTTTAAATCTTTCACCAAAGGAAAATATTGTAGAATATCATTGATACAGGTTTTTCCGGGCAAAAGTGAAATTAAAAAAAATTGTTTGGTCTTTTAACCTCCACGAATATTCCAAATTATCAATAAACATATATAACCCACCAAGAGAAAAAGATTCTGTACATTTAAATTCATCATAATAAAAACCAATTAAAAACAAATGTTCAGCATTTATTTTTGGAATTTTTTTAATTTTTTGATCAAATGCAGGGAAACTTGAAAACCTCGAAGGAATAAAACCCTCGTTTGTTACTAAATTTTCTATTTCTTCATTTTTTTTGATAGATAAATGCTTAATTATCTCTGAGTGAAGAACAAGATTTATCCAGGTAATTGGTGAAAAATATTTTGTTTCAATTTTTTCTTGAAGTAAGATGATGTTACCTTTTTTCTCAATATATTTTTTTGGAATGAGATCGATTTCTTTTGGTTTTTGAATATTAATAAAGCTATTAATCTTCTTTTTAAGTGTTCGCATCGTTTTGGGAAGTTTTTCCCCTCCTTTTGGAGTAAAATATCTATCAATAAAATGTAACAACTTATCTGCCTGTGATGAAGAAATTTTTGATTCTAAATATAATATATAAAATTCTATCCATATTTCATCAAATTCATTAATAAATCTTTCAAAATTTGGAGGTTGTTGTTCATTTTTTAGATTATTTTGTGTATCTATTTCTAAATATTTAGAGTTATTTTAAGAGTAAATTATAAAGTTAAAAAAATTGCAAAAATGTACAAAATAATTAAAATAAATCAATCTCTTAATTTTTATTCCACCTTAAAAATAAAAATGATTATACAATAACTTTATATAATAAATTATCTCAAAAATTGATTACGAATATTATTAAAGACCCCAAAATTTAAAGATAATGAATATTTCTTTATATTTTAGTGGTAGCATGGTTAGATATAGTATTGTATGACGCGAGTTCGAATCCAAGTTAAGAAAGAAAATTTTTGAAAAATGATTGGTCCCTCTCCTCTGAATTCTGCCCTCGGATGAACTATTTGGAGCAAACCATTTCGAAAATTGATTTTTTAGTTGGCCTCTAAACGCAAATCAGACCTCAGACCGAAGGAGGACCTCACGGTTGATTTGTAGTTAAGCCAATCCAAAATCAATTCAAAAATTTTTTTTCCCATTCTTTTTCTTTTATAATTTTCTTTTATTTTCTTTTCTTTTTTCTTTTTTCCTTTTTATTTTAATTCTTTTTTTTAAAAATATATTCCAATCTTTTTCTTTTAATGAAATTCACGTACAAAAAAAGAAAAAGAAGAAAGAAAGAAAGAAAAAAAAAAAAAGAAAAGAAAAAAAGAAAAAACTTACCAATATTTCTTTCATTGTTGAATATGTGTTTGTCATTCATGAAAATTTCATTGTGTAAATCATATGAATTATCTCTCACACCTTCTTTGGTAAATTCTGTTCCAGTTCCTATTTCTTCATCGTCTAGCGGGTCTTTCTCTATTTCTTTTTTGTTTATTTGTTCTTGATTCTTTTTTACTTTATTTCTTTTTCTTTTATCTCTTTTCAAAGTTTTATAAAAAAATTTATGATATACAGAAATGTGTTTATCCAACGAATTCTTTGTTCGAAACAATTTCCCACACTGTAAACAATTATAGTGTATTTGAAACATCAACTAAAGTTGGTGAAATAATAAAAAAATGATTTGAAGTTTCATTTTTTTATCTTTTTTTATTTTTATTTATTTTTTTTTTTAATTTTTGTTTTTTCTTTTTTTCTTTATTTTTCTTTTTATCAATATGAATACAATCACAGAAAAATACATACCAATCATCAAAATTACAAAAAACTTAATGGAAGTAATTTTTAAGAAATTCAACGTTTCTTATGATGGTAAATTCCATGAACGTAGGAGAAAAATTCAAGAATTATGTACACATCCAAAATGGAACCAAGTCTATGATGAACTGGTTAAAGAAGGATTATGGGACCCAAATTATGTTCAAAGAAGAAAAAAAAAAGGTTTTTTCTTTTCTTTCGACATTTTTTTTCTAATAGTATAATTTTTTTTTTTTTTTTTTTTTTTTTCTTTACTTAAAAAGAACAAAAAAATTGTGACAAATCACCAAATACTGATTGGATTCCCTTTTCGAATGGCGAACATGAATTTGAGGAAAATTTTATTTTGAGTAAAATTTCTAATATTTTTTTTTTTTTTTTTTTTTTTTTTTTTTTTTTTTTTTTTTTTTGATTTTTTTAGTACTTCATTAAATCTTTTTGTTAATGATTATATCATTTCCAATATTTTATCAGATTCACAAGTAAATAGAAAACGAATTATTCGAAAAAATGTAAAGGAATTATCAAAAAAGAAAAAAAAAAAAACGAGAAAAGAGAAAAAGAAAAGGAAGGGGAAAAGGAAAAGGAAATCGAAATCGAAATCGAAATCGAAGAAGAGTCCGAAAAAACGAAGAAAACAAAAAACAAAAAACATAAAAAAAAAAACGAACAATTGCGTATTATATTTTTTATCTTTATTTTCAGCTGAAAATCTATTTTTTTTGTTCTTTTTTAATTTTCTAATTTTTTATTTTTTTTTTTTTTTCTTTTTTTTACATTTTTTATACTAATTCTTGATATATTTTAATTTTTTTAATTATAGAATCAATTGTGAATTTAATACAGCATATTATCAAAAAAATTGACCAATTAGAAGAAAATCAAACAAACATGATGAAAATAGTTGAATCTCAGAGAAAAAAATATGAAGAATCAAAGATTAATATGAAGAAAACAACTTTAGATTTTATTTTTGAAGAAAATCTTAAATTAGCAGCATATCGTAGTACAACGAGGATGATAGTTAGTAACATTTTGGTATTACAGGCGAAAGATAGCTTTAACCAAATTAGATATCCAGGAAGGGGCGAAGCATCACGGGTTGCTAAGAAATGTAATTCTTTACTTTCTAAACAAAAAGAGTTCTTTAATGAATTTAATTTTTAAGAAACGCAGTAATAATTTTGGAGAAGAAAATTCTGAACAAAGAAAAAAAATTTATTACAAATCTAGAAGAAAAGAAAATTTATCAACCCATTTTCAATATCATGAGTAAAAAAAATCGAGATATTTTGATTAATAAGTGGATATCTGACTATTTTTAATTTTCTAATACAGTCAGTTTCACTTTTAAGGCACAAACTTTCAACGAAATTTAAGGCACAATAAAAATCTCAAATTAAAGCACAAAATTCAAATTCTAGTAAAAATAAATTGTAAAATAAAAAATTCCAAATTTTGTGCCTTAATCTGAGATTTTTTTGTGCCTTAAATTTCGTTGAAAGTTTGTGCCTTAAAAGTGAAACTGACTGTATATCTATCTGTTTTTTTGTTATTTTTTTTTTCACTTTAGTTTTTTTCTTAATACATGAAATTTCACCAGAATTCAATATCATCTCAATAAAAATTAATATTTTTTCAATTAATTTTCAATTATTTTTCCTGAATTTTTCATTCTTTTTCATTGATTTTTCATTTAAGTATTTCCTTGAATTTTCCTGGTAACTTCCAATGACTATTTCAAGGATATTTCAATTAATTTCATTAAATATTTCAATTTAATTTCAATTTAATTTCAATTTTTTTTCAATAAAATTTCATTAAAAAATAACCAAAAAATCAACAACAATTTGTTGTCATGTGAAAATGAAAAAACTATTTTTTTTACAAACATTTATAAATTTCACAAGGCATTTACAAAGCTTTCACACTTTTCAAGACTTCCAAGTGTTTGAACATTTTGGATATTTGAATTAAATATCCTTCTCAATAGAGTCTCTTACTGGTTGTACAATTACAAAAACTAAAAACCAAAAAAGATCAAACAACAAAACTATTTACTAAAGTAATAATAATTAAAACTGACAAGTTATTAGACTGTTTGTTGTTAAATAAATTGAATAAAAGTTTCATTCCACATTTCCAAACAATTACAAATCTTTTATTAAAACATAGATTTGCTTTTCAAGTCTTTAAATTGGTTAAATTTGAGTTTTTTGAAGGAATAGGGATTGAAAACAATTTTTAGATTAATTTATTTTTGTTTTACAAAACAAAATATTTTTAACGGCTAGTTTTCAATTTAAAAGATAAAAATTGAAATTCAAAAGTTAAATAAAGAAGAACCAAAATAATTGTACAAAACAAAAGTAAATTTACTCATTCGTGAAATTCTCACATTTTTTAGTGTTTACAGAAAATTAGATATGGAAAAGCGAAATGAAAATTTACATTTACGAATGAGAAAAGAACATTATTTTAAATTTCAATTCACAGTAAAGTAATAATCATATATCAAACCAAATTAAAACCAGAAAAATGAGAAAACTGGATCAAAATTAATTTGAAAAGAGTGGAACCAATTTAATTTTAAAGTTTTAATGTTTACTTAACAGACTACGAATGAATACAAATACTCTCATTATCCAAAAAACTTTTAAAAAACTTATTCTGGAAAAGTGTTGTAAATAAAAGATAGTTGTTTTATTTCATTATTTTAGAAAATAAAAAATAATATTCACATAAGATTTAAAATCGAAAAAAATTTTGGATTTGTCAAGAATAAATTTATGTAGAAACTCTATATTCTTCTATATAACTTTATATTTGTTCTCAGAGAATGAAAAGAACTCTGAAAAAATCATATTTAATTTTTATTTGAAATCCAAAAATTTATTGGAATCTAGACTAAGAACAAAGAAAAATTTTCACATCTATAAACCATATTCCTGCACTGGATATAATCCAAAAGCACCACCTACCATATTTAAGTTTTATAAAATATTTTACATTCAAAGGTACTTAATAATTGAATTCTCTACTTTTTTTTTTAAAATAGTGTTTTTTTCATTTTTTATTTTTTAATGAATTGCTCTTCTTTTTTAAGCCACTTATATTCTTTAGGTTCCTAAGGCTCTTAGTTTCTTCAACATTACTGAGTGTTTTGTTAACATTTTTGAGATCAAAAGCCATTCTAAGAAAGGAAATTAAATTTGATTTTATTTGTTCAGTACAAGACTCAAACCAAGGCAAGAATCAAAACGATCTTAACAATGCTATCAAAACAGAACAAAACACAACCAAAATGATCCAAACTAAACAAAAACGATCCAACCAATGAGCACAGAACAATCCACAAAAAGATCAAACAGAATTGAATTGAACCGAACCAAACCTACCCTAACCGAACCTAACTGAACCCAACCTAACAAAACAACCTGAACAGAACAAACAGAATCAAACTAATCTGCACTGAATTGATTAGAAAAGAAAAGTGAACTGAACAAAACCAAACCAAAAGCTAAATGAGTCAAATCTAACAAAATCCGATCGAAGTTAAACCAAATCATCCTTTCCTGTCAATATGTATAGTACGTTATCTTCGAGTGGGTTAATTCTAGAAAAGCTGTTGCCTTTTGCTGGGATTTCAAGAAAATAAAGATTTGGGAACCAAAGGAACCAAAGGAACCAAATTCATACACAAAAACCCAAACCAAATCAAAAAGAAGTTACTTTTACTTTCACAACAAAAATTATTTAATGACAAAAAAAAACAAAAATCTATTACTTTTCAAAAGTTGCTAATAGTGGTATGGATAACTTTTCAATTCTGTTTGATACTCTTTATTCAAATTATCACAAAAAAACTACTTGTTTTTATTTTCTTCTTCTTTTTTACATTAAAACGATCTAATGAATATTACTTCTTCTCATGAATATTACTACTTCTTCTTCTATAGATAAAAAAAAAAAATAAATTTAAACTTTTATCTAAATCATAAAATCATCTTTTTCTTTGTTTTTATTAAATATTAGCCATACACATATTTATTTAAGTGACAACTCAATGTTAAATTTTTAATTGTCAAATGAGAATAGCGTACCTAGAGTATTGAAGCATGGTTATATAAGCATATTTAAATCCAACATTCAATTTTTATCAAATGAATATTTTTTTATACTGATTGTTGTTTTTAGTAGATTTTTAAATTTTAATTTTAGATTTCAAAAGATCATTTTTAGAACTTTTCCAAATTTTGAAAAATTGATAGAGAATATTTTGAAAAAAATAAAAAAGCAAAAAAACAATGATTCATTTTAGTTATTACCATTTTGAGTGAGTATGACATCACACAAATCATATTTTCATTTTGATTTCCCATTCAATCAATTGATAAAAAAAATTTTTTTTATCTAGAATTTAAGTTAATAGTGAAAAAAAATATCGATTTTTATTTGTTTTAAACAAATAGAAAAGGAAAGTAAGAAACTGAAAGGAACTGAGAACATTTGGATCTTGTTTTCAAGCTTTTATATTCACACCTATGTATTTTTATTTTTTATTTTACAAGACTAAACAAAAAGCATTTGTACTACTTTATTTGTTCACTTTTACAGCCAATTTATTCAACTTGTGAATTTTTCTTTCCTTTCGTAATATAACCTGAAACAAAAAAATTGTTTAAAACATTTTTTTCTTTCAACTTGTAAGGTTTCATTCTCAAACTTTACAAAAATTCTTGCTTTTAAAAGCACCTAAACCTCCTTAGAGCCAATCTATTCAACTTGAGAATTTTTCTTTCATTATGAAGTTTAACTTGAAAGAAAAAAAATTACTTTAAACAATTTTTGTCACAACATGAAGAAAGAAAAAAATGTTTTAAACAATTTTTTTGTTTCAGGTTATATTACGAAAGGAAAGAAAAATTCACAAGTTGAATAAATTGGCCGTAGTTTCCAAAAGCAAACAAGTTAAAATACAAAACAAATATTTTTTTTACCAAAAAAATCAACATAAAGAAGCGAATCTTATTTTACTTTTTAGATGGAACCTTTCTTTTTCTCATTCTCAGCCCAAGTAAATCAGTTTGAGATTGTTTAAGTTGGGATTTTTTGAAATTTATGAAATAAACAAGAAAATTTAAATAATTTTCAGTTTATTTGAAAAAGTAAAAAAAGCCTAGTTACTTTTTTTTTTTATTATTGAAAAAGTGTAAATTATAATCTAGTTGTCCTTAGACTTAAATCCCCTTTCAGAAATTTAAGCGTAAAATCATAGATTTCACGATTATTAATTACAGCCAGTTCCACTTTTAAGGTACAACTTTCAACGAAATTAAAGGCACAATAAAAATCTCAAATTAAGGCACAAAATTCATATTCTAGTAAAATAATTTGAAAAAAAAAAAATTCCAAATTTTGTGACTTAAATTGAGATTTTTTTGTACCTTAAATTTCGTTGAAAGTTTGTGTATTAAAAGTGGAACTTACTGTAATGAAAATAATTTCAAACTATTACAGTTTAAAATCAATTCATTAAGATTTATTTCTTAAAATTTATTTTGAAAAATTAATCTATTTTTTTCATAAGAAGAACATACCAATAAAAAATGATCAATATTTTCTATATTCCCTTATTTTCATACTTTAAACATAAAGGACAAAATTTATTTGAAATTTTATTTATTAATAATAGTATCTGTTTAAGCAGTTAGTAAATGTTCTGAATTTTAGGATTGTTAAGCTTGAGGGATAACTTAAATATTTTTGAGTTTTAAATAAAGAGTTTTGATATATTATTATTTTGAAATATTTCTATGGAGTGTCACCAAGTACCACCAAGTGCCTAGGTTTTCCAGAATTGAAAAGAATAGAGTAAATTCAAAGATTTAACTCAATTCTTTTAAATTATGGAAAACCCAACCGTGGTTTTTTTGATGTTTTCTATTTATTTAGAAAATCAATAGATTTTCGTTAGGTTTTTTATTTACTTTTTCTTATAAACCGAAATTTATTAAAATTTTCTGTTTATTTCAAAAAGTAAAAAAACCCAGAACACTTCACAAATAAACAGAAAACTCAAGAAAACCTAACAGCGATTTTTTAAAATTTTGAAAAATACTGAAAATTTCAAAAATTTTATTTTTATTTCTCAAATTAAAAAAAAACCTAAAGACTTTCCAGCTCTTGGAATTCAATAATTCATTATATGTATATTTGTAAAATTCTTCTATCAATTGAATTAAATCTTTTGAATTCCAATTGATTTTATGGTTTATTCGTTGATTAAAATTTATTCGTTTATACAAATAAGGGAGAGATAAATTTTTTATTTTTTTTTTGAATTTGAAATTTTTTTTATTAACTGAAATTACCAGATTTTCAATTTTAAATTCTGTTTTGTAAATCAGAATTGGTGTGTTTCTGTTTATTTTACATATTTCGGCAATACATGTGTTAACCCAAGAATTTTTGTAATTTAAAGTTTTTATAACATGATTAAAAATTTCTAATCCATATGTTAATTGACTTAATATAAAAGATTTTTATAATCTTATTTTTAAGTTATTGTTAAGAGAATTGTTGTTAAATAATTGTTTTCAGCTATTAAATGTCTCTTTTTATTTTTTTAAATTATATACTAAATGTGAAATTTTATCTAAATATATACCCAAATATTGAATTTTTTTTAAATCTTTTTATACAACTTGTTTTATCTTTATTAGGTTTTAATCCAAATTGAATAATAATTTCATATATTGAATTTAATTTTTGATTTATTTGGATTTTATTTCCTTTTATCATTAGGATTAAATCATCTGTAAACATTTGACAATAATTTGTTAATAGTATAATTTTTAATAAAAGAAAATGAGAAATTAGAGCAAATAAAATGGGAAACAATGAATCTCCTCAGAATATAACAAGTCCTTTTCCTTGATAATATTTTAATAAAAATTTTTATTTAATTTTATTTAATATAATTTTTTTATTGTTTTTTATATTATTTTAAAATTGATTGAGTCAAAACATTTTGCTATATCAATCATTATAATATATGTTTTATCATTTCCATTTTCATTATTAGATTTGATTTTATTATAAGTATTTTTGAAATTTTAAAACCTCAATTTGAGTATCATATTTTTTCCGAAATCCAAATAGTGATTTATGAATAAATTCCCAACAAGGTTCAATTAACTTGTATAACAATTTTAGAAATAATCTTGGTAAACTTTGGTTAATTCATATTGGCCTATAATTCAAAGCTACCCCTTCATTTCCTTTTTTATGAATAAATAAAATTGATCTTTTTTGAATATATTCAATATTATTATTATTAGGATTAAATAACCAATTATTAAATATTTTCTGAATCGTAATAAAATAATTTTTATGATTTTTTTTTTCATTTGAGTCTTCATCATAGATATATTATAAGTTTTCAATTTTTTGAAATCCTTTAACTGATTTATTTTTTAAATTTTTACATATGTTTTTTAATTTTTTCGATTGAGTAAAATATATCTATTTTAAATTCTTTTAAATTTTTTATTTTTAATTTTTTTATATAATTTAAAATTTTTTTACTTTGCCCAATTGAATTTTTTTTTAATATGTCCAAAATATTCATCTATCATATTTTTATTACAATCAATTCAACTTTTAGGGCACAAACTTTCAACGAAATTTAAGGTACAAAAAAAATCTCAAATTGAGGAACAAAATCCAGATACTTGTAAAATAATTTGTAAAAAAAAAAAATTCCAAATTTTATGTCTTAATTTGAGATTTTTTGTATTTTAAATTTCGTTGAAAGTTTGTGCCTTAAATTTGAGACTGGTTGTAAAAAAACATTTTTATTAAATTCAAATTTGATAAATATAAACTTTTTGAAAAAATCTCTTTCTTATATTCTTTGTTATAAATAAATAAATGGTTTTGAAAAAAAAAAAAAATAGAAAAACAGAAATTTAACAAAAAGATTGGGGTTTGTTTAAAAAACTATATCGAATTTGAGTTCAAAAAATCGAATAACTAGATTATGATTTAATAATCTATCAATCTAAAATTACCAATAAGTTTATTTAAGGCACATACAATCACATTTATCATATTTATTGTTTTTACTAAATAGTAATTTTTATTATATTAATTTCTTTAAAGACATCAATTTACCTTTCTGAATTAATCATTATTTTTTTTCAACTTTAGAGAAAACAATTTATAATTTTTAAAAAACTTGATTTTTTAATTCATTGTTTTTGTATAATGAACGTATATTCACAACTATAATCAAGTAACTATAATTTAACGAATATTTTCTTTTTATTAGTTTTTGTTTTTATATCAAGAAAAGTTGTTTCCTTGGTTTTTATTCAAACAAAGTTTTTCGGTCAGTTCTTGCAATTTTTATAAAATTTTTTACAAAAATTTGTGATTTTGTTTAATTAATTTCAAAATAGTCAGTAATTAAGTCAAAAAAAGTGTTTTTGTAATTTAAAAATTAGAATCAAAAAATCATTAACTTTTAACACTATTTTTCATTTAAAAATTGAAATTTTAATCCATCAATATCTCCTTAATTCATTATTGAATTTTAATACTAAAAAAATCTTAATTTTATTTTTATAATTATAAAAATAATATTTAATGATCCATTTTTGAGATACTGATGAATAGAAAATAAAAAGAATTGTTTATATTTCAGTTAAAATGTTAAATTTAAAATAATGGAATATTTTGATGGCAGTTTTAATATTCCAACATTTTTAATCTTCGTTATTCCGATTTATAGTCTTGTTTAAAAGAGAAAAATTTATTTAAGAAAAGAGAATGATAAAATCGTGAACATTTATAAATCCCAAAAATTTATATATATTTCTAAATATATGGTGAAATTTAAAATTAACGTGATTTTGTTTTAAAAAAAAATTGAAATTTATTACCAAGAAACAAATTAGAAACAAAATATTTTCACAAAAGAATAAAAGAATCAAATAGCTAAATATAAAAAAATATTATCTTTTTAAATTAATGTATTGACACCAGAACTTATTCATAAAATATTTTCTTTAAATAAAGACCAGTCCCTTAAATAGTAATTTTCGATCAACTTTCATTTTGTTGTGATGTAAAATTCAAAAGTTGAAGAAATTGATTGTAAAATATCTTCTAGTTTTAGAAGTAATATATAGGCAAACCACAAAACTGTCTAAGATGAAAATATGTTTCAAAAGTCATTTCAACTTTTCCAAATCTGGAAAAGAGAAAATTTTTTATTGAAAATTAAATTGATACGAAAGAAAATTGAAAACCAACAATCAATAACTTTACTTTTTGGTAATTGTAAAAATCTCCAAAACAAACAAGAAATTATTTTTTTAATTTTTCTTTTAAATTTGTAAATCTTTAAATACCCATCACCTCGTTCAAATGCACAAACCAAATAGATTCAAAAAAAAAAAAAAAAAAGAACAATGCAACGATCAGAAAAGTGAACAATTACATGACATCAAAATTTCAGTTGTATCCTGTATCGCATCTTCTCAAGCTTGTGAAAAAACTACAACCAAATTTTATCGTAGCACATTTAAAAATGGTGAAACCCAAGCACAAGGTAATTGAATTGTTCTATTTCTAAAGAAAAAATATAAAAAACTCCTTTTTGAAGAACTTGCTTTTAAAAAAAGTTTTTTTTTTCTTTCTAGTTTTGAATTTTTTACTCATTATTCTGTTTAATCTAACAACACGTTTTAAGTGTTCAACAAAAGAAAAATTCTCCTCTTTTTTAATTTTTTTATTTTTTTTTAACAAAGATATTTGGTAGGCATTCTTCTTTTCGTTTCTTTTGAAAGCAATCTAATTATTGTTTTTTCATCTTTTATAAAAAATTATTTACAACTGAAATTAAAGATATAAATGTAGAAATAGAGAAACAATCGAAGCAAATCCTGGATCAATATCGAGCAATTAAAGAAGAACAACACAGTAAAGATTTATTGATGTTAAATGATCTTAATTTGAAAAATGATATAGCCATTAATAAAAAAGAAAAAGAACAAGAACAAGAAAAAGAAAAAGAAAAAGAAAGAACAAAAAAACAAGAAAAAGATAAAGAAATTACAAATCATCTTTATGAAAACTATGTGAGCAACCAATATAGCAATAAAATATTATTTGCCTTAGATCAAAGCCGTGTTGAATTTTATCAACACAAAATCAAAGGATGGGGAGCATTTTTAATGGATAAACAAGACAAGAAAAATTCAAATAAATTTATAAACAAAATCCAAGGTATATTGAATATCGCTCAATATACAAATGAAAGTCATTATGTCGAGCTCAAACAAAGAAATGAAAAAATAATAATAAGATCATATGGACTAAAGGGTGGCAGAGGAGGAGGAGGAGGATATTGGGAAAATATTATCAAACAATTGGAAAGATTGCTTTTCGAAATAGAAAAAACTGATTTAGAAACGATTAATAAAACACTGATGAATATATTACAAAAATTGCAAGTGAGTGATCTAAATGAAGAGTCTAAAGTGGATAAAAAAATAGTCAAAAATAATTTAAAAAAGATGAAAGAGAATATCGAAGAAGAAACGCCGAAAAAAAGAAAAAAACAAATAATTCCACTATTATTAGAAATTAACAATAGACTAGAACTTGGAATTGAATTTCCATCTATTAAAAATAATGACAATACGAAGAGTCAAAAAAAAAACACACAAGAGACCAAATTAAAACAATCACTTGAGAACAAACTTGAAAAATCAAAAAAGAAAGAAATATCTCTGATAAACGATGATCCAAGACAAATAAATCCAAAACAAAAGTTAAAAATAGAAATCAACAAATCAATCGATCTTGAGATACCAATGAATAAAACTCATATTGAAAAAAACAATAATAAAAATAAATCAAAAAAAATAAATGATGAAAATAAGATCGATCTAAAAAATAAAGTAGAAGAAATAGAAGAAAAAATCCAAATGATAAAAAAAAAAGAGCTTGAAAGATTAAAAAGAAATGAAGAATTTCAAGATGTTAAAAACATGTATATTCCATTAAGATGTCAAAGAACACAAGGTTCTGAACATTCGTTTGATTTAATGGATCAAATCAAAGAGTTTCTACAAGAGGAAAAGGAAAAGGTATTTTTATTGAAGGGTGAATCAGGGATGGGTAAATCAACTTTTACAAAGATAATATATGAAAAGATATGGGAAAAATATGAAGATAAAAGTCTCAAAGGAAATGAAAGTGAATCAATTGTCCCAGTTCATGTGAATCTAATAAGCTTGCAAAAGCCAATGAAAAACCTGGTAAAAGAAATCTTCTGTGAAAGATGGCATCTCAGCATGGAAGAAATAAAAGAAATCAGAAACAGAAAGAAAATACTATTTATCTTTGACGGTTATGACGAATTAAATGACCATCGAAATATAATTGAAAAAAATGAATTATTGACAAGCTTTAAGAAAAGTATTGTGATCATAACCAGTCGATATTCAGATTTACCCAAAGATTATAAAAATTGCTTTGCACCAAATCAAAAAGGAAACAGGGGGTATGAGTATGGATATAATTATTTGCTACTGGATGAATGGTATGTCTCAGATTTCAATCAAAAAGATATTGCAAATTATTTAGAAAAATTTATTAGAATAAAGCCAAAAAAGGAAATAAACAATTGGCCGGTAGAAAAATATCAAAAATATTTCCAAAAAATAATTGGTTTAAGAAAATTAATAGAAACTCCCTACACCTTAAAAGTCGTGACAGAAGTATTACCATTTATTGTAAAGAAACATAAAGATCAAGAAAAAATGCCAAAAAAAAAAAAGGAAAAGGAAAAGGAAAAGGAAAATGGAAAAGAAAAGGAAAAGGAAAACGAAAACGAAAAGGGAAAAAAAAAAAAGGAAAAGGAAAACGAAAAAAAAAAGGAAAAGGAAAACGAAAAAAAAAAGGAAAAGGAAAACGAAAAGGAAAAGGAAAAGGAAAAAGAAAACGAAAACGAAAAAGTAAAAGAGATAAAAATAATTAGATTAAAATTAACCAAATATGATTTATATACAGAATATATTCATTTACTCTTGCTGAGACAAAAAGAAAAAATGGATGAACAAAAAATAGAGTTTCAAATAAAAACAGTATTACGATACTACAAAGAATTGGCAATAGAAATGTATAATAAAGAAACAACAAAAGTAATCTATAAAACAGCAGGTGGAGGACAGTTATTTAATTTATTTGGTCAAAGTCAAGGGAAAACAGTTTCAAACTGGGATCAGTTTTTTGGGCAAGGAAATCGAAAAGAATTATTATTAAAAGGGTGTTTATTGAAAAAAATTGAAGAGGGGTACACATGGCGCCATTTAAGTATTTTTGAATTTTTAATTGTAGATGTAATGAGAGAAGAAACGGAAATGCTATCTCTTGGTTTCAAAGATAATGAAAAGGGATTGGTTATTTTAAAAAAGCAAAATGATAAAAAAGAAAATGAAAATGAAAATGAAAATGAAAATGAAAATGAAAATGAAAATGAAAACAAAAATATAAAAATGAATGATATTACGGATGATTTGTTAATAAACAAAAGACTGATTGTTCATAATAAAGGGCTGTTAAGCTTTTCAATTGATTTAATAATGAAAAAAAAAGGGACAATATATGAAAAAAAATTATGGGAATATCTTTATTCGTCAAGAGGAAATGTGGATAAAACAATTCAATCTGCAAATGCAATAACTATACTAAACAAGGCAAATATAAGTTTCAGTGGTAAGGATTTGAGTGGGATAAGGGTTCCAAGAGCAGATTTATCATTTGGGGTATTTGACAGCACAGATTTCACCAGATCAGATTTGAACCAAGTAAATTTTCGGCAAACATACCTAAGGAATGCAATTTTAAATAAGAGTAATATGAAAGGAGTAAGGTTTGGAGAAAGTGCAAATATCAAGCTGAACCATTTTGTAGAGTGTATAGCATACAATAAATCTGGTGACACCATTGCATGTGGAACAGATGACAATAAGATCAATATTTATGATTCAATAACAGGTGATTTGAAAAAGGTATTAGATGGGCATACTCTCATGATACACGGTGTGCAATATAGCCCCGATGGGGCAACTTTGGCGAGTGGAAGTCAGGATCAAACAATCAAGCTCTGGGATTCGAAAACGTTTGAGTTAAAAAAAACCTTGAGGGGGTATGGGGGTGTAAATTGCTTTCAATATAGCCCAGATGGCAAAACAATTGCAAGTGGAGGTCAAGATCGAACAATCAAGCTTTGGGATCCCTTTACGGGGGAATTACTAAAAACATTGAAGGGGCATCGTGGCATGGTGCTATCTGTTCAATACAGCCCCGATGGCAAAACAATTGCAAGTGGAAGCAAGGATCGAACAATCAAGCTTTGGGATCCCTTCACTGGGGAATTAAAAAAGACCCTCATGGATCATCAAGAATGTGTAACCTGTGTAGAATATAGCCCTGATGGGAAAACAATTGCAATTGGGTACATGGGTGGCACAATCGATTTCTGGGATTCCAAATTGGGAAAATTACAAGCTACTATAGGAAACTTGGATACTTTAATAATAAGTGGTCATAAATATAGCCCATGTGGGAAAAGTATAGCACTTTTTGGCCATGATGGAACAATAAAAATTTGGGATTCCAAAACTAGAAAAAAAAAATACATATTAATGGGCCACAAGCGTTGGGTTAGATGCTTAGCATATAGCCCCGATGGTAAGACGATAGCCACTGGAAGCCATGATAAGACAATAAAAAGATGGATCATTGATGAAAACCAGTCATTGGTAAAAAAAGATATAAATCAAATAGTTTGTGTTGCATATAGCCCAGATGGGAAAACGATTGCAAGTTCTAGCTCGGATGGGAAAATAAAAAGTTGGGATTCCACAACAGGGAGATTAAAATTAACTATTGATTTGCAGACTTGGCTCAATTTTAATGGTGTAGAGTTTAGTCCAGATGGGAAAACTATCGTCAGTGGAGATGACTCTGGAACAATCAAATTTTGGGATTCCAAAACTGGACAATTAAAATTAAATTTAACAGAATCACAAATAACACATAATATGAGTGGAACAGCATATAGCCCAGATGGAAGAACAATAGCAAGTTACAGTAATGTAACAATGGACATCAAGATATGGGATCTCAAATCCAAGAAAATAACAGCAACATTAAATGGGCATCAGAATGATGTCACATGTGTAAATTTTAGTCCAGATGGTCAAACATTAGTAAGTGGAAGCATGGATTATAGACTCAAGATCTGGGATTCTAAAACTTATCAAATAAAAACAACTTTAAAAGGACATACAAAGGAAGTAACATGTGTCGATTATAGCCCAGATGGCAAAACAATAGCAAGTGGTAGCTCGGATGGCACACTTATGATCTGGGATTCTAAAACTTATAACTTAAAGGCAACTTTAAAAGAACATAAAAATGATGTCACATGTTTAAATTTTAGTCCTGATGGTAAAACATTAGCAAATAGTAATATGGAAGGATCAATAATGATATGGGATACTGCAACTTGTAAGTTAATAAAAACCTTAATTTTTCAAAAGAATGCCATAAATAGCATCAAATATAGCCCAGACGGTAAAACAATAATAACAGGTGGCAAAGAAAACACAATCAAGATCTGCGATATAACACCCTTAGAAAAGGGAGGGAAACCTAGGGTTGTGTCCATTTTAGGAATCCCTTCGTTATTTTTAAAAGATTTAAAGATTGAGGATATAAATGGTCTATCACTTGATAATCAGAAATTATTGGCACAATCTAAAAAAAAACAAAAAAAAACAATTAAAAAAAAAATTGAAAAAAAAATTGAATTAAAATTACCCCCAAAGATGCCTACAGAAGAATTTGATTTTGGATTTGATAGTGATTTTTCGATACCTAGAATTAAACATATTGAAAGTTCAGATGACGAAGGCATTAATATTGATTTAAAATATTATGCACGTGGAATGGATTTGATTAACAAAACGCAGAATTTGTTCTTAGAGGGGAAATATGAAGAATTAGAAACTGAATGTACAAAAATCATTCAAGAAGAAAAAGAAGAAGTTGGGGAAAAAGATAAATTTTTTCTAATAGACTTTATAGTCAAAAGAGGACAAAGTAGAATTATGCTAAACAAAAATGAAGAAGCTAGTGTTGATTTAAATTTTGCATTTAACTTTTGTGAAAAAGGCGATGATGACTATAAAAAAATTCAAGCGTATTTAAATTTAATAAAAGGAAATTATAAATTAGCGTTGAACTTTTTCCTTGCTCTGGATTTTGATTTTATTGATGATGAAAAAGAATACAAAATAATCCAGCATTTTGCCAACTATGTATACCAGAAATTAAGTCTAGAAAAAAATACTGAAAATGAAAAATTGACACAAAAATTTATACAATATAATAAAAATAATAAACAGAGACAAATTCAAAACGAAAACTCTAAATTAAAAAAAATATATTTCACAGAAAGAAAATTTGAAAAAATAATTGAAATGTGTAATCAATATTTAGAATCAGAAGATATGGAACTTACATATCTTCCTTTATATTTGAATTCAAGAGGAGAAGCATATTTAGATTTAGAGGATTTTGAAAACGCAAAAGTGGATTTTCAAATGGCTTTAAATGTATGTGATGAGAAAAACAAATGTTATAATTATATCCAAGCGAATATATTTAGAACAGAACAAAAATATGAAAAGGCATTAAAAGAATATAAGAAAGCTATTGACATTATCACAGAAGAAGAAGACTATATATACTATTACATGGGAATCTGTTTTGAAAAAATAGGCGATTTTAATAATGCTGATTTCTATTTTAGTATTGCAACAGGTGCTGATGTTGTTGATTCCAAACTTTTATTCGATCAAATAAGAAACTAACAAAAATAATATTTTAATATATATATCTATAAATATCTATATATATATATATATAAGCTCCATCCAAAAATGTGGGGCAAAAAAATATCCATCAATATAAGAATAAATTCTTTATTCAGTTATTAAACTCAAAACTTTAGACAAAAAAAAAACGAAGCCATTAATAATAATAAAACTCTTGATTAAAATTTGTGTTTATTGATCAAAGTTCGAAGAATAAAAAATAAAAATAAAAAAAAAAAAATTGCCCCTAATTTTTGGAAAAATATCCAAAATTAGTAATGTCTATTTAACAATCTTTAGTTCGATCTTTTTTTCAATTTTTTTTTTTTGATAATGTGTAAAATCATACTTCAATATATTTTTGATTTGATCTTTAGATTTTTTGTTTTTCATTTGATCATTAACTTTTGTTTTTCCCATTAACTTTTTTTGTTTTTTTTTTTTTTTTTTTTTTTTTTAAAACATTTAAAAAAAGCAAACTGAATGAAAAAAAAAAAAAAAAAACCTTTTTTTTTTTTTTTTTTTTGTTTATCTCACCTCTTTAATTGAAGTGTACGACTGTTCTGAGCAATTTTTCCACCAAAGACCATCGAAGTCAACTCAATTGTTTAGAATCAAAAGAATATTTGGTTGATTTCTTATCACATCTCTTCTGAACTTTGTTAAATTTTGGACAATAATAATAACAAAGTAAAAATGAAAAAAATGAACAATTCGAAAAAAATAATGAAATGAGAAATTTGACTCTATTATTTTTTCAAAATTAAAAATTTTGCAAAATAATTTTAATTCAAAAAAAAATATTTAGAATCCATTAATAAAACTTCAAAATACAAGAAATTAAGTATGATATGTTAAAAAACATATTATTGTTGTACATTTTGTTTAATTGAATTAATATTAAGAAATAATTATTGAAATAAAAAATGCCCTATATTATTGGAAATAGCTTATATAGAGATAAAAAGGATGAGATTTTTGAGAAGAAAGTTGTTCTTTCATTTGTTTTCACAATTTTGTTGAATTTCAATTTGTTCTTTAAATTTCCATCCATCTTGATCAAATAAGTTTCTTTTTCTTTTTTTTTTTTTTTTTTCAAAATTTGTTAAACCCCAAAGAATTTTTGAAATTATAATTTGCTTGTTTTAGAGAAAGTTAATTCTTTTTGTGAACAAAACATAACAGAAAGACTTTTTTAATTTTTCAGACTTTTTACTTTCTTGATTTTATTTTTTTTTTGGTTTTTGTTTTTTATAAAAATTTAAAAGGAAGAATGATAAATCCAATAACAATTACAATGAAAAAAATAAAAAAAAAATTTAGATGTTTTTATTTATAACTAACCTAAACTTACTACACTTATTTTTAAAAAATAGTTTCTATATCTTTTTGTTTTATTTATTATTAATGGGTTTAAGTATATATAATTAATACAAT
>JANTQA010000030.1:3600000-4043582 GCA_027625915.1 Anaeramoeba flamelloides | reverse complement strand
CTGGCCTGCACAACTGCCTGCCTGCCTGGCCTGCCTCACAACCTGCCGCCTGCTGGTGCTCACATCCTGCTGCCCTCCTCTCTCCTCCTCTGCTCCTCTGCCTGCTCCTCCTCCTGCCTGCTTCCTCCTGCCTCCTGCCTCTCTTCTCTCTGGCTCCCTGCCTGCCTCCCTGCCCTCTAGCCTGTACTTCCCCCCCCCCTACCTCCTCCCTCCTCCTCCTCCTCCTGCTTGCTGCCTTCTTCTCTACCTCCTCTTCCTCTCACTCTCTCCTCCCCCCCTCCTACATACCCCTCCTCCCACCTCCTACCACTCTCTTCCTTCTACCCTCCTACCTCACTCTTCCCCTCCTCTCTCTCTCTCTCTCTCTTGCTGTCTCTCTCTGCCTCTCTCCCTCCCCCCCCTCCTCCCCCCCCCTCCTCCCTCCCCTCCTCCCTCCCTCCCCCCCCCCCCCCCTCCCCCCCCCCCCCCCCTGCCCTGGCCTGCTGCCTGGCCTGGCAGCCTGCCTGGCTCTGGCTGCCTAGCCTAGCCTAGCCTGCCTCTAGCCTGGCTTGCCTGCCTCCAACCTGACACCCCACAACCTCCTACCTACCTAGCCTAACCTAGCCTGGCCTAACCTAACCTAACCTCCTCCCTGCCTGAAACCTACAACCTGCCTAACTAGCCTAACCTACCCTGCCTGCCTGCCTGCCTAACCTGCCTAACCTAACCTCTAGCCTAGCCTCCAACCTACCTGCCTCTTAACCTACCTACACAACTACCTAACACCTAACCTACTATGCCCATACCTACCTCCTCTCTTCTCAAGCCTCCTGCTCTCCCTGCCTGACCTCTGCCTGCCTGCCTGCCTGGCCTGGCTCCCCTGCCTGCCTGCCTGCACCACCTCTCCCTGCCTGCCTGAGCTGGCTCTGGCTGCTGCTGCTTCTCTGGCTGCTGCCACTGCTGCTACCCTGCCTCTCTCTCCTCGCACCTCCTGCTCTCCTCCTGCCTCCTGCTGGCTGCCACAACCTGGCTGCTGGCCTCCTGCTGCTGCCCTCCTCCTGCCTCTGCCACCTCCCTCCTCTTCTTGCTTCCCTCTAGCCTCTCTGCTAAGCCTCCCTTGTTATCTTTCACCCTCTCCCCTCTCTCTCCTTATTCTTCTCTACCCTCTCCTCTCTCCTCCCCCTCCCTCCTCTTTCCCTCTACATTTCTTCCCTCTCCCTCCTACACCACCTCCCCACTACTCTACTCCCTCCCCACCCCCCCCCTCTCCCAGCCCCTCTCTCCCCTCTCTACTCCACTTCTCCTCCTCCCCTCCCCTTCCTCTCCCTACTAACAAATCCCACCCCACCCAACCAACCTACCCCAACCCAACCCCAACCCAACCCAACCCAACCCCAACCCCAATCCTTACCCCAACCTAACCTACCCCCAACCCAACCTTAACCCAACTCCAACCCAACCCAACCTAACTCTAACCTACCTAACCTACCCCAACCTAACCTAACCCCAACTCCAAGTACCAACCCAACCCAATCCCAACCTAACCTAACCTACCTTACCCCAATCCTAACCTTACCTCCCAACTCCAACTCCAACCTAACCCAACCCACCCCCAACCCAACCCAACCCACCCAACCCACCCCAACCCACCCTAACCCAACCCAACCCAACCCAACCCAACCTAACCCTACCTAACCCAACCCCACCCAACCCAATTCTAACCCACCCCAACCTACCCAACCCAACCCAACTCAACCCACCCCCAACCCAACCCAACCCAACCTAACCCAACCCACCCAACCCAACCTACCCAACCTAACCCAATTCCAAATCCCAACTCCAAATCCCAATCCTACTCCCCAATCCTAACCCTAACCCAATTCTAAATTCCAACCTACTCCTAACCCAATCTCTAACCTCCAATTTCTTACCAGATCAAAAATTTTATATCTTTTATTTTGAGTGGTTCACCTCTTTGACTGATTTAACCATTTTAATCTCTTTTATTTTTATTATTTCCCTGTTTTTTCAAAGAACTATTTTATTTCTCTCTTTTTTTTTAAGGAGCTCTAAATTTTTTCTCAATTTCATGTAGAGTTTTTTCTCTGGGATCACTCTCTCTGTATTTAAGCATTACTGATATTATTTAATGATTACGAAATACATTTTCCGTGGACCATACAATCAGTTATTTAAGACAGGCACAACCTGGCATTGTCTGGCGCATTTTTAGGTTGCTATGATCTTCTCGTTGGGTTGTTGGTACTTTATTTTTTCTTTTTTTTCTTTCTTTCTTTTCTCGGTTATTTTTTTTCTTTTGTTGTTCTGGCTTTTATTTTTGAAATTGTTTCTTAATTATCGGGTTTGGTTTACTTAATTTTGTTGAATGGTCACTGTTTTCAATCAAATCATTTTCTTTAAATTCAAAACTGTTCTGATGCTTTTTATCTTTTTTGTTTTATTTATCTTGGCTGCTGCTTTCGCTTTGCATACTTTCTTTTTTGTTCTTTCTTGGGTTTGTTCTTTTGTGATTTTTATTATTGTTTGGTTAATTTTTGTTCTGGTTGTTGTCTTTGTTGTGGTTGTGGTGGTGGTTGTTGTTTTGGTTACTCGTTTAGTTGTTTGATTGAATTAAAGAAATACATTCAATAAATAATTGCTGTAACTCTGCTTTATCTTCAAAAGGAGTTTCAGCAGTTTATTCCCTCTAAAATTCGATTAACTGATCAAGAGGAGGTAGGCTTCAAATTAATGATTGGTAACAATTTGATTTGAAATCTGGGCAATTGGCAAAAAATTCTAAATCTCTCACAACTTCACTTCAAAAAATTTAATATAGACTAGCCCTAAGTTAAACAAATTGAAGCCTGGCCTGGCACTGCCTGGCCTGGCCTAGCCTGGCCTGGCCTGGCCCTGCCAGCCTGCCTGGCCTGCCTGCCTGGCCTGCCTGCCTGCCCTGGCCTAACCTACCTGGCCTGGCCTGGCCTGCCTAGCCTCCAACCCTAACCTGGCCTACCTGGCCTAGCCTAGCCTACCTACCCTACCCTACCTGCCTGGCCTGCCTACCCAACCTGCCTACCCTACCTACCTCCTGCCTACCTGCCTAACCCTACCTAACCTCCCTAACCTTCCTACCCCTAGCCTAACCTACCCCACCCTAACCCTGCCTGCCTAACCTGCCTGGCCTGCCTAGCCTGCCCTGGCTAACTGCCTGGCCTAGCCTGCCTAACCTAACCTCCCTAACAACCTGGCTGGCCTGCCCTGCCTGGCTATTCCCTGGCCTGACCTGGCCTGGCCTGACCTGCCTGGCCCTGCCTGGCCTGACTGGCCGCCTGCCCTGGTGCCTGGCCTGCCTGACCTGCTGCCTGACCTGGCCTGGCCTGCCTGACCTGCCTGCCTGCTAGCCTGCCTGGCCTGCCTGGCCTGGCCTAGCCTGCCCCTGGCCTGCCTGGCCTGCCTGCCCTGCCTCTGGCCTGGCCTGCCGCCTGCCCTGCCTAGCCTGGCCTGGCCTGACCTGGCCTGCCTGCCTGCCTGGCTGCCTGGCCTGGCCTGGCCTGCCTGCCTGGCCTAACCTGCCTGCTACCTGCCTGCCTAGCCTGGCCTGGCCTGGCCTGCCTGCCTGGCCTGCCCTGCTGCCCTGGCCTGGCCTGGCCTGGCCTGGCCTGGCCTGCCTGGCCTGGCCTGGCCTGCCTGGCCTGGCCTGCGCCTGCCTAAGCCTGGCCTGCCCGCCTGGCCTGGCCTGGCCTGGCCTGCCTGGCCTGCCCTGCTGCCTGCCTGCCTGCCTGGCCGCCTGGCCTGCCTGGCCTGGCCTGCCTGGCCTGGCCTGCTGCCTGCCTGGCCTGGCCTGGCCTGGCCTGCCTAGCCTGGCCTGGCCTGGCCTGACCTGGCTGGCCTCCTGCCTACCTGCCTCTCCTCCTGCCTGGCCTGGCCTGGCCTGGCCTGGCTCTGCCTGCGCCTCCTGCCTGCCTGGCCTGGCCTGGCCTGGCCTGCTTGCCTGGCCTGCCTGGCCTGGCCTGCCCTTCTCCTGCCTGACCTGGCCTGCCTGGCCTGCCCTCCTCCTGCCTGGCCTGCCTGCCTGGCCTGGCCTGCCTGCCTGCCTGGCCTGCCTGCCCTGCTGGCCTGCTCCTGCCTGCCTGCCTGGCCTGCCTCCTACTGCCTCCCCTGACTGCCTGCCGCCTCTGCCTGCCTGCCTGCCCCTGCCTGCCTGGCCTGGCCTGGCCTGGCCTGGCCTGCCTGCCTGGCCTGCCTGGCCTGGCCTGCCTGCCTGCCTGCTGCCTCCTGCCTGCCTGCTGGCCTGGCCTGCTGGCCTGGCCTGCCTCCTGCCTGGCCTGGCCTGCCTGCCTGGCCTGGCCTGGCTGCCTGGCTGCTGGCCTGCTAGCCTGCCTGCCTGGCCTGCCTGCCTGCCTGGCCTGGCCTGGCCTGCCTGCCTGCCTGACCTGCCTGCCTGCCTGGCCTGCCGCCTGCCTGGCCTGGCCTGCCTGGCCTGGCCTGGCCTGCTGGCCTGGCCTGCGCCTGCCTGCCTGCCTGCCTGCCTGCCTGCCTGCCTGCCCTGGCCTGCCTGCCCTGGCCTGCCCTGCCTGCCCTGCCTGCCTGCCTGCCTGCCTGCCTGCCTGCCTGCCTGCCTGCCTGCCTGCCTGCCTGGCCTGCCTGGCCTGCCTCTAGCCTGCCTGGCCTGCCTCCTGCCCTTCTGGCCTGCCTGGCCTGGCTGCCTGGCCTCTCCTCCCTCCTCTACCTGCCTGCCTGCCTCCTGCCTAACCTAACCTACCCTAACCTAACCTAACCTAACCTACCTACCCTAACCTAACCTAACCTAACCTAACCTAACCTAACCTAACCTAACCTAACCTAACCTACCTAACCTAACCTAACCTACCTAACCTAACCTAACCTAACCTAACCTAACCTAACCTAACCTAACCTAACCTACCTAACCTAACCTAACCTAACCTACCTAACCTAACCTAACCTAACCAACCTAACCTAACCTAACCTAACCTAACCTAACCTAACCTAACCTAACCTACCCTAACCTAACCTACCTAACCTACCTAACCAACCTAACCTAACCTAACCTAACCTAACCTAACCTAACCTACCTAACCTACCTAACCTAACCTAACCTAACCTAACCTAACCTAACCTAACCTAACCTAACCTAACCTAACCTAACCCTAACCTACCTAACCTAACCTAACCCTAACCTAACCTAACCTACCCTAACCTAACCTACCCTAACCCTAACCTAACCTAACCCTAACCTAACCTAACCTAACCCTAACCTAACCTAACCTAACCTAACCTAACCTAACCTAACCTAACCTAACCTAACCTAACCTAACCTAACCTAACCTAACCTAACCCTAACCTAACCCCTAACCTAACCTAACCTAACCCTAACCTAACCTAACCTAACCTAACCTAACCTAACCTACCCCTAACCTAACCTAACCTAACCTAACCTAACCTAACCTAACCTAACCTAACCTAACCTAACCTACCCTAACCTAACCTAACCTACCCTAACCTAACCTACCCTAACCTAACCTAACCTAACCCTAACCTAACCTAACCTAACCTAACCTAACCCTAACCTACCTAACCTAACCTAACCCTAACCTAACCTAACCTAACCTAACCCTAACCTAACCTAACCTAACCTAACCTAACCTAACCTACCTAACCTACCAACCTAACCTAACCTAACCACCTAACCTAACCTAACCTAACCTAACCTACCCTAACCTAACCTACCTAACCTAACCTAACCTAACCTAACCTAACACCTAACCTAACCTAACCTAACCTACCCTAACCTACCCTAACCTAACCTAACCTAACCTAACCTAACCTAACCCTACCTAACCTAACCTACCTAACCTACCCTAACCTACCTAACCTACCTAACCTAACCTAACCTAACCTACCCTAACCTAACCTAACCTAACCTAACCTAACCTACCTAACCTAACCTACCTAACCTAACCTAACCTAACCTAACCTAACCTAACCTACCCTAACCTAACCCTAACCTACCCTAACCTAACCTACCCTAACCTAACCCTAACCTACCCTACCAGATCAAAATTTTATATCTTTTATTTTTGAGTGGTTCAATCTCTCTCTTTTTGACTGATTTAACCATTTTAATCTCTTTTTTTATTTTTATTATTTCCTGTTTTTTCTCAAAGACTATTTTATTTCTCTCTTTTTTTAAGTCTAGAATTTTTTTCTCAATTTCATGTAGAGTTTTTTCTCTGAGATCACTCTCTCTGTATTTAGCATTACTGATATCTAGAGATTTTTGAAGTGCTTTTTTTACCATAATAATATTTTCTTCTATCTTCACATTGTCCATACTTAGGGCTCTATTTCTCATAGTCCGTTCTTCGAACTTGACTATGAAATATGGGTCCCCAGATCTGGTTCTTCTCTCTATAATATCCTGAGGGTTAAAATAAAAAAATATCTCTTTTATCATCTTAGGGTTTAAGCTTTTTTCGCTTCCCTTTTCTCTTATATAGACGTGTTTTTGAGAATATGTTTTGTCTCTATTTCCTTTCTTATTTCTAGTTTTTTTACTCTTTTCTTTTTTATTTTTATTTTTATTTTTACTCTTTTTTTTGTTAGGGTTTTCCTGAACTGCTTGACTGTATGTCATTTTTCTTTTATAGTTCCCTTTTTCTCGATTTCTTTTATTCTGAGAGGTTTTAAAAGGTTGGAGTAAAGAATAAATGCTCTGAATAGAGCTGGAATTAGAGTAATATACCTGAGTTCTCCGATTTTCAATGAAAATAGGGTCATGCTTCATCTTCCAGTAGGCTCTTGTCGCTTGCCAAGTGTTCTCAAAACTTACTTTTGTGAGCATGGGTCCTGCTTTTGTTATTCCCTGTTCCATGGTTCTGTCCCCCTTAAAAAAATAAAAAAAATTTGAAAATTTTTTTTTATTTTTATTTTTATTTTTGGATTCGTCATCGGATTCGTCGTCGCGTACTTCAAAATGTTCGATGTCTTGGATTTTGGAATAAAGTACCCCAAGACATTCATCTAAGCTTTGCGCATATTTGTCCTCCGGCGAACGTGTTTTGTTTCCCAACAAAAATAATATGTTGGTGAATTTCGAGCTAGGTTGGTTGTAATTCATAAATTACAGAGAAATTTGAAAGTTGAGAAAAGTAAAAAAAATAAAATCCATATTAATTATAAATTTTGTTAACAATTTGAGGGATGATATTTTCTTTTTCTTTGGGTGAATTTTTTTACAGTTGTTGTTAAAGTTCAATAATTGATTCCTTTTACTTTAATCATTGAAAGAATATTCATAATTATCGTTTGTTTGATAAATATATGTCCTTAATATAAAAAAGCACTATTTTTTTCTGATTAATATTTTTTCTAAATTTAGCTTTATAACTTAATTCAATTAATTGCTGGTATAAATTTTTTTTAGAATAAAAACACTCGCAACTTTTGAATATCGAAAATATTTTTTGAAATTTCTATAGACTTTTTTATTCTTATTTTGAAAAATTGGGGTTGAGAAAATTTGAAATTAAAGAATAAGTTAATATATTAAATTAGATATTTTTTCCAGAGAGTTTTTCTTTTTTAAATAATTTTTTTTTTAATTTTTACCATTTAAAAATAAAAAACATTTTAAGACCAAATTAGTGCCTCTTCTGAAAATAAAAATCCCATGATTTAGAATTTTTTTTAGTAAATTAGTTAAAATAAGATAGTGTATATAAAAATATACATAATTTCAAGTTTGAATTAAATCATTTTGGCTAAAAATATTTTCAAGAAAAAGTTAAATAGAAACTTTATTTATTTTTATTTTTTTTTTAATTTTTTTAATGGAACGTGTTTGTTCAGTTTTCAATTTTTAGTGTTTTTTGGGTCGTAGGGGCATATTTAAAAAAGAATTTTGAAACCAAATTTGTAAAAAAATGTTTTGGAAAATAATAATAAATAGTAATTGTGTGAGAAATCCAAGGTTATAAATTGTTTGGGCTCATCCAAATCAAGAAGATAGAGAAAAATAATCTTCTAAAATATTTTTATCGATTTGTTTTTTTTCATTTTTGATTTTAACAAATTTATTTGAAATGTAATCTTTCTTGTTTGGTCTTCTAAAAGAAAATATTTTTTTCAAATGCACACCTTTTCGAGTATATTTTTTTGGTTTACTGTTTGATTAATTTCAATCAATCATATAGATCCAAAACCAAATTTCAAGATGACAAAAAACATGATTAAAGTACTATTCAAAAAATTGATAATTTAAGAAATTCAACTCAAAATTACTTTGGTTCTTTTAACAAATAGAACTGTGAAAGGAATTTTAGTTTCAAAAATTTCAGGATCTTGAGAAATTAGAAAAATCTTTTTTCAGTACGACTCTCTCCTATAGAACTTTTTGAAATGATAAAAAGTGTTTCATTTCGAAAGTTTCAAATCTATATAAAATTCCTTCAAAAATATGTCAAATCTTATTTTTTCCTTGCTCTCTTATTTCGGATTCTGATTTCAAAAGTTAAAACTTGAATACTTTAAAACAATCAAAGAGATTGATTTTAGAAAAAAATAACAATTATCTAATCATCTTATTTTCTCAGAAAAATTGATCCAAAAATTTTTTGTTTTAAAAAATAACCTTTAAATTTTCAAATAAATTTCAAAAATCCACCAAGTAACAATATCCAATTTGGGTTGTTTCTAATTTTTAAGAAGAAATATCCAATTTTTTTATTTCTCAAAATGAGATTTTTTGAAAAATAATTTTTTTTTGATTTTTTTTTTTATTTTTTTCTTTTCTATTCAATTTATTGTAATTGTTTTTTTAATATGAGTGATCTAAACACACCTGAACTCATTGTTAAAGATCTTATTGAGCAAATGGGGTGTTTACTTTATTATCGAGATTGCCTCTTAAACAACATTGAAATTCACGATCCCGATTCAAAGGCTGTACCAAAAGATTATTTGGAGATTGTAAAAAGAACAAAAAAGGTATTTACAAAGACAAATTTCTCCAATTGAACTTCAAATTATTTATAATGTCATTACTAAAACCTAAATTTCTTTTCAAATCAAAAAAAAATGTTTTGTTTTTTTTTTTTTTTTTTTTTCCTTTTTTCCAATTTGTTGACTTGGCAATAACAATCTCCACAAAAGATTTCCAAGAAAAAGTTTACTGTAACTGAATTAGAAAAAAACATTCAAGTTATTGAACAAAAAATCGTGTTTTGTGGCAAACAATTCTTGAAGGAAATTATTGAAACACTCAAAATCTTTGTTGAGATGGATGTGACAAAATTTGTGATTAATGAAAAAAAGAAAAAAAAACGAAAAAAACAGAACAAGATAGACACATCATCTTCACCAAGAAAAGGACTCAAACCACAAGAGGGTGAAATAAAATCAACGTACTATTATGTCATTCAAACAATCCATTCATGTTTAAAAGATCTTGCATTGAACAACATGTCTTATAAATTTTCACAGGTCCCACAATGGCTTGTCATAAATTTGTTTCACAAAATTGAAACTACAATGTCTGCTTGTAAGTTCTTGTCTTTTGATTTTTATTTTTTAAAAAAACAGAAAAAAAATTTAATTTTTAAATCAAAATATCAAACCCTTTTCCTTTTCTTTCCTTTCATTTCTACAAAGAGAAAATCATAAAGTTTGGCTAAGTTGAGTCAAAAAAGTTTAGATTCTTCGGTACACTGATTTAGGGCACAACTTCACAAAATTTGAGAGTTTTTCACTTTTTGCAATTGAGTAAAAGTTTTTAATTCATCATTTCACACTATTTTTTCTCTCTCACTTATAATAAGAACGTTGACTACCAACTTAAATCTTAATTAAAAACATTAAAAACCACTCTTTAGTTTAACAATTATTCGAATTTTATGCTCTGCGAGGGTTGGAATACCATACAGCAAAACCTATCACTTTTTAACCATTTTCCCCATCTACTGTCTTGTATTCCAACCCTCGCAGAGCATAAAATTCGATAGTCCTTAACGTATCTGTAAATATAAAGTCTTTTTTTTGAGATATTATTATGAATAGTTCGCTTCATTTATAGCCATTGTTGTAGAAATTCAATTAACTTTCAAATAGTTACTGATAACAAAAAAAGAAAAAAAAGAAAATTTTTGATATTTGAGAGTTTCTAATCTCTTATTTTTACAATTTAATAACTTATTATTTCTTTTATTTTAAATTTTTTTCAAGTCAAAAAAGAGTTTTTTTTAATCTGAAAAAATTTATTTTGCAAGAATTAAAAATTACTTGGTTTTTTTCACAAAAAGAGAAAAATCTAAAATGTAATTTCTTTTTTTTGAATAACTTTTCAATTAAGACCAACATTTGATAAAATTGAGTCTTAGAAATTATTTTTTTAAAAAATTTTAATCAATTATTTAACAAAATGGTTCAAATATAACTGATACATCTATTCGCAAGCCAGTGAAATTTTTAAAATTTTTATTTTTTATTTATTTTTTGAAATTTCTTTTGTTTGTAATTAGAAAAACTATTTTTTTACATTTGATATTATTTTTTCAATAAAGAGTTTCTTTGGCTCAATATTAATTACAAGAGTGATAATATTTCGATAAAACACTATATATTAATTTGATTTTATCCCATTTAAAACTATTGTATGAAGAAAATCAAAAAAGGTTAAAGGCACCTATTTCAAAATCCCTAATATTTTACTAAGCGTAAATAAAAAATTATTATTTAACAATCTCAAATTTTTTACAAATCAATTAAAAAGAAAAATTGTCTCTCTTAAATTAAGTTAATCCTTTTATTGTACTTTTTAGATAAAATTAAAATTATTTTAATTTGATTAAATGGATCGATTATTTCATGACAACTGGTTAAAATATTAAAATATTTTTATTGAAAATATTACTTATTTTCTTATTTTGGAGATAAGGAGTGCCAAAAAATTAAGATCTAATCAGAAACCCAAAAATAAAAATTTTTTTCAATGAAATAATTTTTTTTTTCCATTTTTTGATAAAAAATGAGTTATTAAATTAATTTTATTTCTTACAATTTATATTATTTTTATATAAAAAAAAAGGTATAAACTCAAAAAGAAATTATGAATATACTGTTTTAAACTTATATCAGAAAAATTAAAGTTTTCAAAAAAAGATAATGAAAATTTTATTTGGGATATAAATAAACAAAAATTATTAAATGTAAATCTAAATCAATTTAGAGAAAATTAAATAATAAATAACTTTGGATGAAAAGTTCAAGAATATTTAAAAATTATTAATAATAATAATATAAATAATATAAACAAATGTGTTGTATAGTGCCGTAAAGTGCCCATCTTTTTCAGAATTTAAAATAATTGAGTAAAATATTTGATTTTGCTCAATCCTTTTAAATCCTGGAAATGATAACAAATTTTTTATTTAATTATTATTTGTATTTCGAAAATCATTCTTAATTTTTCAATCAATATAAAAATTTAAAAAAAATCTAACAGTGGTTTTTTAACCAAGAGAAATAAAAATAAAATTTCATAAATTTTTTATTTATTTTACAAATTAAATAAAAACCAAATAGAAAAAATAGAAAAAATAGAAAGTGTTAAACTTCCAGATTAAAATACATAAATTTTTATAAGTTACTTCAATAGATATTCTTATGTTCAGGATATGAATAAAATAAAAACCAAATATTGTAATTTATCCGAAAAATATTTCAATTTAGAAATAGATGAATATACATATTCTTTTTTTTATCTTATGATTAACCAATTATACAAAGATAATTGAATAATTTAGATTCAAGAATGAATACAAATATACAAAAACAACAAAAGAATAATATTTATGATATTATTCGAAATAAAGATTGATTATTTATCTTGTCATTAATAAATTATTAAGAAAATTATAACTCTTTATTGTAATTTATAAATTTTTGTTTAGAGATCAGAGAAGTGCCGTCAAGTGCCACAGGGTGCTTAGGTTTTTTTTAATTTTAGAAATTAAAAAAAAACTAACAGCTGTAAGAGGAAATTAATTCTCCACCTTCAAAATAAAATAAGTATTTATATATAAAGTTTGTACTTTGTTTATTAGTATTTTCATCAAGGTTACACTATAAACTATATTTATTGTAATAAATACTAATAAGAGAATTTTATTTTTTGAGATAATTTTTTTAGATAAATAATAAATTATTTTCATTCGAAATATTAAAAAATATTATTATAATTTTAATAAAGTGTATTTTTAATCATTGAATTTTTAAAACCAATTTAAAAATTTTCCAAAAAAATGTGATTTTATTTTAATATGAACTTTTATTCTTTCAAATAAGATTATCTTGAAGACATTTTGGAAATTAGGTAATTTACTAAGGAAAATTCAAATTCACTTTTTTTTATTTCAAAATATGATCTGTGTTGTTATTACGATTTTTTTGAGTAAGATCAAGCAATTTGTTATCAAAAAAACAAAAAATTCCAAAATTATTTTCATATTTTTTTTCAGATTTTCAAAAACGAGAAAATGACTTTTTTTTACAAATTTTATACAAAAATTATTAGCTTAATATTTCTGTATTTCTCTGTTATTTTTTCGTTAAAGTCCGATCAAATTTAGGCTTATTTAATCATCTATACTTCTATTAATTTTATTCGTTGATTTTTGAATTTTAAATAGCAAGAATTAAAAATACTAACAGAACAAAAAAAAATTTCAAAAAGCAATATTTTCCAACAGAAAACTAAAAATATGATAAACATATATTCAAGAAATAAACTCAATTATCAACACAAATTATATATATATGTGTGTGTGTGTGTTTTATAGAAAAAATAAGTGACATTATGAATTCAGAAAATAGACTCAAATTAATAAATAATTTAGATAAGGTTAATGCATCCATTTAACAAACAAAAACATAATAAAAAAAAAACAAAATTAAAATTCAAAGATCCCAATAATATTTGTTTTTTTTCTATAAAAAAATACTATTTCCTTTTAAAGTATTTTTGTAAGGTATATAAAAAATTTAATGGAACTGTAGTCTCCATAGATTCCAATGATTGTTAAATATGATCTTATATTTAATAAGGTATTTTTAATAATTAACCAATAAATTTCAATTCAAACTGTCAACAAATAAAAAATACATCACAATTTTTATTTATTATTTTAGATGAAAAAATTAATTTTCTCCCTGTGAATCCTAATTTCTAAACTTTTTTTTAGAAATTTTATGAAAAAATCAAAAAAAAAATGATCAATATCCTTTTTTTTATCAACTAATTTTAAATCCGATTTTGAAAAATATTTAATTAATAATCTTTTATTTTCTGTTTTCAAAAATTCAAATTTTAACTAAAAAAAAAACAAATAAATAAAAAACAATAGCAAATAGACATGTTGCTCAAAGAATAATTGGATTATTATCGATTGAATCTGAGCATTTAAAAACACTAACAGAGCAATATATTGAATTTTTTAAACAAAAAATCAAAAAATCCAAAATGAATTCATTTTTAATTTTCACTCAATCATTAAGGTTAATTCAATTTAGTCTGGGCAATGAAGAAAAGGCTGAAATTACCACGAATTTTTTCCACCAATTGTCTCAGATCTTTCAAAAAATGAAAGTTGATGAGATGCAAAGGAATGAACTCTGCAAAACAATTGTCTCGATTTATACTCGAGTATTTCCAAATTCAACCAAGGTTGAGCATGACACACGAGAAAAAACAAAATATAACCGCTTAAAAAAGTTAGAAGAAAGCAGTGAAAAAATTATAAAAAGCTTACAGGGATCATTTGAAAATTGCTATGAGGCGTTAAAGAAATGGAACAAAAAAAACAAAACGCAAAAGATCATTACTGAAAGTATGGTTCAATTATTAAATATTTCATATTATAGCTTTTATTCTGGAACAAAAAATGAAAAGGAAAAAAAAGGCAAGGACATTGGCAAAGTTATTGAAATAACAAATTTATTGATTGGTGGGTTAAAATCAAATCAAGAATTAAGGATATCAAATTTGGAGCAAATATGTTTATTGGTTAGCAATTTCAATAAAAGATACATCAAGAAGGAAAACGAAAAATTTCAGCAATTAATGAAGGAAATAATTAATTCCTTGTTTATTGACACCAATAAAAAAATCCAAATGATTAATAATGATGAAATTGAAAACATTGCACAAATTCTTTATGAAATTGGATGCAGGGAATTGAATTTTGTGATTACAAAGATTTTGGAATATTTGTCGAATGATAAATTAAGAATAGATTACAAAATAGCAATATCAAGGGCGTTAGAAAAATTATGTGACAGCTTTACTGAAAGTATGATTGATTATGAAAAGCAATTATTCCCATTGATCCAGCCAATATTATTAGACACTAATAATAAATTAGATAATTTTAACCAAATGGACAATCTTGAAAGCCAATCCTTGCAATCACTAACTGTGGCAGCAATTGGGACATTCCCCATGATCATGTCTCAGGATTATGAAGTTAATTCCCAAATTGCAAAATCGCTGGTCAAATATGTATTATCTAATGAGATCTCGATTTCATTTGTATCGAAAGACTCGATTGAAAGGTATTTATCCATGACCTCTGAAGACGAAAATGAAGGGCAGCATTTTCTAGATGTTATCCAACCTGTATTTAATATCTTGATGAATTTTTCACAATTTTTTATTGAAAGTGAAAATCCAAATGTAATTTATGACAAAATTGAAAAATTGGTTGACTTGTTGGAATTAATACTAAAAACATTCAACAAATGGATTTTGGAAGAAATTGATATCAAAGAAAACGATGATGATGAAGAACGAAGTGAATATATCATTAATGATTTTGATTATAAAAATTGGATCGATATTAAATATCAATTTCAATCTGTTTGCTTAATTTGGTGTTTTTTTTGATAATAATACAATCAAAAAAAAAAATCTTAAATTTAATAAAATTATTTAATAATTCCAAATTTCAATTTGTTGAAAAGCAATTAAAAGAAAAATTTCAAAAAAAAATTGAAAAAAAAAAATTAAAATTAACAAAGAATAAAAAAAATAAAAAAGGTAAAAAAAGAAGGAAAAAAAAAAATCAAGATTCTAATTCAGACAATGATGAAAATGATGAAAAAAACAAGAAGAAAAAGAATGAAGAAGATGATCTTGAAATGTTAGAAAAATATTTAAATCAAGATTCCAACAATGATCAAAATAAGAATCAATTTTTAGTTCATTTTGAAAAAATGATTAATCAATTGATTGTGAGGATTAATGCAAAGGAATTAAATAATTCAGAATATAATTATCAATTAATCAATTGGGTAAATAATAATTTTAAGAATTATTGTAATTTATTAAATTGGACATGGAATACTGTAAGTAAAGAATTGTGCAAAGAACTAATTAAAAAAAAAATTGTTGAAAAGATGCAATTGAAAAAGGAAAAGGAATTAAATAATTTGAATCAAAATCCAATGATTTCTTTTTATTTAAATTTATTTAGTTTCCTATGTGGCACTTCTTATATGCCCAAGGGTTATTATTTGGATGTTAAAACAATTGAAATTAGAAAAAAAAAGATCTAGAACAAAATGAGGAAAATGAGAATAAAACAAATGAAACAAAAAAAAAAAAAAAAAAAAAAAAAATAAGAAAAATAAAAATTTGGAAGAACAAGATTCCATTAGATACAATTTAGGTAAAAATTTAAATAAAAAAAAATTAACCAAGGTAATGAGTTCGCTGCGTGAAATTCATAAAGGTTATACAATTTTTGATAAAAATATTGATCCTATTTTATTAGAATGGTTTTATCGATCAAATTTTGATTTAATAGATAATGAACACAAGATACAACTATTAGTTATTAATTCATTGAAGTGTCTTAATCTTAAAACCTTTGAAAATCTATTCCCCTTATTTAAAAAAATATGAAATTGAAAAAAGAATTGAAATTTCACATATAAATAAAACTGTAATTAATAATCAAATACCAAAATACTATTCTTTAAATTGGTTATTAGATTTATTGAAAAGGTTATTAATTAGACTGCCTAATAAATTAATCTTTGATTCTCGAATTATTATTAAAAATATGGCAGATTTATTTTCTGTTTGGTTTAATCCTGATTTAAAATTCTTTTCCAAAATATCTTTCAAAGATTCAATTCAAATATTTGATTTGATAATACTATATTTAAAAATGATAAAAAAATTAGGTATAAATAATGCCAAAGATATTTTTAAAAAAATTTTGAAAGATGATGATAATAATGATGATGATGATGATGAAAATAATAATGATGAAAATGATAATAAAAAGAAAAAAGAAGAAAAAAGAAGAAACAAGAAGAAAAGGATAATAAAATAGTTTTAAAGAAATTTAAAAATTTCAATTTTTTAAAGAAAGAATGCAATAATGATTCAATTCAAACAATTATTGATTTTTTGTTGCCAATTATAAAAAAAGAAGATGAAAAATTGAAAAAAATTAAAAAAATGAAAAAAGATGGGAAACTAATTAAAGAAGTAAATGATGAACAAAATATTGATTTAAATAATTCAGAATTACAATTAAATAAGAAAAAATTAAAATTTGAATTAAAAAATGAATTTTATAATTTTTCAATAATTTTATTAAATCAATTACTCAAAATATCTTCAATTACAAATAAAAAAACCCAAAAAAATATTTATAATTTTATTTCAAAACTATTAAACAATGGTAATTATTTCCAAAAGAATTTACTGAAATTGCTAAAATCATTCTTAATAAAAAACCCTAAATATTTTGATAATTTCTTAAAGCTTTCTTATAATAAAAAATTGGCAAACCAGAATAATAAATCTCAGAATAATAATAATGAGAATGATAATGTTGATGAGAGTAATGAAGAGAAGATTTTAACTTTAAAATTGACACGAGAATTAAATCCAAGTAAGAAACCATTAATATATTTACAAGCATTAACTCAAACAATTGGTAAAAATCCAAAATTGTGGATTAATGAACATGAAATACCTATTTCCAAAATTTTTTATATTATATTATTAAATATCGCCTTCCCGTTGCAAGAAAATAGAGTATTAGCTCAAGAATTATTAATTAATTTGATTAGAAAAATGCCAAATGAATTCAACCCAGGTGAATTATATTTAAAATCAATTTCTTTTCTTTCACATTCGCAATATTCAGTTTATTTCAATTCAGCATTGCTATATACGCTAGGTTGCTCGAAAGAATTTCCAAAATTAACTTTAGATTTATTTCGAGTCATTACAGAGAATTTTAATTCATTTAATAATCAAATTAAAAGCAACTTTTTGAGATTTTGTTCCAATTTTACAAAGAATATCTTTACAAATAATTATTCCATTAATGAAGCAAACCAAATGTTACAATCAATGTTAACAATTTCCAAATACTGTATAGATAATAATTTATTAATGATGGATCTTGAAAAATTTTGGAATTCAATAATCATGAATAATAATAACAATGAGAAAGATGAAAATTTGAAATTAATTTATTCATTTTTATTAAATAAGTTAACAGATGAATTAAATAAGAATAAAGATTTGAAAATTAAAGAAAATGAAAGTGAAAGTGAACAGAAAAGTGGAAGTCAAAGTCAAAGTGAAAGTGAAAACGAGAGTGGGAGTGAAAGTGAGAGTGGAAGTGAAAGTGAAAGTGAAAGCGAAAGTGATCAAGAAAGTGATAGTGATAATAATGAGAGTGATAATAATGAGAGTGATAGTTCTGCCAAAAGTGAAACAGAAAACTCAGATAAGGAAATACCATTACCTGATGAATTACCTGATGAATTACCTGATGAATTACCTGGAATAGAAACTGAAGATTTGCCACAAGATTTAATAAAACAAGAAATTGAAATTGAGATGGAAAATGATCAAAAAGAAAAAGAAAAAAATTCTGAAAAGCAAATTGAAAAAAAAGATAAAAAGGCAAAAGAAAAAGAAAAAGAAAAGGAAAAGGAAATTGATGAAAATTATATTTTAGTAATCAAAAATATTTATTTAATTCTCTCAAGAAAGAATCCTGAACTTAGTATATCCTTTTTATGTAAACAATTAACACAATACGAAAATCCACCAAATGATTTAAGAGAATTTATACAATGGGTTAATATCAAAAATGATAATATTAATATTCATCAAAATAGTTCATTAATTTTATTGGAAGATTTAGTTTTGGAAAATAACTTAATAATTAATAAATTTTTGCCAATATTATTGCATTACAGTTTAATTTTAATGACAAATGAAACTGAAAATAAAAGAATTAATAATGCACAAAAAGAAATTTTCAGAAATTTAATAAATTCAATCGAAATAAAACCAAATATTAATCATAAAACTCAAAATACTGAAATTGATGATTTAATTCAAAATGATAATACAAATCTTAATTTTGAAAAAATAAATAAATTGATAGACTTTTTTACGCCTTATAATGAAAATTTAAGAAACTATTGGTCAGAACTATCCCTGTCAATGGCATTTAAATCAGGAATTGTTGATTATTCAAAAAATTCTATTAAAATCTTTTCAATGTTATCAAATTCTTTTAATGACACAACTTTTAAAAAAATTATTTTAGGTTCAAGTATTTTATTAAATCAAAGAATTGAATTAGTACAATATTTAATTGAATTTTTAAACAATAATATTAATGATGATAATTTAAGTAATAATAAAAATAATACAAAATACCTTATATACTTTTTAAATCTGTTATTATTTGTCAATAATGAAAAAATATATAATGACTCTATTGATTTATTCTTAAAATTAATTACTAAAATGAAAATGAATAATTTAGATATTAATGATATTCTCAATTCAATAAATGAAATATGGTTATTTAATTTTGAAGAAAAAGATAACCAATTAATAAATACTAAAAGACATATATGGAATGATAAAATTAAAATTTTAGAATATTATGCAAATGATGACGATGAAGAAGATCAAGAAAAACAAAATGAGAAGGATAATACCACCAAGAGTGGTGATGATGAAGATGACAAAGAAGATGATGAAGATGATAGTGAAAATGAAAAGGATAATGAAGATGATGAAGATGATGATGATGATGAAGATGATGAAGATAAAAAAGAAAAAGAAAAAGAAAAGAAAAGAAAATCAAAGAAAAAAAAAAGAGGAAAAGGTAAAACTAAGAAAAAATTCAAGCCATTACAAAAGAAAGTTGAACCAACAATCCAAGAAATTGTCAATCAAGTTTTTAGACAATTTAAATACATTTAAGCAAAGGGAAAGAGGAATTGAAGATAATAATAATTCAAAAAAAATTGCATTTGATCTTGGCATTGCTCGAATTTGTTGGAAGGGATTTTCTCGAATTGAGTCATTTGAAAAAAAATTTAAATTTATTTGGCACCTTTGTAACTATTTATTCCAATAACTGTCCATCAGTGAATAATTATTGCTTTTCAACAACGATGATAGCATATCTAATAAAATATTTATTAAATTCAAATAAACAACGGATTATTTTGGAATTAGAAAAATTATCTCAAACCTTAAAAAATGATTATCTTTTAATAATTCAAAAATTTATTCAAATTTTTAATTTATCAAATGAAAACGCGATATTAATTGCCTTTTGGAAACTATTTCAAACATGCTTTAATGGATTGGGTCAATTTTCATTTATTTTGGATGCTTTATTAACATTATTATTGGAATTTGAAAATGAAACACATCCAATAATTGTCAGTACTCTTAAAATACTCCCATATTTCCTTTCTTCATATCGATTTCCTTTATCAATCCAAGATTTTACTAATTTGAAAAACGTTTTGCAATACTTTGCTTATATACAAAGTAGTGAAATTTCATATCATTCCAATCGTACTTTGGCTATTTTAATTTCCCACCCTCCAAATATTAACGAAGACAATTATTTACATCATCTTTCAGTTAAACAGTCTAAAAAAGGAAATTATTAAATCATATGGTAAATTGGGTAATTCAAGAATCACAAAATTCTTTACTAAAAAATCAGAAATTTCTCAATCTTATTATCAAAATGCACTCAAATTGTTTATTAATTATATATTGCTCAAGTAAATTACTTAATGGTTATATAATACCTAAAAAAAAGAAGAAGAATGAGAAAATCAATATAACTGATTAATTTATGTTCTTTTAATTGTTAACTTTTTTTTTATTAATTTTTTATTGATATATTATTTTATTCAATAAACAGATTAAATCAAATTTTTACAATTTAGATTCGATTTTTTCTTTTTTTATTCCAAACTATTTTTTAAAAATTTTGACTCACTTTATAATGTTAATAGAAGTTGTTTTGACTATTTATCCCAGTATTCCTATCAAAAAAATATTTTCAAATTTTTGAATCAGAATTTATTGCTTCTGGCAGTTGTGGAAAAAAAATAAAACAGGGAAAAAAGGTGAAGCATAGTTATTAATTCAGAATATTACTGAAAACGAAAAGTAAGATCAATGAAAAAAAGAATAAATAAATAAATAAAGACAAAATGTAGTATTTGCCACAATAACAGTTTTTTAAATACTATCTTTTAGTATGGAGTTTTTCTTTGATTGATCAATTATTAAAAATTTGTTCAAAAAAATAAACCTAATTTGAGATCTACAAAACCACAATACACAATTTCGATATGAAAGTATATTTAAATTTTGTTTGTTGGATTGTTTGAAAATATTATAATGGGTTATTATTTGAAGTTTATTGGTATCTTCTTTTAATTGATTTTACTTTTTATTTTCAGTAATGTTACCAATTAAAAACTGTATTTCACTTTTTTTTCCTGTGTACTTTTTTTCCAAAACTGTAATTGTGCAGATTTTTCTTTTTTTTTCTTTCAATTTTTCAGTTATTTTTTTTTTTAATATTTTGCAACAGATCATGTGTATAAAAAAAGGATCTTCTAAAAGACAAATAAGTACTTACAAAATTGAAACTATGTAATTTTTACTAAAATGAATTAAATTATTATTAAAAAAAATCCTCCTGTTCACTTTTTTTCGCTGAAATTTCGGTAATATAAAAATCTATCATGTCATTTCCAAAATTATGACTCACTTTTTTTTAGTTTTTGGTTATATATTTTGTTAATTTTTAAAATATTTGTTCTTATATCTTTAGAATGATTTTAAAGTGAAGTACATATCGGATTTAATTTTTAGTTGTACTTGAATACCAATTGATATATCCCTAGGTACCCAAAATATACTAATTGCCTTTGAAATAAAATTTGTAATGGTCGTTATCATAGGATTAAAATATATAGAATTTATAAAAAATTATTTTCGAATTATAATTAAAAAGGGTATAGTTAAAACAATAAAAAAATAACTTGAAAAAAATTTTCAACATTTTAAAAATTTTTCTTTGTTATTGTAATTTTATTATTTTTACATCGAAATTTTGTCAAAATAAATTTTTATTTTTTTTTGAAAAGTTTGTCTATAATATTAAAAACTTCTTATTTTTAATGATTAAAACACATCATTCTTTACTGGAGTTTTTTTTTTTGGTTCGCTTTGCATACTGAAATTACATGAAATACTTGATTAAATACTTTATTCATTACAAAATATATTTTGGCATAACATAGAAAATTTGTTTTAATTTTGATTATCATTCAATTGCAATAAAGTTATATATTTTATTCTAAATAATTTAAAAATAAATAAAAAAATACGATTTTTTAAATTTGAAAAAAAAAATCAGATTTTCTTTCATTGAAAAATTTACAATTTTTTCAACAAGATTTTTTTACAAATTAAAATTATTTGGTCAATAGTTCGAGTCAGATTAATAATTGTTTTTTTTTTTTTATTTTTTACTATTTTTTAATTTTTGACTTTTTAAAATCTAGACATAAAATAAACAATATTATTGGATAAAGGACCATCTATCAAAAAATATTTTACAAGCTTTGAATTAATTTAGATTGAAAAAATTAAATTGTATATAATATATTATTCAAATTTTTACTAACAATAAAATTTATATATATATATATATATATATATATATATATATATCCCTTAGCACCCCAAATAACCTAAAAACATTTCAAACAAAAATTTTAATTTGAAATGTTATAAAAGGATAATAAGGTATAGAATTAATAAAAAATTATCTTAGAAAGAAAATTTTATAATTAAAAATTGTATAGTTACTTAAAATAAAAAAATAACTTGAAAAAAAATTTCAAACATCGGGAATTTTTTTTTGGTTATTGTGATTTTATTATTTTTCCAAATTTTGTCAAAATAATTTTTTTTTTTTTTTTTTTGAAAAGTTTGTATAGACATCAAAAACCTCTTATTTTTAACATTTAAAACACATCATACTTTACTGGAAATTTTTTTGGTTCCCTTTGCACCCCAAAATTGCCTAAAATGCTTGATTAAATAATTAATTCATTATAAAAGATATTATAACATCACATAGAAAATTTGTTTAATCTGTTGATTACCATTCAATATCACAATCTATATTTTATTCTAAATAATTTAAAAATAAAAAAAAATATAAATTAACTTTGAAAAAAAAAATCAAAGTTTTTTTCAACGCAAAATTTTACAATTTTTTCAACAAGATTTTTTTTCAATTTTAAATGATTTGGTCAATAGTTCGAGTCAGATTAATAATTGTTTTTTTTTTTTTTTATTTTTTTTTTTTTAATTTTTGACTTTTTAAAATCTAGACATAAAATAAACAATATTGTTGAATTAGAGAGCATATATCAGAACTTATTTAACAAGATCTGGATTAATTTATTAAGGAAAAATCCAAATATCGCAAATATATTTTTATTCAAATTTTTACCAATAACAAAATGCAATAAAAAAAATTTGGTTTCGGAGATTATTTTATTATATTGGAATAATATTTAAGAGTTATTTTTTATTTTATTTTAAATTTAGGTATAAATATTTTATCGATTAAAAAAGAAATTTATATTTGTTTTATTCCAATTTAATAAATTGAAATTATTTTACAATTTTTTTTTTTTTTTTGATTTTCAATTATTATCTATTGCTTAAATAAAAGTTTTAGAGAATTAATCATATTAAAAATTTAATTTTGGCCTAAAGAAATAAATTTCATTTTTCTCTTAATTCGATATTTATTGAAATTTTTTCTATAAAAAAAAATTAAATTTCAAAGTAATTTATTTTTTTATTTATTTTTTATATCATAAAATTAGCAAAATTGTTTGATGGTTATTATTAATAAATTAACGTGTTGAGTTTTGAATTACTATTAATGTAATAAAATTTCTGATTTAAAAAATTAAAATAAAAATAAAAATCTTTAAAAAAAATGTAAAAATGTATAATTATTATTTTTTTTTCAATTTCAAAAAAAAATCAATAACTTAACTGCTTTATCTTTGAACTATTTTGACTTTTTATTATAATTAAAATCTGGATTAAAGACAAATAAGAAAATTAATATATTAGTAGATCAATATCATTTTAAATCTAATTTAAAAAACTTGATGAAATTTAGGCAAATCCGGGGTACTAAGGGATATATATATATTGGTTTCAACGATTATTTTATTAGTTTGGAATAAGATTTAAAAGTTTTTTTTATTTTTATTTAAATATAGACGGAGTAATTTATCTATTAGATAAGTTTTTCTTTGTTCAATTCCGATTTAATATATGAAATTATTTTCCATTTTTTTTTTTACTTGTTAAGGTATTTTTAGTATTTTCTCATAATTGAATAAAATTTTACGAAAATTATTCAAATTAAACTTTTAATCTTGGCCTAAAGAAATGATTTTCATTATTCTCTTGATTTAATATTTATTAAAATTTTATCTCAAAAAATTTAAAAAAAATGAATTTTTATTAGTAATGTATTTATTTATTTATTTATTGTGAGAAAGGGGTAATCAAAGACAATTTATTAAATAAAAAAGAGAAGAAGAAAAATAATCCAAATATTAAAGTAAAAAAATATTTTTTTTTTATTTATTTTATTTATCATAAAATCAGCATCGTTATTTGATTTTTATTATTAATAAAACAATTTTTTGGGTTTTGAATTACTATTATTATAATAAATTTTCTAATTTAAAAAAAATAAAAATAAAAAATCTTTTAAGAAAATGTAAAAATGAATGGTTTTTTTTTTTTTTTTTCCAATATCAAAAAAAAAAAAATAATAATAGCATTACTACTTTATATTTGAACTATTTTAACTTTTTATTATAATTCAGATCTGGGTTAAAGAAAAATAAGAAAATAAATAAATTAGCCCATCAATATAATTTTAAATCTTTTCTTTTATATTTAATGAAATTTAGTGAAATCCAGGGTGTTAAGGGATATATATATATATATAAAAACTAAAATTCAAAATTTTCCACACAGCTAAAACGTTCAAAACAATCACAATAATACAATTTTATTGAAATTGGGGATAATTTTGATTTTTGTAAAATATGAAAATCATTTTTTCATCTTTTAATTTTTGTTTTCATTTCATTGTTTGAATTACGTAATTCGTTTTGTTGGATCAAAATTTTTTTGAACAATTGATATTATGTTAAAGTTGAGTTTTTCCAAATAGAAGAACTCAAATAAAATTAGTTGATATTATCTAACCATTTGATCGATCAATATTCCTAATAGAATTTAAACAAATTTACTAATGTATTTTTTTGTTATGCTCTCTCCAAAATTTTTAACACATCCATGATTTATTTGTATTGATAATTATTTATTTATTGTTTTGTGAGTATTGTAATTTATAAAAAAGTGTTAACCTTTCGATTAGTGAATGGTTCTAATTTGGTAAATATACTTGAATTGATTAGATAAGTTTTTTTTTTCACAAATCAAATTTTTGTGTGTTAAAAATTTTGAATTGGGGTTTATATATATATTTATCTTTTTCAATTTATTATTCTAGGTGAATCTCAATTTCCAAATGGTGTTTATTTAAAAAAAAATTAAAAAATCAAAATAATCTATTTTATTCGATTTTAAGGAATGACAAAAAGCTCTAAAAACTATTCAAACACCAAAAAAACTTCTTGTATTTTTATACAAATTCTATTAAATTACAAATTTATCTTGAAATATTTAAAAAAAAAATAAATATTGATTAAATTCTAAATAATATTCATATGTATACTATAGACACTAATATTTGTTGAACATATCATAATTGAAAATAGAAATTGTTATTTTTTATTTTTTTAATATTTTATCTCTAGAAAAATAATTAATAGAAATATATATAACTCTAATTATAATTTTTTTGGTTTTTTTTTTCATAAAGTACTGAAATTGTTTCTTTGTAATAATCGTATAATTCTCCTAATATTCAAACGGGTTTTTTTACTACCAAACAAAAAATTCAATTTCGTATACGCTCAAATCAAAAAAATTTAGTAAAAAAAAAAACAATTTTAAAAGGAAAAAATTTTTCAATAATGAATAAAAGATTTTGTATTTAGTTTATTTAAAGTATAAAATTTTCTTGAATAATGTTAAAAAATAATTTAAATAAAAATCTATTTTATTGGGTTGTTTACATAAATAAAAGTTTTTATTTCCAATCAAAAAATAATACCCATAGTAGATTGTTGCTTTTCTAAAATAAATGATATATCAAAAAAATTCCTTTTCTTTCTTATTTAATTTTTCAAAATTATTATATGAACAAAAATCTTGTCATGTTGCAATTAGTAAGTGTTTCTCACCCCATAATTCGGTTCATGTCTTGACTCATGACTCAATACTAAATACAGATTGAAATTTCATTTTTGAAAAAATAAAAAATAATGAACCAAGAGGCAAAATAAAAATGAAAATGAAAATAAACAAAAAATTGAAATAGAGGAATAGTTCAAAATATTTCGATTCAATATTCAAGAATAGATTTATTTTAAGAACCAGATTCCATTAATAGTCTAAATTTTATTTAAAATTAAATTGAAAAACAAAATTTTTTGGATGAAAATATTTTGTTCAAGTATTCATTGATCAAATTCTTGAAAAAAACAAGACAATTAATAAAAATATTTGAGTTTTTTCTAATTAAAGACAAAATGAAAATATTTTTAACAGTTGATACTTGGTTAAGGTGGTGTTGTTGTTGTTCAAAAAAATCAAGACGGTTGTCCTTTTTTTAAAGATCCTGAGAAATTAAAAAAAAAACAATGAATAAAAAAAGGTTTTTGAGTGTGTTGAATTTGATGTATTAAATTTGTTTCAAAGGTTTTTTTTGATTTTTTTGTCCTTTTTGTTTTTTGGAGAGAGATTCAAACACGCTCAGTCTTATTTTCAATTTAGATCTCCTTACTAAACGATAGATCCCCATTTTTTTCAAAGTATGTATCGAGCTTAGTGCTATCGCCTCGGGGCTTTCTTTGTTGTGAATGTAATTACACTTGTGGCCAAAAAAGCAACAGCAACCTTCTCCATGATAGTTTTTGCAGATTTCTGTTTTGTACTTTAAAAGTTTTTTTAATTCTTTTTTTTTTTGGTAGTTGCCTGGGCTTTTATAAGGAGAGATGTGTCGTGATTGGTTTCTGTTTAATTGACGGAGTGGTGATCTTGTCGATCTTGGAGATCTTTTCGTTGTATTCTGAAAAACTTGTTTTGGATTTGTCTGCTTATTTGGTGAGAATTGAGAATAATTATTCACGTGGTTGAATTGTGGGTGCAGATTTTCTTTGTTGCTTTCATAAATTACCTTGTTGGATAATAAAAAAAGAAAAAAAAAAAAGGGATGATTCAGAAATTCGCATTAAGAAACAAAAACAAATACTTTTGTGATTTTTATTTGAAAGGATAATGATTACAAAGCTGTTAGGGTTTAAAAATTGTTGGTTGTAGGTTTGATCATAAAACATCTAAAGAAAAAATAAATAATTAAAGATAAAAAAGAGAACTTAAAAACAATTTTATTTGAAAAAAAATAATAAAATTTAAATATTATAAACTTTTATAGTTCTATATCAATTTTGTCGGTTAAAAAGATAAAATTCTTTGAATTGTTCTTGTTTATCCAAAATTGTCTTTGAAATTACAGAAATTTTTTGTGATTTTTTGGATTATCAACGGTAACTCGAAAAGATTTTGAAAGATCTTTTTTCTGATTTAAATCAAATAACCACAATAAACGAAAACTAGGCAAGTTTTTTGGTTATATTCTGGGAAAAGAACAAAATAAGTAACAATTTATCAAAATTTTAAACCTTTTTCGAGAATTTGGAATCTTTGTAAATTTTTTTTTGTTTGAAAAAATTAAATCTTGATTTTAACAAATATTTCAACCAGAGAAAGGCATTTCTTGATTATTTTTAACGTTAAATTTAATTTGAAAATAAAAAAAGTGATATTGGTTTTTTTATTTGAGAGGGTTTTCAAAAATTTATTTGAAAAAAAAATAAACACAAATCAAAGTGGCTTTATTTCTAAAATTTATTGAATGAATTCAACTCAATTACAATAAGAAAGAGGAATTCAAAAAGTGTTTTGGAAAAGACTTTTCGAAGAGAGTGTCTCATAAACTCTTAAAGTAATCAGAATCTCTTGAGGAAATAACAAATTTTTTTGGAAAGATTTAAGAGATTAGGGTTGATCGAAAAGCTTTCATATTAAGGTATAATCTTATACACTTATAAACTTATTCAGAAAATTAAGTTTATAACGGAAGATCAATCCTCTTCAGAGAGTTTATTGTTTTCTACATTAGATTTTATTTCAAATTTTCAATTTAGACTTTTCTGAAAAAACAAGTTTTCAGAAAAAGTTTTATTTTAATTAAATAGTTATAAGTTTTTCTAGTAATTTTTTTCTAAAATTAAAACCCAAGCAATAAATTGTAAACATTCTGGATGTAATTTTTCAATTCTGTAAAAAAATTGTAATTAATAGATATTTATTAAAAAGAAAAAAGATATGTTAAAGGCAGAGTTTGGTGTTAAAATAGGGAAATTCAATCTACAAAAACACTCTTAAAAGAATTGTATTCCCAGTTAGATTTATACACTTTAAATTTCGTTCATAAAAAAAAAATGGTAAAATTTTTCTGAAAAGCAACAAAATAGAATAATTTTCGACTTTTTTAAATCATTTCAAAATTAATGTTTAATATTTCAAAATTTCTAATTCAAATCTAGAAACAAAAGCACCTCTTAATTCTTTGTTATGAATATTTTTACTTATGTTTTTACATGTTGGAAATGTTTAAAATTTGGATTTGTACTTGAAAATGCCTTAAAGTCTTTTATTTATGAAAATTTCCTGTTAATAGATCTGTTTAATAAAAATTTTTTTTTTTTTGTTGTTTGCATTCTTAACTATAAAACTTGTATTATTTTGTTTAATTTCATCAGAATACAACTTCTTTTTTTTTTTGGCACTGGGGAAGTTGTCATTGGAAGAAGAAATTAAGTGTCTCAGCAGCCTTAATAACTGGTGATGAGGTAGCTCGTCATTGAAAAGTTATTTGAAAATTTATCAATAGATTTTGACTTGATTGATATGATGAAACTTTTTTAACAAAATAACACATTCTTTAAAGAACATGATCATGGGTTGATTGCTTTAAAAGTCCTTTTATCCAACCCAATTTACAACACCAGTTTTAATTGAGAAAATAGTTATTTATCTTAAGGTATTATTTTTGTTGATCTCAAAGGATTGATAGGTATGCCAGCCAAATCTTAGAAGATACAACTTTTGGATCTTATCCTTGACTGAATCTAATATCTTTTTTTTTGTTTTTTAAAAGTATAATTTTTAATCAAATAATCTGTTTTTTGATAAAAAAATTTTTCTTTGTAAAAATATTACTGAATTAGGCCTAAATCATCAAGTATTATGTTGTAATTACGAGTTAATTGTGATTTTCGACATTTATCACTTTTTTTAATAATGATCGCAATTTGATGGAATATGTTGGTTTGTTATATTATAGCGATTATATTGAATATCACCATTTTCAAAAATATCGCCATTTGTAAAAAATAATCAAGATTTTTGTAAATTTATTGTGACTTAACCATAGATATCATCAAAACCTATAGTATATATCTGTTAATTTTTTATGGTGTGGCTTTGGTATTTATATCAAGATTTTTAGTCATGTACATATGATTATATTGAATGTATTGATTGTTACATTCCCATAATATAACTGGTTCTCATGATTTTTTATAATATCAATATTATTTAAATTAAATTGTGCTTCAGAAAAGATATCCACAAATTCACAATTATATTTATTGGGAATAATTTAGTTTCTACATTTTTAGAAATAGTTAGATTGTTTTTTTTTTTTTTAATTAGAATTTGAATGATTTCTTAATATCTGGTTTTGTTCTAATTTCACTTTTAAATAAATATACAAAATTGATATTTTGATATTTGTAAATACTCTTTTTTTTTTTTTTTTTGATAAAAATCTATTTATTTGATAAGTATTCCTCATATGGTTATCCCCAACGTTGAATTAATTGCTTTTTTTAAAAATTATAATAATAATTAATTCTCAAAGTGGTACAAATGCAATAATTATATTTCAAATAATTATGAAATGGAGAAATAATCCAAACCAAATAGTTTGGGAATTAAGTTATTTGTATATCAATACATAATCTATTTTTTTTTAGTTGTTACTGCCTATTTTAAAAGTGGTTATTTCTAAAAACAAACAAAAAAAAAATCTTTTCGATTTGTAATTTAATTTATTTTTTAAGATTAAAATTCAGTAAAAAAAAAAAAAATTAGATCTTGAGAAAAGTTGAATATTAATAGAACACCTATAACAATAAAAAGGAAAAAAATTAAAAAAAAAAAAAAGGGGGGTACATAGCAAAGTCTTTCCAATGTGTAATATGTAAATTAAATTCTGTTTGGGTAAATTCTGGGGAAATATGATACAGCAAAAAAAAAAAAAGTTAGCAATTAACAGTGCGTAATTTGAAGTCGACAATTACTTTTTATAATTGAAACAGAAAATAAAAACATCAAATGAAAGGAAATGTAAGTCTTTTCGATTTTAAAAATTTGAATTTTCATGGTAACCTTTAATAAAATTAACTATTTTTTATTTTTTAGTTGATCTGGTTTTTCTAATCATTGAAAATTGACTCAAGGGGTTCAGAAACTCACATAGATTGTGGTTTTATATAAGTTCAATTCCAGGCATCATCTGTGATCAGTTAAAAAATCAGTAAAAACTATTTTAATAATATTCCTTTTTAGAATTAAAATCAATTTTACAGAGTTAACACCTTTTTTTGAGAATGATAAATTTAAAATTAGCTTTTTTCGAAACATTTCCCATAATAAAATTTGTTATTTGAAAATTTTTTGATCTTGCAGAATTGTCGATTTTTAGAATCTAAATGTTGGTTAATTTAACTAATAAATAAAAATAAATTCTGAATTGTGTTACAGCCATCATAAAAAATGGGTGAATTTTTTTTTTTTTTTTGGTTTGCTAGAATTAACTGTTGAGATAAAAATGCTGGACACACAAAAATAGTTGGACACCATTTTGATTGGAAAGGTTACTAAAAATGATTTTTAATTTCTTAGGTTTGTGAAATAACTAAAGAAAATAACAATAATCTACTTATTAGAATACGGATTAATGTAATTCTACTTTTTCAAAAAATTATCTATTATAATCTAAAGCAAGTTTAAAAATTATCATTTCCAGAATTAATAGTAAATTTTACTAAAACTTAGATTTTTGTTAAAATAGCATGATCTACGTTAGTTATCAACCATTCAAATTAGTTTTCTATACACGCCACAGATTAATGAGCTTGTAACACCTTTAAACCTGGATTTATATAAAAGCCGCCTAGTTATCAATAGGGTTTGATTTTCAATTTTACTAATGTTCACAATTAAAAATCGTGTCCAACCATTTTTCTGTTTCCAACATTTTTCACTCAACAGTAACCATTGTTGAAAAAAGGTGAAACATGGAAAAAAAGATCAACACGGTTTTTAATTGGGAACATTACTGAAAATTCAAAGTAAAACCAATGAAAAAAAGAATAAATAAATAAATAAAGACAAAATGAAGTATTCGCCACCATAACAGTTTTTTTAATGCTATCTTTTGGTATGAGCTTTTCTTTGATGGATACATTATTAAAAATTTGCTCCAAAAATTGACTATTTTTGAGATCTCCAAAACCACAGCCACAATTTCGATAAATCAATAGATTTAAATTGTATTTGTTGGGTTGATTGAAAATAATATAATGGGTTATTATTTGAAGTTAATTGGTTTCTTCTTTTTATTGGTTTTACTTTTCATTTTCAGTAAGGTTCCCAATTAAAAACCGTGTTTCACTTTTTTTCCAGTTTCACTTTTTTTCCACAACAGTAAGACTTTTTTAACTTTTTTTGTTTTAAGATTTTGTGGATTTTATTTAAAAAAATTATATTTTTCTATAGGCACCAGCTTATGCCTCATATTCAAAGGTTGAACCGTCACTTAATTAAAATAGAAAACTTTCAAAAGGGTTTAAAAAGGCGAGTAATTTCTTATTTTTGTGATTATGTCAGAATTAAAACTTTTTTAAGGTAAACTATTTTAATAAAGTGAAAAATTTGTTTAAAAAAATGTGCTTTTCTTTCCACAATAATCTCTACCTCATATTTAAAGAATGTTAGTCACTTTATTAAAATGGAAAACTTTTTTGAAGTTGTAATTCTGAAAAAGGCTGTACGTTACTTTTAGTTTTTCAATTTTGAAAAATAGCTCTTGCCCTTTAAAAAAAAATAAAACAATAAAACAATTTGCAGATAATAATTCTGTTTTTATTAACTGATCTTTAAGGTTGAATAAATGGTGAATTGTTTATTGACTTTTCACATCTTTAAAAAAATCCACCACCTAATTTTTCTTGTTTTTTTTTTTTTTGTTTTGTTTTTATACCTTCTTTTATTAAACATGATATTTAAGATAGATGAATTCCTTTGTGAATAAATTTAAATTTGTTCAACAAAGATCAGAAAAATATTTATTTAAATTTAGTTTTGATGGTATTTTGAACTTGTGGAATTACAGAATTAAACTCATTCCATTGTTGTTTGGTAAATGAGATCCCTTTTTTTGTTGGCCTCCATTCTCCATTTTTCAAAAAATATTTTCTAATATGTACATATTTAACATTACGAAATACATTTTCCGTGACCATACAACTATTGCCAAGACAGGCAATAAATCCTGGTATTGCCTGGCGCATTTTTTGTGTTGCTATATCTTCGTTGGGTTGTTGGTACTTTTTTATTTTTTCTTTTTCTTTTTCTTTTTCTTTTTCTTTTTCTTGTTGTTTCTCTTTTTCTTTTTCTTTTTGTTGTTCTGGCTTTTTATTTTGAAATTGTTTCTTAATTATTGGGTTTGGTTTACTTAATTTTGTTGAATGGTCACTGTTTTCAAATAAATCATTTTCTTTAAATTCAAAACTGTTTAGTGATGCTTTTTTGTTCTTTTTGTTTTTATTTATCTTATTTTCTTTTGCTTTTGTCTCTTTCTTTTGTTCTTTTTCTTGGGTTTGTTCTTTTGTGATTTTATTATTGTTTTGGTTAATTTTTTGTTCTGGTTGTTGTCTTTGTTGTGGTTGTGGTTGTGGTGGTTGTTGTTTTGGTTGCTCGTTTAGTTGTTTTGATTGAATTAAAGAAATACATTCAATAAATAATTGCTGTAACTCTGCTTTATGCTTCAAAAAGGAGTTTTTTTCAACCCGAAGTTGTCCCTCTAAAATTCCGATTAACTGATCAAGAGAGGTAGACTTCAAATTAATGATTGGTAACAATTGAAGAAGTGATTTTTTAGCTTCGGACTTTAAAGATTGATCCATAATAACTTTAAAAAAATGATTCATTTTTTTGAAATTAAAGGATTCTTTAAACAAATCTAAATGAAATTTTACTGCTGTTGATCTTTAACATGTATTCACAATTGAAGTTGTTGAAGAAACCTTTAATTTTATCAATAAAGTTCAAAAAACTATGACCATTTCTAATTTCCATCGAGTATTTTTTAGAAACTCTTTTTACTGTTTTAGTTTTAATTTTAATTTTGTAAGTACATACTTATTTTGGTGTTCATCGAAATAATTGCTTTTCGCCCTAGAAGTTTGGAACAACAAAACGAAATAATAATAAATATAATAACATTATTTTAGTATAATAAGTTCTTGAATATCAAAATTTGAAAATGGAGTTGATAATAACTTTCGCTACAACAACACTTTCTTTTTATTTTGGACTAATAAACCTCAATTTGTGACATGAAAATGTATTTTTATCATTATTTATTTGTGTGTTTATTTTTTATTCGATTTATAAGTATTTTTTAAGTAAAAAACAATCAAAAAATAGTAAGAATTCTTATAAAAACCTTTTCCGTGGGGTTACTGTTCAATTAGAAATTCCAATGTCACCTTTTGATTATAAATCTTGAAAAAAACCTTTGTTTTTTCTTTGAAAATTTTATTTTTCTTCTTAATATTAATCTGATAAATTAATCCAATTCAGATATTACTTTGTTAATTTTACCTTTTTTTAATTGTCTAAAGATGAAATTTCCAAATTTTCTCAAGTTTATTGATTTTCTTTTTGAGATCCTCTTTCTCTTCTTTTAAATCCACATTTTTACTCCAGCTAAAATCTATCAATTCTCTGAAATAAAATTACTCACCCCAAAGACAAAGAAATCAAAAATTTTCATTTAATTTCCCGAACACTTTATTAAATTCTCTTTTTTTTTTTTCTAATTTATAGTTTTTTATCAATTAAATATTCAAAAAAAGAGTTAAAGAAGAAGGGTTGTTGTTTTAAATTGGCAAATAACCAAGTAAAATACAAATTCGTGATCGTTTAGATGTACTCGACTTCTTTTTTTGTTCTTTTTCAAAACTTAGTGTTTTTATCAATTAAAAAATATAAAAATAACAAAAAAATTAAACACAAGTTCTCAAATCGGAAAAATATTGGATTAATTTTTTAAAAAAAGCTTTTTTTTATTTCTTTTTCTTTTTGATTATTTTTTAGGCTTGTCAAATAAGTAAAAAAGATCAAAGAGTAGCTACTAACTTTAATAAAATAAAAAACAATGTACCACATCAAATAAAATTTTCTTATTCAAAATAAATTTGGAAGGATAACAATTTAAAAAAAATATTCACAATGCACAAATTGCAATTCCCGAAATTAAACTTTAAATCAATTAGAGACACCAATCTGTAAACTCTTTATTTTTTTTCCTCATACTTTGAAGTACCCATTGTTGGAATTGTTGGTAATTTGGATTATTTTTTTTTTCTTTGTTTTCTTTGGATCAGCTTTTTTTATGGATTTGTTAGTCTTTGGAAAAACAAAAGGATTTTTTGGCCAGGAGAATAAAAAGATAACAACAAACCCTTCTCAAGTAAAGAATATTAACAAGGCAAAAATAAAGCAAATTGTAAGCAGTCATACGAAAATATGTTTCTTAAAAGAAAATGGAACAATACTTCAAATAGATCTTAAGTCAAATGATCAATTGGAGTTTAATGAACACAAATTTGTTTCAATTGCATGTGGCTATTCTCATTTTATTGCTTTGTCAAAGGAATTCAAGATATATTCTTGGGACACAGATTCTCAAACTGGTTGTATTGGCCATGGCAGAACAGGTGATAAATCCACCCCAACATTAATTGAGAATGTTAAAAATATCAATTTCAAATCAATTGTTTGTGGGAACTTTCATTCCTTATGTTTAACACTCGATAATATATTATATGGGTTTGGCAATAATATGTAAAAATTCTCTCTTGAATAAAGTCATTTTTTCAATAATTTATTTTTTATATTTTTTTTCAAACTTTAAATTTTTTTTGAATAGACATGGTGAATTAGGCACAGGCGAACGTTTTAATTTTGCTCAACCACAAATTGTCCATAAAAATGTGATTAAAATTTGGTCTGGCTTCTCTTGGAATTCTTTTATTCAAAAAAGCGATAATACTTTGTTAGGCTTTGGATTGTAAATTTTTTTTTTTTTTTTTTTTTTTTTTTTTTTTTTAATTATTTGACTGGTTCTATCTTCCATTCAATTTTTGGATATATTTTGAAACCCACCATAATTTTAAAATTAGCCCTACCATTCTTTAAACATTCAATTTTCCTGACAGACATTTGAATTTTATATGTCCACTTTATGATGAAAATTTTCTTTTTGAAACTAACAATTGTTTTTTATGTTTAGTATTGAGTGAATAAAACCCAGTCCAAAACAAAACAAACCAAATCAGAGTGTGGTGTACTTTGTGTTTCTAAAAAAACAAAAATAAAAAACAATGATAATTTCTGAAAAATGCCAGAAGTGTTGACAGCAAAATTCAAGTTTAAATCAATGGATTAACGTTAAGAATACAAACACCCTAGTTTCAAAGTGTACCTATTTGGGCGCTTTTTGAGATCGCTTAGATTTTTATTCATTTCTATTAAATCCGTCTATTTAAACCAAAAAAAGAGAACAACACCATTACATAAGAAATGTACAGCGATTCGAGAACAGTTACACATTTAACTCATCATATTGTATCAATTTTTACAACTGGTATTTGAATTAAAAACGGGAAAGAATTTTCTATTTCATTTTCAATTTCCTTTTTAAAATAGAACCACAAACCCCAACCCACTTCTTTGAGAACTCAATTTATAAAAAAAAAATATGGTAACTGAAGTGAAAATTTTTCACATTTATAATTCAAATACCAGTAAAAAAAAAATAAAACAATTTGGTTCAAAATGAAGTAATTTTGGCATTTGGCAATAAAACAACAAAAATTTGATTTTTTGTAAACACAAGATTTCAAATTTCGAAACTCTTTTGTAATCTTAACCCTCATTTCTTTGATTTTTTTTACACTATTATTTTTAGAGAGTAATTCACTTCTCAAGTCTGAAGAAAATCCACTCCAGTAGCCAATTTACTCCTAAATGAGGAAAAAACACCTTATTTTTTTTGCAAATCTTCATTTTTCAAAACAATATCTATTGAACTCTTTAAGTTATACCATTTCTTAAAATCTCTTTTTAAAAATTAATAGATTTATTCATATCCGATTTTAATTCCTCTTTCCATAAAAAAATTCCAAAATCAAAAGAAATAAATAAATCTAAAAGTATTAACTTTCCCAAGATATTTTTAAAACTGTTTAAAAAATAAATTAAAATCTTGTTCAATTATTTTTTCAATTAACGCCAAGATCCATCGAAAAAAAATTTCAGAATAATGTTTACTCTTGGAAAAATTATAAATATTTTTTTAATTATTCAAAATGAATAACAAAACCCAATAATTAAAAAACGAACTATTACCAACATTTTTTTTTTTTTTTTTTTATGGTAATTTTGAAATAGATTCAATTATTGTAAAATTCATAACTTTTTAAATTTTATATTTTTTCATAAAGATTCTAACTCAAAAAGAAAAAAATCATAATAAGATTATCCACATTAGGGAATTGACCAAAATAAAATAAATACATCTTTAATAATAACCATGATAATCCAATATCTTCAATAAAACGCTTATTCATTTCAAAAGTAATTTCTTATTTTGTCATTTTCAGTAAGAGGATCATGGTTAAATTAAAAAAAAAAAAAACAACAATCTCACATTTTGCTACAAGATCTAAACTAAAATTCAAAATTTCACATACAGTTAAAATGCTCCAAATAACAACAATACAATTTCATTGAAATTTGGAAATAATTTTGATTTTTGAAAAAAATTTTTTTTTCATCTTTTCTATTTTGTTTTCATTTCATTTTTCAATTAAGTAATTTTTTTTGTACAATCTAATTTTAATCAACAGTTGATATTAGGTTAAAGTTGAGTTGTTTAAAATAGAAAAGTTTAAATAAAATTAGTTGATGTCCTCTAACCATTTGTACGATCAATATTTGTGAATTGAATTTTGTCAAATTTACAAATTCGATTTTTTTTGTTTTGCTCTCTTAAAAATTTTTAGGCAAATTGAGTATTTTTTTATTTGATTTATAATTATTTATTTTATGTTTTATGTGTATTGCACATGGTAAATAATAGTTAATATTTTAATTAATTATTGATTCTAATCTAGTATTTACCATATGATACATTTAATACAATTTTTTTTTTCTTAAAATTGAATTTTAGTCTGTTTAAAATGATGAATTGGATTATTATTAAAGGTTAAATAAAAGAAAACTTTAATCTTTTAAGGTGAGGTTTTTGAAGTTACTAAATTTGTAACTTCCAATTCAAAGACTGTCTAAAATAGACACAGTCATTATCAGTATTTGAAACTTAATTTAGTTTTGTAAAAAAATGAAATTTTTTAAATTGGAGTTTAGATTGTTTTTTTTCAACTATAATTCCTCATATCTGATAAACTTTTTTCCTCATCAATTATCAAATATTATTGTATGGTTTTAAAAGTAATTTAATTGAAAAAATTCAAATATTAGTGATTATCTTTGTATATATCAATGGATTTATAAATATTTTATTGTCAAATGGATTGAGTTATAAAACCAATTTTGTTTACTTTAATGAAAATTTATTCAAATGAGCCTATTACTAATTTTCAAAGGATAAATTAGAAAAATCTCGTTTAGATTTTAAAAAAAAAATCAAGAAGAATTCTAGATAAATAGTTCTACAATTAAAAGTTTTATCAACCCCTTTAAATAAGTTTTTTAAAATTATTTCTTATTCTTTTAATGTTTTTAATAATCATAATAGATTAAGTACACTTATAAATATGTTATTTTTTATAAGAATATCTAAATAATTGATTTTGTTAAAAGGGGCGTTCATAACCAAATCTTTTTAAAAAATAATATTAATGTATAAGAAAAAAAAAATTATATCAAGAAAAAAAATTTTTTTTATGGTAAAAATCTCCAAGTTCTACACACACACACACATGGGAAAACAGAATAGAACATTAATTTTTTTATTCTTTTATTCAAATTTAAGATTTTTTCTGATCCCATAGAGAGTTGAAATGATTTTCTCAATGGAAATTTTCATGAGAAATTTCCAATCATTTGACATATACAGTTTGAACAGGTATGGAATTTGAGATACTCAATATATTTAATTAGCTAATATTATAGGGGTATGATTTTGTAAAAAAGCTATATTTTGAAATTCAACTTAGAAAATAAGAAAGAAACCTAGTTTCTTATACTTTTCTTTTTATTGAATTTAAAACAGGTCTTTTTCTAATGGTGTTAAAATAAATAAAAAAAAAAACTTCAATATGTTATTAATTATACCCAACATTATATATATATATATATATATATATTTGAAAAATAAAAGGGCGATGTTTGGTGACAATCCTTTTACTGTAATTATTACAACCTGAAATCACCCTTTTTTTTTCTCTAATAAATATTTAAATTCATTTCAAAATGTCTTTTCATAATTTTATTTTCTTTACATTCCCATTTTTTCCTTTTCATGTATTATTCTTTAGCAACGGTGGGGGATCTTTAGGCATTGGGTCTTATGTTTGTGATATTTTAAACCCTAGAATTGTTACAGTACCTGTTTCTTTTGACGATAAAACTTCAATTTCTATGTTAACCCAAAGTACATATCTATTGAATGACAGGCGATTATTTGTCTGTGGTTCAAAAAACGAAACAAAATTAACAAAATCTTATAATAAATTTATTGAGCATCCTAAATTTATCAACATTCCCACTCAATCAGTCTCTTGTTCACATAATTATGTATTCATAGTGGCTTGTGATCAAGAAATATATTTACTTGGCGATCCAAAATTTTCAGAAAAAAATAAAGAAAATTTCCAGTGGCAAAAGCTATCTTTTAAAATCCCACCAAATTATGATCAAATTTATGTTGGGCATAATAATACAATTTTTTTAAAACAAAGCTTTTCTACATTAATTCAAGATTTTTCAAATTTATTGAAATCAAAGGAATTTACTGATATTAAAATTTCAAAAATTAACTTACATAGTAAATGGATTTCAACACGATTGGGTGTTAATTTTGATCAAGAATTGATTGATTATCTTTCAAAATTTGATTTAAAAACAATCGAAATACTTTCAAATTGGATATATTCTGATCGAATAATCAATAAAAAAATCTTAAATCCAATTTTTCAAAAATTTGGAATCCAACCAAATCAAAAAACCTTAAAATTAGATTTGATTAATTTATATAATAACAATAATTCAAAAGACTTTTCAATATTAATACCAATTGATGACGGCGAAATGGAAAACGATTGGAAAAATGAAAGTGTAGATAAAAATAATTTAAAAAATTTTTATAAAATTAAAGTACATAAAATTATATTAATAGCAAGAAGTAATATGTTTAGAGATTTATTTAAACACATTTCACACCAAGAAGAATACATAAAAGATTTCTCAAAGAAATCAATTGAAGCAATGCAAATATTTATTAAATTCTTATATACAGACAAAATCAATTTAAATGCAGATTCTTGCAATGAATTTATTTTCCAAGATTTAGAAGATGCAGCAGAATATTACCAATTAAATGAAAAATCAACTTTCAAATACCAATTAAATAAGATATTTAATAATTAATTTTTCTTTTTAAATTAATTTTTTTTAAAGAAAATTATCTTTTTTTATAATTATATCTTGATTTAAGTGCTTTTTATTTTTATTTAATATATCTTAAACCAATGTTTTTAATAAATAAAAAATAAATATTTTATTATTTTATTAGATAATTAAACTTTGTAAATTCCCTTTTGGTTATTTCATTTATTAAAGTTAAAGATATTTGAATAATTTTTTGAGGAAAAGGTAATTGCAAGTATTATAAGTTAATTTAATTGAAAAGCTTGGTCAAGTTGTTTTTGACAGATAATTTATAGATTAATATCATTTTCTTAGAGCTAAAAAAAAGGAAAATAAAAAAAATTAAAGGAAAAATAAGTTAAGTAAAAATATAATAAATTATAGTTCAAATACTGGGAAATAGGAAAATTGATTTTGAATTCTAATTTTGTCCAACCAAGTGTATAAATTTTTACTCCAATTAAACCCCATTTGAATCAAAGTATTAAAACCAAAAATAAAAAATTCACATTTTAATAAGAACAAAGCCAATTACAGATTGTTTTGAAATAAGAAAAATAATGAACTACCTATTAGAATTGATATTCCAAAAAGAAATAACTGAAAAAAAAAAAAGTTTTAAAAAAAATTTTTTTTGGAAATTTAATATAAAAATTAGAGGTTATATATCAATTTCTTTAGAAAATTAAAATTCTTGCAAATAAGATTTATTATGAGTAAGTGTATTGCTTTTAAAAGTCATTACATAAACTCTTTTTTCTTAAAGTTAATTTGGAGTTTCAAACATTTTTTTGTTTTTTCAATTTGACTTTTTCAGAAAAAAATACAATTAATTTTTAAAAAAAAAATAATAGAAAAAGTTAAAAAAATTTGAGAGATCGAAATAAACAAAAAAAAAATTAGAAAATGAGAAAAAATGACTCAGATCTTAAAATTGAAAATTTAAATTCGAAAAATATTGTATTAAACTCATAGAATATATCCCATTTCTTCAATAAAACTACACTACTTTGTTTTAAAAAGATTTTATAAAAGGAAAATTATCAAAAAATAAATCAAAAAAAATTCTTTGTTCAAATTAATTTTTAAAAAATATTAGATGTGTATCAATAATATCCAAAAATAATTTATTTTTATCCTTCCAAAAATCCATTTTTAATTATTATCATTATACATATTAGTATATTTGTAGATATAAACTTTTCTAAAAAATAGAGTAAAAAATTGATTTTGTTTTTGTGAATGAAAAATTATATAAATTGATCAATTTTTAATTTCAAAATGAGAAACAACAAAAGATTCATTTAGGTTTTAAAAAAACAAAAAGAATTACAGAAAAAAATCTATATTAAAAACTTTATCAAATTTATATAATTTTTTTTTTTTAGATTGTTTTATATTTTTCAATACCTTTTAACATTAACAATGGATTTTTGGAATGATAAAAAAAAGTTTTATTAAAGAGAGTCTTTTTAAAATAATAATAACAATCTAAAAAAAAAAAAGTTGTATGGAAAGAACAATTTTTTATGAATATATTCTAATGTAATAAGTAACAGGTTACGATAAATTCTTTTTAAAGTGAATTTTGATAATAAAATATTAATACCCTTCATTTTCTTTTTAATTTAATTAAAAAATCTTATCAATGCAATTAACAGTTCCCTTATTTTTAATAAAAGCAAATAAATAATAAAATATCAATTTACATAATATATTATATTCCTTTAATGACTATCCAAATTCACAATTTCCAGAGTGGCTAATAAAAACAATAAAATCAAGAATAATAACCAAAATTCCAATTTTTTTACACCATTAAAATTGTTTAAAGAATAAAAATAATATAAACTATTTTTCACAAATATTGGTTCCATTTATATCGATATTCAAAGTTGGCTTTGGTTACTTATTCCTACATTCTTATCTAAAAAAATCTTCAATTTTTGCATCAGAACTATTATTTAGAATTTCATAAATTTTTAGTTTTGCTTTATCAATTTTTTATCTTTTTTTCTGTTTTTTTCATTTATTTTTTTTTGACTACTTTTTTTTTTTCAAGTTTTTGTGAAAAAAAAAAAATAGATTTATGAAAATACCAATAATCATTTAGAAAATAATGACTACATGATATCTTTTAAAATTCAATTAATTATTAGTCAAAAAAATGTTCTTGTAAACTTTTTAACAATTTAATTTCAGTAATAAAAAATCAGTAATGTTCATTTCAAAAATTCTAATTTACTTTTTTTTTTTTTTTAATTTTTGGCTTGATTTTTTTTTAATTTTTGAAATATAGGGTTTTTATATGTTCGGAAAAATTTAAAAATGAATTATTAAATATGTTTAATTATTAGTTGTTCTTGAATACTCGAGTATATGATTTTTTTTCTTAGCATATTTTTTCATTTTTGTAACAATTGTTTAAATAGAGTAGACTTCCCTTAACTTGGGTTAGAATTTTTCTTTTTACTCAGTTTTTTAACATTTTTTTCTCTTTTAAATTTTATTTTCATTTTTTTAATGAGTTTTGTTATTTATTTCTTTTGATCAATATTTTTTGCAATATTTTACAAAAGTTGGCTACAGTTAAAAGAAAAAATTCAATATGTTTAGTTTATAGTATCTAATCAACTGAGCGGTAAATGGATTGTATAATTTTTGTGTTTTTTTTTTATTCAGGCAATGTTCTTTTTAATTAATTTCTGATATGAGCCGTTCCGAAGACAATTTTCCTTATTTATTTATTTTTTTTTTCTTTTGATTGGAGTTTATTTAATTGATCTGGTCTTTGTAGAACCCTAATCCCAAAATCAAGTTTCTTGGGGTGGGCCATTGTATAATATGCTAGAAATTAAGGACTTATGAACTCTTGAAAGAAAAAATTGTAGTTTACTCGGTGGGTTTATATCATAGAAAGATATTATTCAAAATTCTAGAAAGATGAAATTTCGATCTTAATATGAGATAATTGAAATCGCACCTAGATCCAAATCTTTACAATGGATTAAAAACTAAAAACATCCAATATTATATCTTTCCATACCTTTTTCATCAAAAAATTACTTGCAATACCTTTTTATTCTAAAAATTCTAATATAGTCATTTTAATAAAGTGCCCCTTTTTTATAATTTTTTTGGGGTTTTGGGATTTAAAAAAGTGAAGTTTTTTTTATTACAATAATAATTCTTTTAAGGTTGTCATTTTTTAAAAAAGTGCTGAATCAAACTTAAATCGTGGGGTACAAGTTGAAGTATGAAGAAGAGCACTTTTTTAATAAGGGTTCAGAACTTATAATATAGAAAATTTAAAAAAGTAAAATTTAACAACATAATAAAAATTCCTCACTTTAATATAATAACTATCAGTTCTTTTATTTATCTTTTTCTGAGCACACCTCTAAATTTGTATATATATATATATATTTAGATATTAATGTAATATTTATTCACGAAGTAATTTGAAAGTCTTTTAAGTGTATTTTGTTAACAAAATTTATCTACTTCCAATTCTCTAAAAATGACAAGAATTATTAGACAATCTTTTATTTATTTTACATTACTTGCTTAATTAATAAAAATTTTCGAAAAGCTTCAATACTTTTCTTATTCTCAGAGTAAATAAAATACCTTGGTGATAGTTTTACACACTCTTCTGTTTTACTGGAATTTGAGATCTTTTAGCTAATTGTAACTTTGTCTTTTTTTTTTCGTTGGAAAAATAATATATTTTTAAAAAAATATCACTAAAAAATCAATCTCCAAAATAAAGTAATCACAATAAAAAAAATTAGGTAATTAAAATGCAAAAGAAAAATATAAAAAAGAAAAAATACAATATCATTAAAAATTCACTGTGTATGTTTCTATTTTTATTTGGGTTCATCTAAAGGGTATTAATAAATTCCCTTAAAAAATAAAAAAAAAAACTATTCCCAAAAAGATTAGAATAATTTGGATAAACTGTTAAGCAAGTTCAAGAGAGCAAATTATTCAATCTTTCAAATTTAATAATGTTTGAAAATAATTCATTAAATGAAATATTGATTTAATCATTTGAATCAATCTAAGGGATAATTTCGCAAGTGTTATTGTAAAATGGATAAAGGAAATCTTTTAAAGAAAGAACTTCTTTTTCGATCATTTCCTTTGCAACTGGTTCAATAATATCGTGTACAACCTTGATCAAATGTTTGACTGTTACACATACTTCTTTAAAGCCTTCTTCTTCCCACCACATTGTTTTATTAGCATACAGACACCTACCACCACACTCTTGTCTAACCTCACATTCGTCGCATAGACCACCAATTAAATCTTGATCTTTTAATTTCTTTGAAGTAAAATCTTTTTCTCCAATTTCGCAAATTGGATCAACCTCTGGTGCAACGGGGCAAGCATTAATCAACCCACCTGTGGTCACATTGAAAGAAGTCGAGCCTGCGCCACAACGGATGCGCGTAACCTTCTCGCCTCTTAAGAAGGATTTCAAGAGTCCTTGGAAGGGGACAATACCAAGAACTTTTCCCTTTTTAAGCTCTTCGGCAAACCATTCGGCGAGTTTGGTAATGCCTGGGTTATATTCCTCATCGCGCCATTTAATGAAATCCCCATAGCGAGAATTCATGTCAGAATCCCATAAGACATCTAATTGCCAATGGACATGGTCAAAGGGTCCTAATTCAATTAAATGTCGTACACTTTTGTAGATGTCGCAGATTTTGGAAACAGTCATTCTTGCAATAACGTCACCTTGGAACTCTTTTTCTCTGATTACATTTACGTTTTTAATGATTTTGGAATATGTTCCTTCTCCTCGATTAAAGTCGGTTGTTTTTTCGTCGCCATCAACAGAAACTAAAATGGTGTCCATTCTGTGAAGATCGTTGTTTTTTAATTTGTTCAACAGGATTGCGTTTGTTTGAAGAACATATTTTGCGTTGGGCAAAATGGCAAAGATTTTTTTAAAGATTCTCATTTTAAGAAGTGGTTCGCCACCATAGAGACAAATAATCAGGTCTTCTTCTTTTTGAAACTTTTCTAATAAACTGAGATCATATGCGATCTCCATTGGGTGTGGGCTTAAATCTTCAATGTCATAATTCTCAGAACTTCCACAGTATTTACAAGACAATTGGCATTTTTGTGTAAGAGTTAGAAAAATTAACATATCTCTTGTTTTTTATCTACAAAAGAATTTGCTTGAAAAAAGATTACAAATTAAAAAAAATAAAGTAAAAAATGGTTTTTCCACAATAGGTAATTGGAAGTGGATTTTAATTTTTATTTTAACATTATAGTTTACTGGTTTAATTGTTCTAAAATTATTTTTTAGCCATTTGAGATAAATGACGTAACAAAATTTTTTTTTTAAGAAATAAGGAACGATATCCGAATTTTTAAGTTACTAATAAAAGTTCGCTGTTGTTGGTACTCTTTTCTATGATTTTTCTTGTTTTTGTGTTATTTTTTTGTTAAATTTAAGAGGTAAACAAGGGTAAAATGGTCAGATCAATGAATTGATGAAGTATATTTACCGTGTAAAATCGATGATAGATATTCTTGAGAAACTGGTATTTGGCGAAAAAGTTTTAGGTAGTTTTTCAATAGTCATTGGTATTTATTCAGATAGAAAAATGTTTTGAAAAGAATCAATGATAAATTTTTTGGATCAATACACCTACAAAAATACACATTACTGTTTTTTATTTCACAGTCTTTGTTGGTCAGATTTTTTCCAACATTTTGTTAATACGATTTTGAAGAATTTTTAGTAAGGTTGTATTTGGATTTCTTATTGACAAAATTTTGATTTTTGTGGAATTTTTGAATATTTCTTTATCTCAAGGATATTTATTTGGTTTTGCTATTTTATACCAAAAATATGTCAACAAAATCAATCCAAATCCACATAAAAAGGAGACCACATTTTGTTTACTTAATTTAAAATTGCTAATGTAACATCAAGGAGAGAATTATTTCTTTTTTAATAAACTTTAAAATAAAAAAATAGATTTCTTCGTCTTTGGTTTTTAAGGTATATATTTTCTTGAAGGATTCCTGGGTTCCCGAAGATTATTTAATTCAAATTTAATTTTATAACCTTTTGAAAAATATGAATAATTCATTGCAAAGTGTTTAATTACAAATTGTTGTGACTAGATTATGGAAATAATGAGAAATTCTTTTGATTTTTGAAATAAATAGGATATAATGTATAATTTTGGGTTATTTTTTAGTCAAAATCTCTTTTCAAGTTAGGAAATTTATTTTTTTTTTATTAAAAAAACACCGTGGGAAAATATTTGAGAAAAACAAGACTAATAAAAGGAGGTATTTTCATTTAATGTATTCGGCCATACCCAATTTAATAATCCTGGACACATTCCGAACCCAGAAGATCAACGAATTGAGGGCTAAGCTAGTTAGTGAGATGGGGAACCTCTCGCGAACACTTGGTGCTGAATACTTTTTTAATTAATTTTTATTTGCAAAATTTTTTTTTTATTTTTTTTAAAAATTTCAAGTAATAAATATAATTTTTATTACTACTTTTTTTAGTCCCAAAACAAGAAAAATTAACTTTATTCATAAATAAAAAAAAAAAATCAATATACAAATTAGCAAACAATAACATTATTTCTATAAAGCATCACCCAAATTCATCTAATTACTCATATTTCCATTATAACATATAATAATAAAATAAAATACCCATTGTTTGTATTATTTTCAACCAATAATTATTATTAAATTTATAATAACAATAAATTTTAAAAACCAACTAGTTACATAACAAGTTACTAAATCGAAGGAACACAGAACAAACTAAACTATAAAAAAGTTTTAATATTAGAATTTCAAATAATTCTTTTTCAATTAATAATCAAAATAAGAAAAATTCTACTTATAAACATCAAAGGAAAACAATTGATCATAAAAAAAAAATAAAAATTACAAAAAGTTTAAATTTAGAAGTGAACAATTTCATTAAAAAAATAATAAAAATTAAATTTGAAAAATTACTTCATGACTTTTCTAAAATTAGTAGCAATAATAAACAACCAACACCAGCTTTAAGATATATTTCTAAAAACTATTAATGAAATAATATATTATATTTTTTTTTAAAAAAAAAAAAAACACAAAAGAACAACATCCAGTCTACCATTTAAAAGCATAAAATAATAATTTCTTATATAACCTAGACCATCACAAGTTTTATATTCTGTCTATTTTTATCATATTTGTGAAGATTTATTTAAATCCCAATTTTATTTTCTCAAATGAGTCATTGTGAACTGAAAATATCAATAAATCCTTACTCTGTTAAATTTAAAGTGTGCTAAAAAAATCAAAGATTCATAAAAATGAAATACTAAAATTTAGAATAGAATCAAAACAATATATTTTAAATTGTAGAAAATAAACAATTTAGAAGTATAAACCAAAAAAAAAAAGACGAATTAACACTTTTATAAGAAAATAAAAGTTTTGAATCTTTTGTGTACCAATAAAAAAAAATCTTTTAATACACATTTTAAAACAAATTGTTAAATTTAATGGAGTAGATACATTTTACCATTTTGAAAATTTTAATTGCAACAACATTACTGGAAAAAAATTAATTGTGTGATTCCAGATATTGAAACTTTGATACCAAAATACCCTTCACTGGTCTAATTGTGAAAAAAAAAAAAAAAAAAAAAAAAAAAAAAAGGGTACCTAACGTTGTTCAGAGTTGGATATTTAATTTTTTGATTCTTTAAAAATTTTTTATATAAACTTTTTGGTTTTATTAAACTTGGTTTGGATCTAGGAATGTAATTCAAAAAACGAGTGAAATTAATCAAAGCGCAAGTCAAAAAAAAAAAAAAAATAGACCTAGAAGGTGTATTTTTGAAACAACTCTATTCTTTCAGAATTCCAAACATGAAAAATCACCCATTCCTGAGAAATTTATTGAAATCAAGAAAAAAAAAAAAAAAAAAAATGGACCAAATTCTATTTTAGAAGAACTATTTTTCTTTTTCTTCTTAATTTGTAATGAACACAAACAATTCATTACCTTGTATTTCTCACCCCATCCCTTTTTATTATTCTTTACAAAACTGTTTTTCAACCATTACTTTTCAAAAACCCTTTTCAAATATTTTTATCAAAATAAGCCAAAACAAAGAGATACAATTTCAAAGATTAAAGAGAAGGAATTGAACACTCGAAATCAAACAAATAAAAAATATAAAAAGTTTCAAATCAAAGAAAAAGAAAATATGACAAAATTTCAATCATATTTATAATTATTATGGGGTTTCTGAAATAGAAAATTAAAAAATACCAAATCAAGCAAATGTATTAATTAAAGCTTTATTTCCGAAGAAAAATAAATTTCCTATTTTCTTAACCCAAATTTAGAATTTGGTGAATTATATGAAAATAGGAATATAAAATTCATTTTGGGAATTGTTTAGAATTACGATAAAATCTGTGAATCGAAAATTTTACCGAACTTGTCTTCCCACGAATAATTAAAAAAAACCGAGTTAAGAAGAAGTAATTAGATCAAATTTTATTGATAAGATCAAGAAATAAATGATTTTTATTTATTTTTTCTTGAACAAATATTGTATTTTTTTGATTTCCATTTTTTCATTGGGTCGGTAAATATATTATACTGGGATATCAGGTATTCTTCTATTTTTTTCAAATATTAATGTATTTGATTTAAAGAAATGATTAAAATCATTCACTTTGTTCTAAAATTGTTTTTTTACTTCCATTATTTGTAAATTGTATCTACCCCCTCAATTTCAAGAATTCTATTTTCTTCCTCTGTAATTTTATAAAAGTTTAATTTTGATCTTATATTCTTTATTGAGCTCAAATTAATATTTATCCCAAATATTATCACGTATACCTATATATATATATATATATATTAGAATCACAAACCCAATTAAAAAGGAGATCACAGTTTTTTTCCTTTAATTAAAAATTAAAACTGGAAAAAAATTATCCATTTTCTTTAGCTATATTAGATTGATGTAATGAATAAAAATGTCGGTTTAATTATTGGTTAAAAAAGTTTTATTTTGGAAGATGTTTTTCAAGGTTTTGAAAATTTTAAATTCTTTGTCCAAATAATTTTTTTTTGTAAAAGGGGGAAACTCCTATTGAAAAAAAATCGATTAATGAATAATTAATTGTAGAATGTATTGTTTGTAATGTAATTAAATTTGAGAAATATAAATATAAAAATTCTTATATTTTTTGTTTTATTCTATATGTTTACCTTGATATTTTATAATTGTTTATAATTAAAAATCCTTGTTTAGATTTTTTAAAATTATTTTTTTTTATTACCTAAAATAAACTAAGTCAAAATACTATGATGAAAATACACATAAAAGGATGTATTTAAATTTAATGTATTCGGCCATACCCAATTTAATAATCCTGGACACATTCCGAACCCAGAAGATCAATGAATTGAGGGCTAAGCTAGTTAGTGAGATGGGGAACCTCTCGCGAACACTTGGTGCTGAATACTTTTTTATTATATTTATTTAAATGATTTCCTTTTTATTTTTAAAATAAAGTCAAATAAAAAATAATTATTTTTTATATTACTTTTTTTACTTTCAAAGCAAGAAAATTGTTTATTCAAACTCTCTATAGATCATAATTTTTGCAACACACAATTCAAACCAACGATAAATAAAATTACACACTTATAATTATTAATTTAACTATGTAATCTCTATTAAATAAATTTTCTTAAAAAAAATCCGATCAACATTCTATCTTAAATCTATTTGAAAAAAAATTATCAAAAAAGAAAATAAATAACAAAAATATAACACCGTCAACAGAAGAAAATTTATCCAATAAAAATGCGATCAGAAAAATTTTTCTCTTTTAATTTAAGTAATTCCATATGTTCATATAATTAAAATTATTTTTAAGAACCAACTGAAGTTGAATTCCAAAAATTGGTATTTGAAATACTAAAATCAAATTTTATGTAATATATACATTTCAAAATACCCTCTTTTTGAACCAATAAAGACAAGTTTTAATGCAGAAATAGAAAATACTCTATGAGTTTAATACATTATTCTATTCTAAATAAAATTTTCAATTTTTACATCTGAACATTTTTTATGATTTAGATAATTCTTTAATTTATTGTTTTCTCAAATATTTTTTAACTTTTTCTTTAATTTTTTTTTTTTAAAAAGTCAATTTGAAAAAAAAAAAAATGATTGAAACCCCAAATTAACTTTAAGAGACTGGTCTATATTAATTTTTTTTTTGACCAATAACTAAATAAGGAATCCTTATCTTGAAATATGCTTAAAATTGAAAATAGACCGGTTTTTTCAATGTTAGAACTTTTAGTTCTTGTTTTTTTAAAATTTTACAATTCTACCAAAAAAAGTGACTTTTAAAAATTTTTTTTTTAAAAAAAGATCTTTAACGGATGAGAATTTTTTGATTAATTTTGGATTTAATTATTTTCTCAAAAATAATATTTATTCTAATTTTTAAAAACGAAAAAATAATTTAAAACTAGTGAATTTTTTCCCCTTCACTTCTATTCATCCAACTTGACTCTATAAAGAACTGAATTTGTTTTATCAATAATTACTTCTTTAAAAAATAGTTCTTATTCTTTTCTCTGATTTTTTTTTGGCTCTGACAAAAACTTTTGGTATGGTAATTTGGGAACACTTAAAAAAACTTCAAATTCAACAAAAACTAAAGAGTGTAAACTGAAAAAGTAGATTCATGAAAAAAAAGAATGGTAAAAATAAAAAAAAGAAAATCTTTTATTAAGAGTAAAGTATATATTGTATATTTTTTTCGAATCAAACTATGTTTTCATGCAAATCCAAAAAAACCCTTTCAGGTTTATTTTTCAAACTATTTTTTGTACGTCTTCCACAAACATAACAAGGTTTTACTTTCTTTCTCATATTTTTTTTTATTTTTTGTATTTTTGCTAAAAGTTGAAAAAAAGCAACTTTCAAAAAAGTGAAAAAATGCAAAAAATTTTTATTTCTATAAAAACAAGAACTAAATTTAATGAATTTCATTTAGCAAGATTTAATTAATATACTAAGAAGTTTTTCACTTTGATTTCAAATCTAAGTAATTGGCAAAAAAAATTCTAAATCTCTATTAAATTTACCTAAAAAATTTAATATAGACTAGCCCCTTAAGAAAATTGAGGCTTTGTATTTTTTTTTATTTAAATAAATACATTAACTATTTAAAAATCTTATTGCCAACAATTTTAAATTTCATATCGAAATTGAGAAATTTTGCATCAATGCTTCAATGAAAGTGGTCCAATATTTTTTTTTCATATTTGATTTTTTTCAGGTATTTCTTTTATGAATATTAACTCAAATTGGAAGTTTATTATTTCCCTCAGTTCTAAACAATCTTATTTTTGGTTTATTCTTATAAAAAATTGAATTTCCCATTTTTGTCTGTGACCTTGTGAGAGAAATGGAGTTTACATTTTACTGAATCTTTTTAGAAAACACCCTTTCTAACAGTTTTTTTTTATAATTTATTGAATACAAAATTAAACTATAATAAATTATGAGCAAAGAAAATACCCAATCCAAATAAACCCAATACACATTGGCAAAAAAATATTTCCGAAAATTATGTTATATTAATAAAAAAAATTTTTTTTTTGGATTTTTCGAAAAAAAAGCAAAAAAATTATTATAGTAATTTACAAACAATTCAAAAATTATATTCTTTTAAACATAAAATCGTATTTATTTTATGAAAACTATTTGTTTTGTTCATACCATTTGATTTCCCCAATCATAATTTTTTTTGAAAGTTGAAGCTGATCGACATTTCCATATATAGTTATTGTTTCAGATTTAAGATCAATTTCAATTCTTAAAGAAGTTAAAATATTGAGATAATAATTATCAAGATAAAATATAAAGAAAAATTAGAAAAAAAAAAAAAAAAAAAACAAAATATTTTAATATTTTTAACAAGGATTTTTAAATATCAACAATTAAAAATTATCCTACACAAACATTAAAAACAAAAAAAATCAAATAAAATAATACATTTTGATAAATCCAATGATTTTTGATTCCAACAATTCCATCATATTGTTTGATTTTGAAGACGAAATTGCACCAATTAAATTTTTTGATAATTCGCTAGGCGTCATTTCTTTAACACTAACCAATTCATCATCTCTTAAATAGATTCTATTATTATTATTATTATTATTATTATTATTATTATTATTATTATTATTGTTATTATTATTATTATTATTATTATTATTATTATTATTATTATTATCATCATCATCATTATCATTATCATTATCATTATCTTTATTAATATTATTAATATTATTATTTTCAAAGTTTGGATTCTTATTATTACATTTTGAATTTTTTTTTTCAAAATCATTTTTATTTTTTTGAAATTTCTTTTTTTCTATTAAATCTACCTTTTCTACCCCCCTTTTAATTCCAGTAATTTTTTCATTTTCCATCATTGCCTCCTCTTGGATTTTATTATCCCTTTTTACATTAAATGTTTTTTGATCATTGTTGTTATTATTTGATAAAAATGTTGACTTTACACTTATCTTATCTGTATTATTTTCTGAATTATTTTGAATACATTTCTTCTCCACTTCATTAGGTTTATCTAACTTTTCTTTCTGAATTTCATTAGTGTTGTTATTATTTTTATGTATTAATTTATCATTATCTTGAATATTTGTGATTTTTTTTTGCTCTAAAATAGTGTACGGTTTTTCTAAAGTGAAAAAAATAAAAATAAAAAAATTTTCATTATTATTAGAAAAAAAAAGTATTTTAATTGATTAATTTACAATTTCAAAAAGAATAAACATTTTATCATTTTGAAAAATTTAATTGTGAGGCACCACTCTTAGTTGTTTAGTTATTATTATTTTGGATACCACACCACATTTAAAATTTAAAGATAAAACATCATTCATTATTCAATTTCTTAAAAAAAATTTTTTTAAACAAATAAGGGAATGGAATCTGTAATTTTTCAATTTTTTGAACATTTTTTTTGATTAAATTGTTATTTTTTTATCAAATTTAGGTTTTGGATCTAGAAATGTGAAACAGTGCAGGAATAAATGAAATTAATCAAAGAAGAAAACCAAAAAAATTGACCAGGGAAAAGGTGTGCATTTGAAACAAATCTTTTCTTTTTAGAAGACCAAACAAGAAAGACCACCTTTCTTGAATAAACTCGTAAAAACGATATTGAAAAAAATTAAATTACAACGAAACTATATTTCCGAAGATTTTTTTTCTTTTTCTTCTTAATTTGGATGAACCCAAACAATTTATAACCTTGAATTTCTCACCCCATTACTATTTATTATTATATTTTACAAAAATATTTTTTTACAAATTTTTTTTCAAAATTCTTTTTTCAAATATTTTAATCAAACAAAACCAAAATAAAGAATACTATTTCAAAAATTAAAATAAAAAATTAAATTCCCGAAATCAAAAACAACTTCAAAAAGTTGATCTCAATAGAAAAAAAAATTATATTTAAAAAATTTAAATAAAAATTTTTAAATATTTTGATTTTTAGAAATTTAATGGAGAATAAATAATGATAAAATCAAACTAATAACATTCAAATAAATCGATTTTTTTCCGAAGAAGATTATGAAAAATCTTTGATTTTCTGAACTAAAACTAGAATTAGATGAATTAAATGAAAAATGGAATTAAAATTCATTTTTGAGAAATTCTTTAGAAATCTAAAGCAATTTTGCTCTTCAACAATTTTTAAGAAAATTTCATTATATCAAAAATAATAGAGTAAAAATTACAAAAAGATCTGTATATATCAAATGTTACAGATAAGATCAAGAAATAAATTATTTTTTTTTGTTTTTGAATTGATGAATGTTTTATTTTTTCTTTATTTTTTCTTTCTTTTTTTAATTGGTTTGACAAATAAATTATTCTTGGATATATTCCATTTTTTTTTTTATTAAAAAATTAATATATTTGGATAAAAGAAATGAATTTTTTTATTAGAATTCCGAATACAACTGATACACTTAAAATTTGGAAAGATAAACTTTCTTGAATTATTAAAAATTAACACTTCAAATTAGCATTAATATTATTCGAATCTTTGAAGTAATAATATATCCAAATCAACCAAAATACAAAATTTAAGCAATAAAACGCTAGTAAAAGAACTGGTTTCTATCAAGGAGATACCTTATCCCGATAATTTTTGCATATATAAGCCACTTTATATTACAAACAATCAAACCACACACCATACACATATGTATATCGAAGACCTGATTTTGATAATGTAAGGGATACCAGAACCTAAAATAGATGAAAAATTGGAAGAGAATGTCCACCCCCTTATCTATAAAACAATGCCTTAAAGTAAACAGTACAAAATCAACAGTTCTAAAAGAGATCAAATATCTGAATATATGGTTCAATACAATCACACAAATTGGAAAGAATCTACAAAAAGTCAAGGATGCCTCTGAGAGATACACCCACATATACACAAATGACAAACTTTTAAATTTATCAGAATCAAATGGAAAAAAAAAATAGCAAAAATTTTAGAAAAAAACTTATATAAAAATGTCATCCTTAGAAAAAATACTCAAAAGCTCCTTAATCTGGTTAATCAAAATTACGAAATTTATTGTTCTTGTCGAGAATTTTTTATCAAAGCTCTAATGGTTAGAAAACTTAAGGTAATAAAGAAAAAATGAAGATAAAAAAATTGAAAATAAAAAATTCCTAAAATAGTAAAAAAATATAAAAATTCGGGTAAATAGTGCCCCACTTTTCGGAGTTGTGGAATACCAATTTATTAATAAAGTTTGTGGAATCTTATTATTAATAATCTTTCTATCGGGATTTTACTCCTCCTGTTTCAGGACGTGGATAATTTTTAATTTGGTCATGTAAATGATATAATATTTTTTTTACTTTAATGTTTTAATTATTTTTCTTCTTCTCTTTTTTTATTTAGTAAATTTTCTTTGATTACTCCTTTCTCACAATAAATAAAAAAATGACAAATTTTCAAATACACTCAAAATCCAACATTTCAAAGCAGTCAGATTACCCCAAGTTCTATATTGCTTTGACATCGTTAACCTGACCCAATCAGATATAAAAGACATAGATACCTAGATTAACAAAAGATTAAAGAAAATAATCAAAGTGCAAATAGGCACACCCACGAATATACTCAAATGGGAAGCCAGGACAGACCCCACACAACACAGCATATGATCCGAAAGAGGAAGACCAATTTTATAAAGAAATTGACGACACCTAAAATTGGATAACCTAGATGAAGACCTGGGAATGGATGACAATAGAGAATATTGGCTGGTAAAACATGGGAAAAGACGAGATCAAGAAAAAACTCCATGAAGTTCACATCAAAAGAATATAAGACAAGTGGACTGATCCCAAACTGAATGAAACTGGAAACTAAAGAAATTCCTAAAGATTACCTAATTCCCAGAAACGTTCAACGAAAAAAAGCCTTATTTAAATTGAAAATCATCAACAACTGTATTCAAACTAAAAAAATTCTTCGCAACGGTTTGGATATATACACATGAATGGGGATAAGGAGTAGACTACAAAATATATCAATGCTGTAAAAAAAAAAAAATGATCATGTAGACTACTTCATATGGTTGCTGTAAAAGATATGAAAAAATCAGAAAGAAGATAATGGAAAAAACAGCTCAAAAAAATCAAAAACTGTGACTTCAATATAATAGTCAAAGAGGATACAGATGGATTATTGAGTAAAATGAACCTTAAAGAAATCCATGAAGTTACCATAGAATACTTTGGCCAATATGACACAACACGCCATTAGAAAAAAAGGAGCTCAAAACTAAATAACCCCTAATTACCCACTCACACAAATTCATTTGAATCAAAAGACTTCAAGTTTCTCATCTCAATTTTTTTTAGACTCTTTATTTTTTTCTATTTTTTTAAAAAAAATAAATTAATTTCCAAATACTTCTAATGGTTGTGTCTATCTTTGACGGTCTTTGAATTGGAAGTTACAGATTTAGTCACCTCAAAATTCTCTCATTTAGCAGATTACATGATTCTTTCATTTAACCCTTTACAGTAACAATAAAATACAATATTTTTGACACTATTAAAATAGTTCAAAGAATATAAATACGATACCATTTCACTGAAGTCTATAAATAATTTTGATTGTTCCAAATATTTTTAAATTAATGTTTCATCTTTCAGTTTTTTGGTTTTTCATTCCCTTTTTTCCAATTAAGTGATTTGTTACCTGACATTTGATCAGAAAATTTTTCAAATTATTGATATTTAGGTTAATGTTGAGTTTATTTTACTATTATTTTCCAATTAAAAAATGAAAATTTTTATTTCACATTCCAAAATATTTTTCTAGTTAATAAGTTGAAGAAAATCCAAAGATATTGACAACATCTTTTAGAAATGTTTTTTTTTAGACAATAATATAAACTCCCTTAGTTAACTCTAAGAGACAAAATTTTTAATCTAGTAAGATGATTGTAGCAATAATAATTAATATTCATACTCGGAATTGAAATAAAAATTTTCATTTATTAATTGGAAAATAACAGTAAATAAGAAATACTCAAATTAAATTTGTTGATGATTTCTAACCCTTGATCAATCAATATTTATTAATTGAAATTCCAACAAATTTACCGATACATTTTTTTGTTGTGATCACTCCAAAATTATTTATAAAATTATTTTTTTATTTCTATTTATAATTTTTCTTTTGTTTAGTTGACTTACATAAAAGATGGATGATCAGAAAATTTCCCATTAGTTGGGGGTTCTCATTTAATATTTCCCATAAAATTTATTAAATAGGATTTTTTTTGAAAAATTGAACTTTCATCCTTTCCAAAAAATTTTTTTGTTTAAAGATATTGATTATTTTTCTGAAATTGGTTTTCACTTTATCTGATTTAAATTTTAAATGAGTTTTTTTCTCTATCAAAATACCAGCATATTAAATTTCTTTTAGATTTGTAGGTTTTTTTTTTTTTTTTTTTACTTTTCTCATTATTGAGATTTATTCGAGGATCTCTTAATTATTGTATTAATTTTTTCTATTTGGTAATTAATTTCTATTAATGTTCCTTCTGTAATTAAAATTATACCCATTCGTAAACATCTGGACACGCATTGCTAATGATTTGTATTTTTCGAAGAGAAAATGAGTAATATATCCAAATAGTAAAGGAGAGAAGGGACACCCCTTGATAAATACGAATATATTCTTTCGAATAATAAGCAAATAGATATTTCTATTAAAATTCCATTTTTTATGATTTTTTTAATTGAATAATAAATTTAAGAATGATGTGTTGAGTCAAAACAAGTTTCTATAATTATTGTAACAATATAATTTTTTTTTTTTTTAAATTTATTTTGTTAATATCCGTTTCATAGATTTAAGACTGTTATCCTTGTATCTACCTTTTTTCAAAAATACAAATTATTTTTTTGAGACTAAACCCCAATAATCTTGGATTCCTGAATATATCATACCTTTTAAATTCTAACAATTTTTATTGAATTAACAATCTTTAGAGCCAATAAATATGATGTTAAACATCAAAAAAAAAATTAATTGATTGTCAAATTCGGATAGTCCCAAAGTATAATACAAAATGAAGAATTGTGAAAAAAAATATTCCTTTTTACAAAATAAAAAATAAAAATCAAATAACTTACCATTTGTTATACGATAGAATGAAAACTGTTTAATATCGAGAGTTATCTTCAAATTATTCTGATTATTTATGTATTTAAAATAGGTTTCAAATTTATAAGACCTTAAAAAATTTCTATTTGCCTTATTTCTTTTCTTTAAGTTATATGGACTAGATAAAAATTTCATAGTAATTTTATTTGAAATATCCATTTTAAGTTGTTCAAATAGCTTTCGATCGCCCAAAACAATTAAGTAATTAACTTTAAATATTTTAAGTATATCAACTAATACAGTATATCCGAATCCATCCACCCAACCCATGGTATTAATAAAACAGCCAGAATTAAAGTATTGCTGATTATTTGTAAATTCATTTTCAAGGTATTGCGATAATTTTTTACAAATAATTCTAAAATGTGGGAACCCATTTTTGACTGAAAAACCACCAAAAAATAATGTTGTCAACGCTTCTTGAAATTCAGGAATCTATAAGGTTATATAAAAATACCCCACAACATTTATACATATTAAATAGAAAAAAAAATTAATGTTTTTTATTTGTATAATTAAACAAAAATTATATATATATATATATATACCCCTTAGTAACCCGAATTGGCCTAAAATTTCTCAAGTATATAAAAGAAAGATTTAAAATGATATTGAAATGTTTATTAATTTATTTTGATCTTTGTCTTTAAAATAGAGGCTAATTATAATAAAAATTTAAAATTGTTCAAATATAAATAAAGTAGTAATGCTATTGTTTTTTTTTTTTTGATATTGGAAAAAGGAAATAATTACTATTTTATATTTTTTTAAAAAATTTTATTTTTATTTTTAATTTTTCAAATTAGAAAATTTATTACAATAATAGTAATTCAAAACTCAATAAATTGATTTATTATTATTAATCATTAAATAATTTTGTTAATCTCATTTCAAATCGAATATATTAAAAAAAGACAGTAATGGGATTTTTTCATTTTTTTTTGATTTCAATATTTTAATAAATATCAAATTAATAGAAAAATGAAATTCCTTTAAGGAATAAAAATTTTATTGGAATTATTTTTTAAAACTTCAATTCAAACAAGAGAAAATAACAAAAACAATAAAATAAATAATTTATTTTTAAAAAAATTTCATTTATTACCTTTGAATTAAACAAATAATTTTTTTTTTTAATCGATAAAATAATTAGCCCTAAATTTAAATATAAAATATAAATTAACTATCAAATATTATCAAAAGATAATAAAATAATCTTCGAAACCAAGAATTTTTTTTTGAATTTTCTTATTAGTAAAAATTTGAATAAAAAATCTTTGTAAAATTTAATTTGTAAATCTAAATTAATTCAGATCTTTGAAAATGATTTTTGATCTATGGTCTCTTATTCAATAATTTTGTTTCTTTTATTTCTAGATTTGAAAAAGTCAGAAATTAAAAAATTGTTAAAATTAAAAAAAAAAAATCACATATTAGTCTAACTCGAGCTGATGAACAAATAAAATTTGAATTAAAAATTTGTTTGTTGAAAAAACTGTCATATTTTCTAAGGAAAAAGAATAATATTTTTTTTTTTTCAAATATATTAACTAAAATTCAAAATTTTCCACACAGCAAAAATGGTTCCAAAAGAATCTCAATAATACAATTCCATTCAAATTGGAAATAATTTTGATTTTTGAAAATTATATTAAAATCATTTTTTTCATCTTTTATTTTTTTGTTTTGATTTCATTTTTTGAATTACTTAACTTGTTTTTTTGGATCAATTATTTTTTTTCGAACATATTGATATTAGGTTAAAGTTGAGTTGTTCAAAATAGAAGAACTCAAATAAAATTAGTTGATAGTATCTAACCATTTGATCGATCAATAATTACTAAAAGAATTTAAACAGATTTACCCATTCATTTTTTTGTTTTGCTCTCTCCAAAAATTTTAACACACCAATAATTTATTAGTATTGATAATTATTTATTTTTTGTTTTGTGATTATTGTAATTTATAAATAATCGTTAACATTTCCAATTAGTGAATGGTTCTAATTTGGTATTTCTTTAGGAATTGATTTAATAAGATTTTTTTTCAAAAATTGAATTTTGGTGTGTTAAAAAAATTTAATTGAAGTTTATATATATACGTATATTTTCAAAACTTTTTAATGACAATTTCAACTCAAAATTCACTTTTCAAATATTTTTATCCAACAAAACAAAAAAAATGAATACTATTCTCAAATTTTAAAAGAAAAAGGATTTAATTATCTATATTAAAATCAAAAAAAACAACTTGAAAAAGTTTAACCCAAATAAAATGGAAATTGGTTAAAAAATTCAAAACAAAATTCATAAGTCTCTTTTTTTTTTAATTTAAAATTTAACATTCCAATTAATTCTTTTAAAATCAAACTAATTGATCCAATAAATATATATTTCTGAAGAAGAATCTTAAAAATAACCTATTTTTTAAAATAAAACTAGAATTAGATGAATTAAATGAAAATTAGAATTAGATGAATTAAATGAAAATTGGAATTAAAATTAATTTGTGAAAATTCTTTAGAAATCAGAAGTAATTTATTGCTCAAAAATTTAACAAATAAAAGTATTTTCCAAATTTAGAATCAAACAATTAAAGTGAGTAAAGAAAAAAGTAATTGTATCAAATATTACAGATAAGATCAATAAATAAATGTATTTTATTTTTATTTATTATTGATAAATTTTTTTAATTATTTTGATTTACAATTTTTTATTGGTAGTAAATATATTATCCTTGGATATTTGACACTCCCCGTTTTATTTAAACATTCATTTGTTAAGTTGAAGAAATGGTTTTAGTGATTCGATTTCTAAAGAAAATGAGGAAGTCAAAATTGGGAAAAAGGACTTTCTCCCTTAAACAAGGCAGGTTTCCAAAAATTAAAATACTGGTGATTGAAAATTAAATGAGAACCTCAAAATTGTTAGCTTTTATCAAATATATAGTCATTGATTTTATGAACCACAAACGTGTACAATAGAGATTTTTTTAAAAGTACCAAATGTACTTTTTGAAGGAGAAGGAGAAAAATTACCAAAGATTCTTTGGGATTTATAAGCATTTGGAAAAGAAACAGATTTCCGAAAAGATAAAATTTGAGAAAAAATCATTTAGCCTCTGCTTAAATTGAGAGTTTTTTGAAGTTTAAACAAAAACCTTAAAGGGTTTGGTTTTGAGCAACGCTAATTCCAAACAAATAAAAAAAAAAATAACAAGGAAAAACTATTTTCATTTGCACATAAAAAGGCTGATTTTCAAGACGTGTTGGGATAATGAAGAAGAAGAAAAAAAATACGAACCCTAAGAAAGATTGGTTGTGTAATTGGAAGAAAGTTTATTGTTCCAGGTATATTGAGATCGTTTTGGCCCAGATCTAAATCAACGAATAGAGGTGTATTCCCAATCTTTAAAGAATAATTTAGAAACAATTTTGTCAGTGAACTTTTTCCTGTGTCTGTTTGTCCACAGATAAGAACCCTTATTGGCTCTGATTTGTTGTCGTTCGAACATTTCCTTTCAAGTTCCTGATGTAAAGAAAGATATTTGTCCATAACACGGCTGTTTTGAAGATAAGAAATATACTCCCCACTAACCAAAATTTTGCATCCTTTCTTACTAAACACCGAAAAACATTTTCCTGTAAAAGAATAGTTTTTGTTTTCCTGAAGAGAAAAACCAAAAATTTCAGCCTCTCCTTTGATCACCTTGAGCGTACAACTTTTGTCAAAATCAATTTGAATACGGAGCTCTTTTTGAGGAAGCAAACAATAAATTTGATCCATTAAGATTGCAAAATAAAGATAAAAAAATAAATCATCTTTTATCATTCATATCTATTTCAATATTGTTTTTTCTGTTTATTATATGTTTGATATTGCAACAACCAAACCAAGGGTTCTTTAATTTGAGAGTTCCTAAAAAAAATTGCCAAATTGATTATTATGGATAAAAGTTGTAAAAAGGAAAAATTTTTAATACAGTTATTTGTCAATTCATAAAATTTATATTTCAATTTCCAAAAAGAATATTATTTATTATTGTTACAACCAATATTAGCAGTCTAAAAATGATATCTTAAGGTTCAACAAAGGAAATTTATATTATTGTCTAAAAAAATCATTTCTAAACAATGTTTGTCAAGATCTGTAGATTTTCTTCAACTAATAATGTAGAACAATATTTTGAAAGGTGAACTAAATATTTTCATTTTTCAATTGGAAAATAATACTATTTTTCTGATTTTAAGGACTATTGAAAATAAAGTGACTCTAGGTGTCGTGTTGATAAAAAAAAAATGGTTGAGTCATATCCTGTGTCTTTTGAGATCAAGAAGAACGAGCAAATTTTGCATACTGATAAATTCAAATTTATTTAATGAATTTTTTAGTTAAATTACCATTTTTGTAATCTAGTAGCTCAACTTTTAAAACAACTCTCGAGAGTAAGAATATTTTGAAGGAACAACTAATTTTACAAAGTTTCTCAGCATTTAAGCCTATAGAATGTTATATTCAAAATGATTATAAAAACCTTTAAAAAGGAAAATGAATCAAAAAATTTTTGGATATTTATTTGAATTTATCAGTAAATAGTGATTTGAATTTCTGTTTGATTAAATTATTCATTCAAAGTTGGTGTTTTTTGCAACAAAACCATTTTTCTTCTTCGACCAATATTCTTTCTGGTTTCCAATAAAAGCCTTTGAAAAAATCAACTTTTATCAATACTAGTTAATAGTATGAAAAAAAAAAATTGAAAAAAAAAAGTTAGACAAAATTAATCCATTCCTTAACCTTTCATCTTGAATTATAAAGTTTATTCACAATATAATCAAAATTACAGAACTTTAAAATCTTGAGGCTATTGTATTTATTGTTGTTAGTATAACCATCTTTTTTAAAAGTATCTAGTCTAGAAAAAAAGGTATTTTTCCGGTAAAAAACTACAAATAAACGGAAGAATGAATTATAGATTAATTCAACTTGGAGATATTTACTTTGATAGATAATAACGAATAGTTATGAAAACATTGTACTCATCTAATAAAACTGAAACAGAGAAAAAAAATTACTGAGGATAATTATTGGAAAATCAAAATAAAAAAGATTTTTTTAAATTTATATTAAGAAATAATTTCATAATAGTCCAAATAATTGGTTATCAGTTTGAAAGGTTATTATTAAATTTAAAATACTTTTAAAATATATGATTATAACCTCTTAACTGTGTAAATAAAAATATTCAAATTTTTTGCTATTAAATTTGAAAAAAATCTTACTTGAAAATTGAATTTTCCAACTTAAATTGTTAAATACCTTTAAAAGTATTTTTTGATCCAAGATCCTTTATTAACTAATAGTGTTTATTATAAGTGAAGTTATCAAAAAGTGAAAAATTAGTAAATGTTTGATTTTTTTTTGAAAAAATTTTTTCATGATCGTGTTGTGCTGTGGATTTTCACATCAACTCCCAAATTAAGAATTTGATTAAGTATAATTTCAAATTCTATTATATTTGAAATTTTTGAGTTCTAATCGTTATAAAGAGATCAAATATATAATTCAGCAAGGCTTTGACCAACATATCTTGTAAAATGGGGTTATTTTCAATAACCTTTAAGTTTGTGGAGTATATTTAAATAATTCATTTTTTTACGAATTACTTTTCTTACATTTTTTGTTATTCTAAAAAACTATAAATCATTACAGAGAGGTTTTCAAAAAGTGAGGATTTTTTCAGAATTATTAACTTTTTGTGTTTTTCTATTTTTAAAAAATAAAAAGCGATTGGAAAAAAACTTTAAATGTGGAGTTGGTGTTGATGTGGGAAGGAATAAAGTACTTTTAAAAAAAAATGTTTTGACTGAAGTAATATAGTATACTTTAAAAAAGTTTTAATTCTGATAATCTCAAAAAATAAAAAAATAATCACTTTTTTCACAAGGATGTGTTTTTTTTTATTATCCTATTCCTCAAATTATTATTGGTAGCTGGATCTCAACTTATTAAGGAATCAAAAAAAAAAAAAAAAATTGGAATATTAAAATTGAAAAATATTTTGAAAATAAGAGTTATGATTTTAGATTAAAATAATGAAAATGCCCAATTTCGAGAAATAAAATAATCATTAATGTAGGAATAGTTTCATTTCAATAAGAATAATTTAAATCTCTATATTAAACTTTTCTAAAAAAATATTTTTTTCTCACGATTACACAATTTCTAAAATTCTAAAGAAGAAGAATATAATTGCAATCAATAAGTTGGGGAAAAAAATTCTTATATTTTAAATTTTCTTAGGATTAATAACTAAAAAAAAGTAATTACATTATTTTTTAATGTCTGAAAGAAAAAGAAAAAGAAATTATTAATTATTATCATTGAAGAAATACTAGGTAGATTTGGGTTATATTTTTACTTTATTTTCCTTTTAGAATACTATATTATAAAAAACAATGGTATTCCACGGTTATTATTCATTGGAAAAACACTTTGGAATTATCGATAAGTTTGAAATAGAAAAAAAAAATTGGTAAATAATAAAGGGGAAAAAAATATTTTTGTACATAATGGTTTTTTGAAGAAATTGGCCAAGAATAAGAAAGGTTCAATAAAAATTTATTTATTTTATTTATTTATTGAGAGAAAGGAGTAATCAAAGAATATTTATTAAATAAAAATAAGAAAAAGAAAAATATTTAAAATACTAAAGTATAAAAATATTATATTATATATAAGACCATATAAAAAATTATTTACTGTCGTTATTTTTTCCAATTTTTGAAAGAATTGAGTAAAATCCTTGATTTTACGAAATTATTTCAAATCCTGAAAAAATGTTATTAGATTTTTTTTTATTTGAGAATGAAAAAGAGAATTTCTTAAATATTCTTTTAATTTCTTAAATTAAAAAAAAGTGCTATTACGTTTTCTTGAGTTTTCTATTTATTTGGAAAATCGATAGATTTTGGTGAGTTTTTTTTGATTTTTTGAAATAAACTGAAATTTTATTAAAATTTTCCGTTTATTTCAAAAAGCAAAAAAAAAAACCCAGAACACTTCATAAATAAAATAGAAAACCTCAAACAAAACCTAGAAAACTTAAGAAATAAAATATACAACCTCAAGAAAATCTAGGCACTCAACGTCACTTGACGACACTTCTCATGAAACATGAGGAGTAAAACCCTGGTAGATAGAAATGATTCAATAAAAATGATTAAATTAAGACTATCAACATCATATTTTTAATACTTTCAATTAATTTTGGTTTTTTTGGTAGTTGGTCATGAACCTTTATTAGTGGTTAAATTGTTTAATTGTTATAATTAATATATATGTTTGGTCTTGTTTTTTTTTTTTTTTTTTCGCAATGATATTGTAATCTTTTTTTTTTTTTTTTTACTTGAATTTTCAAGTTTCCCAAACTGTTATAATGCTTCAGTATCTTGGTAGTATCAAGTAATCACTGTACATTTTTTAAAAAACTTATTCTAGGTGTGAATTAATATTAGTTAGGGGAAAAATCATAGACTGTTTTCATAGTATATTTTTAAGAGATATTATCGTAGATTTTTTATATAAGAATTATTTATTTTGAAAAAACGTTAAGTAAGATTCCATTCAAAACAATCTCATTTTCCCTGGTTATTTTAATTTTACACATATTGATTTGATAAATATCAGCAATGGTGTAATTTATTTTTAATCAATACACATTTTCAGTCTATATGCTTATTTGATATATGAATAACATTTTTTTTTCGAAAAATTTAGTTAAAAATTTCAAGTTCTATTTTACTTTAGTTATGATTCAATCATAAAAAAATAAAATAATTAATATTTTTTTTTTTGTATGGTTTAGAGTTCTATTCGAAATCTTTCTGTAACAATTTTCAAAATAACTTTAACATATTGTGTAAGAAAAATTAAAATAAACGTAGTTTTAAAACATTTTTGAGGCAATCTATCTTTTTTTACAACCCTTTATTTATTCTTTTTTTTACACATTTTAAGATTAATTTATATATAATAAATTATAAAAATTATGACACGGTTTAAACCGTTGAAAGAACAACAATACCAGACATTAAAATCAATTTTAGAAATAATTTGGATTTTACAAACTATTTCATTTTTTTCTTCTTTGTTTTATTTTTTCATTTCTTTTTTTTTCAGTTACGTAATCAGTTTTGTTAGATCTGGTGTTTTTTTTTCGATTGTTGATAGAAGATTAGTGTTGAGTTTGTTAAATTGAAGAATGACATAAGATTAGTTGATGATATCTAATCATTTGATCGATCAATTATTGTTGATGAAATATCAACAAATTTACCAATATTATTGTTTGTGTAGGCCATCTTCATCAATTTGTACACATTTATTTTTATTCTTTTTGTTTTATATTGTTTTCTTTTATTAAGATGAAAGTGGTTACCTATAAAACATTAATACTGGGTAATTTATTTTTTTTTATATATTAGGTTAGGAAAAATGAATAAATTGGGATTTTTTTACCGATTTTTGATTTTGGGTGTATCCAAATTTTTGGAATCGGGTTTATATTACAGTCAGTTTCAAATTTAAGGTACAGAAAAATCCCAAATTAAGGCACAAAATTTGGATTTTTTTTTTTTACAAATTATTTTTCTAGAATCTGAATTTTGTATTTTAATTTGAGATTTTTTTTGTGCCTTAAATTTAGTTGAAAGTTTGTGTCTTAAAAGTGAAACTGGCGTTAAATGAATTTTCGTTATCTTAATTTATTTCATGGGTAGATGAATAATCATAAGCTCAAGATTATTTTTTCTTGAACCAAGTTCAATATAATTTAAATTAGAAAGAATAATTACCATGTAAATTATTCAAAATTCATATAAAAAAAAAAGAAAATTTTCAAAATAAACTAAAATTCAAAATTTTAGACACAGTTAAAACGTTACAAACAATCACAATAATACAATTTCATTGAAATTGGAGATAATTTTGATTTTTAAAAAATATGAAAATCATTTTTTCATCTTTTCGTTTTTGTTTTCATTTCATTGTTTGAATTACGTAATTTGCTTCGTTCGATCAAATTTTTTTTTCAACCATTGATATTAGGTTAAAGCCAAGTTTTTCCAAATAGAAGAACTCAAATAAAATTAGTTGGTAGTATCTAACCATTTGATTGATCAATATTCCTAATAGAATTTAAACAAATTTACTAATGCATTTTTTTGTTTTGCTCTCTCCAAAATTTTTAAAACACCCATGATTTATTTGTATGGTTAATTATTTATTTATTGTTTTGCAAGTATTGTAATTTATAAACAAGTGTTAACATCTCAATTAGTGAATGGTTCTAATTTGGTATTTCTTCTTGGATTGATTAAATAAGTTTTTTTTTTCACAAATCGAATTTTTGTGTGTTAAAAATTTTGAATTGGGGTTTAGAAACAAAAAAGAAAAATTAAAATAAATTAAAAACAAAAAATATACAATTGAAAAAATGAACTTTGAATTTCTCAAACTTTTTTTCATAAAAAGGTATTTTTTTTATTTTTTATTTCATTGGTAATGTTATGATTTTTGTGGATGGGTACATGGGGGGGCTTGATAATAGATTTGTTGTATTCGTGAACATAATATTATATTTGATATGGAAAGGCTATGATTTATCGTCAAAATGTAAAGTAATATTGTGATATAATTTTTCTGATCTCAATAATCTAAAAAAAAAAAAACACAAACATGTTTAATGGTATAATAAATGGAATTTGTTTTCATTTAAAACTTCAAATGCATTACCAATTCCTGACCATGTTTTCCTAATTGAGAATTTGGTCATTAATGAAAAAAAAAAAAAAAAATCAAAAAAACTATAAAAATTATTTCGAATGACTGTATGGATCAAATCCAATGTTTGGTAACTTTGAATTAGAAGTCACAAATATAACTACATCAAAATTCTCTCTTGACTAGATATGATTTTATTTATAACTTTTATAACAATTTAATCGAAACAAATTTATAAATAGAATTTTGAGAATTAAGTTTACATTTTTTATGTCGATAACATATAAAAAAAAATATCAAATAAAATTAAAAATTATTAACATCTTTTTATTTTTTTTTTTTTTTGACTTTTTCTTTGAATAAAACATTTTTGAAATGTTTATAATTAATAATACTGTTTTATTGAGATGGAAATAAGTTATATTTGGGTACAATTATTTGTTTTTTCCTACTTTAAGAATTATTTTTTTTAAAAGATAAATAAATTAGATCATTTTTTCTAGTAATTTTCAAAATTGAATTTTTTTAAGAATAAATTAATTGATCTAATTAATTTCATTAATAATAAATACAATAAAAAAAAATAATTAAATTTCACAGTTCAAATTAATTTTCATTTTATTAAAAATTCTCTGATATTATAGTATGGAGCACTTAGACCTCTTTTTCTTTGGTGTTTGTATTTTCCTGATTTCCCTTACAATTTCATGGAATACAGATTCTAAATTTTTCATTGTTTTTGCTGAGGTCTCATAAAAGGGGACTTGGTAGCTTTTTGCAATGCTTTTCCCCTCGTTTAAAGTTACCTCTCTTGACTTTTCAAGATCACATTTGTTTCCACAAATTACAGTTGGGTATTTTTCAGAATCTTTCACTCGTAGGACAGTCTGGTATAGCTCTGGGACTTCTTCAAAGCTTCCATTATCAGCGATTGAGTAAACAATTAAAAATCCTTCACCAGATTCCATATACTATGAAATACAAATAACAAAACGTTTTTAATGGATATAAATACAGTTAAATTAGAAACAAAGAAGGGAATTTTGAGTATTCTTGAAGATGACGGACTTTTTTTGTGTGAGTTGAAAAAATATATTTTCAATTTCTTGGAACAGGAAATTGAGTTGAAGATTAATTGTTGTAACTTTTAAAAAATTAAAAATTTCAAATGATCGGAAAAAAAATTATTTAATTTTGGATAGAAAAATTTATTACCTGTTCTCTCATTGCTGAATATTCCTCTTGGCCTGCAGTATCTAACACATCAAGAAGTACTGGGTTGTTGTCAACAAGGATTTGTTTTCGATAGGATTCTTCAATTGTTGGATCTGTTAGGGTTATGGAAATATATTTTTGACAATTAATAAAACGAAAAGTGTAAAACCAAAATCAAATCTCAATTACAAAAAAGAATAAAGAGTTACCATAATCAGTTACAAAGTAATTTTGTAAAAATCGAATAGTCATTGCAGATTTCCCAACACCACCTCCTCCAATTACAACAATTTTGGTTTCTTCCATAGCTTAAAATTTAAATAAGAAAAGAGAATTATAAAATAAATTTCTTTTATTTTTTTCCAAAAGAAAAAAAAAACAATTAAACAATAATTATTATCAAAAAAAAAAATGAAAAATTATCAACAAAAATCTCATTTTATTTCAGGGAAAGATTAATCCTGTTTAACCAAACAAATCTAGCTTAGTTTTCAATGAGAAAATATTTTCGAATTTAATTCTTCAGATAAAATGAAAGAAAAATATGGGTGAGAAACTGGTTGAAAACAAAGTGAATTATTTGATTTGTTTTTTTACCTTTTGAGAAATAGATAATAATTTTTAAAAATTGAAAATTTAATGGATGTCAAACAATATCGAAACAAAAATAGTAAATTGAGAAATATAATCTTATTAAGCTCTTTCACATAACATGAATATTTTTACAGTAATTTATGATTGAAGAAACCCTTTTCCTTATTAAAAAATCAAATTATTATTTTTGACTTTATTGCTGGTTTCCAACTTATAGAATTTTATTCTTAGAATATTCTTTGAATTTAGAGGTTGTTTATGAAAAAAACAGTCTCTTCATTGTGATTTTTATTTTTTCATTTCTGAAAGAAGATTGATTAGATTTGATTTCATTTTAAACTAATAGGAGTAAATTCTGATTGAAAAAATATTTTCTGATCAATATTTCGAATTTCTTAAAATATTAATTGCTGTCATTCATTCTATTTTAAGAATAAGTGTGAAATTTTTGAGAGATTTGATGGTTCAATTTTTTAAGTAAATGTTATTCATATTATTGAGAATTTAAAATTCTATTTTCAACAAAAAAATTTTTTTGCCAACTTTTTTGAGAAATTTAACTTGATTTAAAAAAAAGACAATAATTTGCTGGTTTAACTTTTAAACCTTATAAAATATTTTTGGGGGGATTAGTCTTTAAAATTAAAAAATTGTTTGATGAAATGATTTTTTTGATCAGTTTATTTTTAAATTGAATTCAGATTTGATTTTGATCAAGGAACCTAAATCTTGATTTGAGTCTGGTTGGTTGGTTGGTTTTATTCCTTTTTTCAAGGAAATATTTTTTTTAATGTTCTTTATTTTTTTTTTTAATTTGGACTTTTAATTTTCAAATCAAATAGAAATAAAGAGTGTGTTATATTTAAGGGCCTTTTCAAAAATAATGTTATGTTAAGGAATTGAGTGTCAATAAATTCTAGAATATGTCGTTTGTCTCTTGAGATCAAGAAGAACAATGATAAATAAAATTTTAGGAATTTCAACTTTGACTTATTGATCTGTTTTTTTCAACTGCCCAACCATTTTCTTCTCAGGTCTTTATTATCTAGTTTTTAAGAAACCCCTTTGAAAAAAGCCATTTCTCGTCAAAAAGGAAAGGGTTTGGGTTTTTAGGTCGAACTCAAAATTATGAATTTGATCAGGAAAAATTTTACTCATTCCTATAAAATGAAATTTAATTGTTTTTCTGGATTTCAAGAGATAAAAGTCATATTCAAAAATTTATTAAAACGAAAGTCATTCAGATATATTTTTTTTGAAATATATCTTTAAAAGCTTTTATAAAAGATCTAAAAAACGAATTATCTGAATAAGTAATGTTGAATTTTTTTGTTCAGTGATTTTGATATACTTGGTCAAAAAAATCGTTCTAATTTTGTGTAATAAGTTGTGTCTATTGAAAAATAAAACCTGTTTTAAAGTTGTTTTGGAAAACTTTTTATTGTACTATTTCCAAATAACTTGTTAAGGGGGTAAAAATTTTTTTAAAATTTGAGAGCCATCATTTATGTGAAACTGAAAGATTCAAATCATTTCATTAACCAAATATATTGATATTTTAATCGATACGAAAGTGGGATATATCCTAGTTTATTTTGTTTTCATACCAACTAATAAAAATGGAATTCATGAAAATGAAAAAATTGATCTTGAAAAAATAAATAAAAAACATTTATTTCTTGATCTTATCTGTAAAATTTAATATAATTACTTATTCTTAATTCGTTTTTATTTTTAATTCTTCATGGAAATACTTTTTATTTGAGAAATTTTTGAGACAAATTACTTTGTTATTTCTCAAGAATTTCCAAAATGAATTGATAAATCATATTTTCATTTAATTCATCTAATTTTTGATTTTATTTCTGAAAATAGGATATTTATTTAATTCCTCTTCAGAGATAAAGATTTTATCGGACAAATTTGTTTGGTTTTATAATGATTTATTTTCCATTAAAATGAAAACTAAAAATAATTCTGAATCCGATGGAAATTTTTACTAAATTTTTCTTTTATTTTGGGTTGAATCTTTTTGTAACTGTTTTTTGATTCTAAGAATTCTACTGCCTTATTTTAATTTTTAAAACAGTGTTCTGTTTTATATCTTGTTTTTATAAAAATATTGCAAAATTTAATTTTATAATCAAATTTATCATAAAAGAAAATCTAAAATTATAATAAATTGGAAACGCGCTTGAAATGCACGGTTTTAAATTGTTTGGATTCAAACAAATTAAGAATATAAAGAAAAAAATTTTTCAAAAATAGGTGTTTATCTGTTTTTTTTTTTTTATTTTTTGATTTCAAAAAATTTATCTCGAAAAGGTGATCTTTTGTGTTTGATCATCTAAAAAAAAATATTTATATCAAATACACACCTTTTTCGGTCTAAATTGTTGGTTTACACTTTGATTAATGACACTCTTTCGTATAAAGACCTTTCTAGATCCAAAACATAATTTAATAAAACCAAAAATTGAATCAAAAAAAAAAGTTCAAAAAATCGAAAAATGAAAGATTTGACTCAAAATTACTTTGGGTTTACTTTTCACAAATAGAGCTACAAACAATGTTTTGGTAACAAAGTTTCAATATGGTGAAATGTAGTTACTTCCTCAATAAAAACGGATCACAACATTACTTTGACACAAAGCAATTTTTATCTGACTTGAATTTAACATAAAATACAAACCTCCCCTTTTACTTGTTCCTAAAGGGTAATAATCTTTGTTTTCGTTGTTAATTGTGTTCTTATCAACATTTTTTAAACTAAAATAAAAAATGTGCCATTTGTTATTTCAAAAATTGAATAAAAATTCATATTCTTTTTGGTACTTTTTTTTCAAAAAGTGATACATTTTTAGAATTGTAATTTTTTTGAAAAAAAATAATTTTTTCAAAGGGTCAGGTTTCCTTCTTTAAATATCTCATAGATATTGTTATGGGAAGAATAGCACTTTTAAATTTTTTGATTTCTTGTTTTTTTAAGATCTTATTGTTTGAAAAAGTTAATATATTGAAAATCTTATAAAAAGTACTCACTGGTTTAAAAAAGATATCAAAAAAAAATATATCTTTTGTTTCATAATTTTTTACTCGGTTTTTGGTTATTTTATTGGTTTAAGTTTGTTATTGATTAATCAACTTAAAATCCTAAATGTATTCTTCTTGGTTGTTGGTATTGAATATATCAGAATTTAAGCACCTGGTATTAAAAAAAATGTTTATTATAATAAGAATATATTATATGCCATTGAAAAACTAATTTATCAATTATTTTTATGAAAATACGAAACACTAAAATCAGATATTCTTATAAAAATAACGTAATTTTTTCACGAAATTATGAAAAAAAATTCTCATGTACTCAATATATCTCCTATGTAAAACAATTAATAAAAGAAGATATTCTTAGTATTTTTATTTTATTTTATTTATTGAGGATAAGGGGTAATGAATGATAGTTTATTACAAAAAGAGAGAGAGGAGATTGGGAAGAAAAAGTAATTAAATTTTAATAATAAAATAAAAATATAATTGTAATTGCAAAATTAAAAAAACTCATATATTTCCAGGATTGGGATGGATTAAAAACTCAGGGAAATGGTATCTAATAAATTAAAATTCCACATTTTATAATTAATAATTGGATTAAATATAGTTTAGTTTTTTTTTTTTTTCATTTAAAAGAATAGAGTAAAATTTTTAGTTTCGCTCAATTCTTTAGAATTAAGAGCATATAGACGCTATACAGAGAGTGGTATATGATATTTACAAATTTATTTATATAGACATTGTTCTCTGTATATATATATATATATATATATGTGTGTGTGTGTGTGTGTGTGTGTGTGTGTGTGTGTGTGTGTGTGTGTGTGTGTGTGTGTGTGTGTGTGTGTGTGTGTGTGTGTATTATGTGCCCTTATTATTAACACTCTCCAATTAATCATATAACAATTAAAAAAAACTAAATATAAATATGGGAAAATCTTTTAAAATATGATATAAACTGTTTTTTTAGAATAGGGGTGGTATTGAAAAATGAGATTATGTACTATTAAAACAATCTATTTTGATGAATTGTTGATTTTTTGTTTTTTACTTGATTTTTTGATTGGTGTGTTAAAATTTTTGAATTAGAATTTAAAATCACTGAAAATTTTAAAATCCTTCTATTAACTTTATATGACATAATATTTAACTTTCTGGTGTTGAGAAAAAAATATCATTTTTTATTATTTTTTTTTCTTTTATAACATGTCACAAAATCAATTAGTTGTAAAAAATAAGATAAAATTTGATATGTAAATAATATTAAATATTTAAACTGGATTTTTAAAATAAAAATTTTTTGATTATTATACTCAATATTATGAAAAAATAAATCACTTTATTTGGTATTGTGAAAGATATAAATTTATCAGAATCAAATGGAAAAAAAAATTAACCAAAATTTAAAAAAAAACTTATAAAAAAATGTTATCCTTCGGAAAAATACTCAAAAACTCTTTAATCTGGTTAATCAAAATCACCAAATTTATTTTTCTTGTCGAGAATTTTATATCAAAGCTCTTATGGTTAGAAAACTGAAAGTAATAAAGAAAAAATGAAAATAAAAAAAATGAAAATAAAAAATTCCTAAAATAGTAAAAAAATATACAAATTCGAGTACATTGTGCCCCACTTTTAGGAGTAGTGCCTTAGTTTTTTTTTAATTCAAAAGAATTTAACAAAATTAAAGATTTTACTCTATTCTTTTAAATTAAAAAAAAACTTAACGACAGTGGAATATCAATTTATTAATTACAATTTGTGGAATATTTATTTATGGCTAATAATCTTTCTATCGGGTTTTTACTCCTCCTATTTCCAGAGAAGTATCTTCAAGTGTCATAGAGTGCCGTGTTTTTCTTGGGGTTTTCTTTTTTATGTGTAAAATCTATAGATTTTACAAATAAACAGAAAACTCAAGAAAACCTAACATCATTTTTTTTTTAATTTAAGAAATTAAAAGACAATTTCAAAATTTTTCTTTTTATTTCTCAAATTAAAAAAGATAACGGCGGTTTTCCAGGGTTCGAAATAATAGAGTAAAATCAAAGATTCTATTAACTTCTTTCAAATCCTGGAAAATCTAACGACAGTGGATACTTTTGAGTTTGGTCATTTAAATGATATAATAATAGTAAAACTTTAATATTTTAATTATTTTTCTACTTTTTTTTATTTAGTAAATTTCCTTTGATTACTACTTTCTCACAATAATTAAATAAATAATTAAAATGAAATTTTTTTCAATTTATTTTACACTTTCCTTAATATGGGGCATAACCAAGGAACTAATTCCAAACGCCATTAAAATAAATTCTGAAAAACGTTTTTTAATTCTCCATAGGTAAAATTCATCCATTGATCAAAACTCATGAGAATTAATAAAAAGTCTTATTAAAATATTAAAAAATACCATATAATCAAATTGATGTTAATTGGATAATTTTTTTTTCTGTTTTATTGATTTTCTGGTATTCGTACAGTCAGTTTCAAATTTAAGGTACAAACTTTGAACGAAATTTAAGGAACAGGAAAATTCAAATTAAGGCACCAAATTTGGAATTTGAATTTTTGCAATTTATTTTACTAGAATCAGGATTTTTATTAATTTGAGATTTTTATTGTACCTTAAATTTTGTTGAAAGTTTGTGCCTTAAATTTGAAACTGACTGTAAGTTAATTTTAGGATTTTTTTAATTAAAGTTTAAATGATTAAAAGTTTTTTATTGATCGAAAGTCAACTTAAAATAAACTATTTTACAAAGTTTATTTAATATTTATTTGATGTATTTAAAAGAGAAATCTGAAAATGGAAATATGATTGAATTAATTAATGAAAAAAAAAATGAAATTTTGAAAAATTAATTGTAAATAATACTTGAATCATTTTTTTAAAAATTTTTAGGGGAACAGATAATTTGGGGGGTCCTAATAGTGGGTGTTTAATAATCATTTTGTATTTCTTTGCTTTTAGTATTTGTTCAATTTATATAATTTTTTCAATGCCTGAAATTTATTTCGAAAATTTGAATTTGAAAAAATCAGTATGACCATCAATTAAATATCAAATATATATATATATATATATATAACTTTTGAACTTTCTGAAAATTGAAACATTTAAAAAAAGAAAAACCTCTGATAAATATTGATATTTATTGAGAATCTTTGATATTCAATAATATCATTTTATTATTTCCCAAAAATTTATAATAATTTTTAATTTACTACAGGGTTGACAATTAAATAAAAAATTGTTCCTACAAATTTTTAATGTTGTATAAATTGATTCCTAATATTGAGCATATATATGATATTATTTTTCTTGATCTTAGATATGATTTTTTCAATTACACTATTATTTTGTTAACAAAAAGAGATCTAATAAAAAAGTCTTTAAAAAAAAATAAACTACTTTTGATTTTCAAGAGAATTGATTTTTTCAATTTTTTTTACTCTCTCTTTCTTTTCAAAACATTGAAGAAAAGATATTTTTACTCATGAGATGTGTGTTTTTGTTATTATTTGATTGTTTTTAATTTTTACTTCTTTTTAAAAAAAGAAAATTCAAAAAGACAAATAACTTTTTTCTGACTTTAAAAAACAAAACAACAAATATATTTTTGACATACAAATTATAATATAAAAGATTTCTAATGACCAAGTTTCTTCAGACGTATATTCTAATGTAAATTTTCCAAAATTAATTTTTCATTTTTTTTTTCTTTTCAAATATTTTTTTCTGTTTATTTCTTTCTTCTTCAAATGTACCAATTTTCGATTGATGACAAATTAAAAAAAATCTATCAAAATTCTGAATTAACTGATGTAATTTTCATTGTTGGTAAATACGAAGAACGATTTAAAGCCCACAAACTCTTATTGTCTACGAATTCACGTTATTTTGAATCGTTGTTTTATCCAAAAGGGTGGAGATCTGAAAACCACCAAAAGGTCCAAGAGGTAAGGTTCAGTAATGTGCAACCCGAAGTCTTTCGAGCAGTTTTAGAGTTCAATTACACTAACACACTACGCATTGAACCAAAATGGATCTACCAATTGATTAGCGCATCATTAATATTAGAATTCCCAGATCTTTATATCGCATGCCTTGAGCAGTTAGCATCACCAACAACAGCACTCAGATCTGGCGGAAACAATTCACGAACACAGCAAAAAGAAAGCTCTGAGGAGCAAGTTATTGAACAATCACCTTTAGCGATGCTCTTTGAAAAGATCACTTTTCTGGAGGCACTAAGGCTATGGCTAAGTGGCAGAAGTGATATTGGTATTGCGGAATACGATCTCTTTTTGCTTTTAAAAAAATTAGCAGACTTTTTGTGCAAAGAAACAAAAAGAGAGATTAATTCACAAAACACTCATTTCTTTTTGAAATATTTGTTGCCATCGATCCAATTAACAAAAATGACCGCGCCACAGTTAAAAACCCTTGGTAAATATGAGTTGTTTGATTTCAAAACATTATTTGATGCGCTTTGTCAAAAAACAACGTCAAGTGATAACAATAGTAACAATAGTAATAATAACAATAATAACAATAACAAACCAAATGAAAGCTCTTCAACAGATTATTTAACATCAACTGTACCAACGTCTTTATTTTTAAATACCACTTCAAATGTGAATAACAATAACCAAAACCAAAATCAACAAATTACGAAGGACGGATCAATGGAAATAGAAAATAACCCACTCTCGTTAAATGACAATAAACAAATATTGTTGGGAAATCCTAATACTACCACACACCAGAATAGTAATTTAAGAAATAAAATAGCAAAACCATTAACTAAAAAGACCATTAAAAAGGAAATCAAATTGTTATTACTGGCATCCCCAATAAAAAAGACTTCCAATAATAATGTAAAAAAATCATTATTATCAAATGGGATACACAATATCGAGACCATCAACGTCTCAGAAACCGATCAAAAAAAAAGCTTAAGTTATGGTGATATTAAAAATTTCGATGCCATCTTCTTTTATACCAATTCGCTAATGAAGGAACCAGAAAATGTGGGCAACTTATTGGCGAGGTTTGTTGAAGACGGTGGCGGATTAGTCGTATGCTCCTGTGGTGCAATGGCGAATGAATTCGCAGGCCAGCTAAATGGCAGAATAATAGATGAGCCCTTTTTACCAGTCTGTAAAAGACAGTTCCTTGAAAAAAAGCACCTAAAGCTTGGCCATATCACAGAGCCAAACCACCCAATTATGAAGAGTGTTTCCATTTTCAATGGTGGGAGGGCATCGTATCATATAGACGCAAGGACAGTTGAACATGGATCTAAAGTGATCGCATTTTGGTCCGATCATACCATATTGATCGCCGAAAAGCAAAGAAGCCGTACTTTTGGCAAGGTAATTGTTTTAAATCTTTTCCCAGTTTCAGGGAAAAGCAAATTTTGGAACCAAAAAACAGACGGTGCCAGATTAATTTCAAATTCGGTTGAATATGTCGTAACGGGAGATGTTGAAGATTAAGAATTTTTTAATTCCTATATAAAGATTGCTTTTTTCTAATTTTTAATCACATGTGAAGTTGTGTTTGGGATAATTCATTTTATAACAGAAAATAGTTATTCCTAACCTACAAGTTATTAGTGCTAAATAAAATAATTATCTAGTCTGTTTTGATGAAATAAAGTCAATCTTGTTTCTTTTTTTTTTTTTTTTTTTATTTTTCATTAGTTTTTTGTTAATTTCGTTTTTTTTAATTTCTTTTTTGTAGTTTGTTTTCTAAAAACAATTTTTTAATTAGTTTGTTTTTTTTTTTTGGGAGGGTTGGTACATATTTTTTTTTTTTAGCAAAAATTAAAATAATGAATAATTAATAGAGTAATATATCAATGAAAAAGGTTTATCAGAATTCCTTTCTTTTTTTTTTGAATTCTTTAAACAATGAAAGAAGAATAATAGTTGACTTTATTAATCTGGCTTTATTGATTTGATAAATTTTTCTTTTAAAAAAAGTATTTTTAAATTTTTATTCTTTTTTTTTATTTAAATAAAAAATATTTTTTAACCGTAAGTATTAAAAAAAAGATAGGGGGTTATTCAATTTGTTATCCATAGTAACTATAATAAATTTTATCAATCCTAAATAACTTTTAAATTGGGAATTGTTCTTTTTAGTGTATAAGTCGTTTTTAAATACTTTATACAAAAAGAAAAACTATAAAGTTCTGTTTTTGAAGAAGGAGTATTTGTTTTTAAAAAAAAATTAGAATGTTTCTCTTTTTTTTCTTTTGTAATTTTTTTTTTTTTTCAAGTTACCCAAAACTTATTTTCACAAAATACTAATACAAGATGCCAAGCTTGCATAATAAATCAAGCCCATGTGTTGAGTCTGTAAATTGTATCAAAGATGCTGATTTGGTACACTTCGGTTGGATTCGACCTCTACAATTAAATAAGGTCAGCAAGAAATGTTTTGTAATATCTAAATCAGAACGTGTTTTTATTATTGAAAATCTTATACAAAAATTATTAATTCTTTAAATGATCTCTTCAGAACACTTCAAGGGGTGAGAGTGGTGGTACAATATATTTTCTAATTTGATTTTGTTTATTCATTTTGTAAAATGGAGAAAAATGATATTAATCTGTTTTACTGGTATATAATTTTTGAAAATTGAAAATGAAAAATAAATATTGAATATCAAATCGGTCAATTTCTCAATTTACAATTTCTTTTAAGTGTCATGGTTAAGATAAAATTTAATTTTGAAAAAAAAAATCGTTATTATTCTATTTTTTATTTATTTATGGGGGTTATTAAATCCTAAAGCCTTTGTTTTTTGAATTTGTATTTTTTTAATCTAGTTCCAATGCACCACATAATTGTAAAATATAAATTACAAACTAAACCATTTTCTGGTCAAAGGTGCTCAGTTGTAGTGAGTAAATCACTTGTTGTTAAAAGAGTTTGTATCAATATTAGAAGAAAAAATTTTTTTTGGAATTTTTCAAAATTGAAATCTTTTTGTTCACATTTTTGTTTTTTTTTTTTGATTTTTTTTTTAAAACATAATTCATTTGTAACAATTTTTTACGTTGCAAGATCAATAACCACTTGGTAAAAATGTGTTATTCTAGGGTTAATAAAATTGTGAAAATAATTGTTGAGAAAAATCGTATAATTTTCTATTGCAATTCTATTCAATCTTTGATCCTGATATTTGAATAACACATGTTAAATTTTTTTACTTCATCATCATTTCCTTTTTCAAATAGAGACAAAAAATCCCAACACACTTCATTTGGTGACTTAATTTCTAAAAAGAAAGGTGTGGAAAATGAAGTGAAAATTGTTTCCTATTTATTATTCAAACAACAGTAGAAGTTCAAAACAAACATTCTTGTTTTTCCTGGATTTCCCCTAAACACTAGAGTTTTTTATTTTTTAATAAAATCTTCATTAATTAGTTTTATTTCATATGGTTATCAACAATTTTTAATGCGTATTATTCCACTTATTTCTTATTTGTTCTACAAAGGTCAATTATATACCACAATTGATATTTATAAAAAATATATGGGCACTTTGATAGCAGAAAAGTTTATGATAAAATAACTTTTTAAATATTAGTTTTTCTAATGAAAATAAAGTAGCTGTACATTAAAAGAATGTTAATTTTTTAATAAATCAACTCAAAGGGTGGTATATTTTGGGCTTTCGTTTTTTTTTGAAATTGTGAAATTGGTCAAATTGCTTGTTTTTGATATTTTTAAAGATTTATTTGATTATTAAATTATTAGCATGATATTTTTTAATGGTGTTTAAGGATTACGAAATGATAAAATCATAAAGATTATTTTGTGATTGGTGGTAATTTATTACTTTTGTTATAGAAAATGAAAGATATTGAAAACATCAAGACTAAATATTTTTAAAAAAATGTTGATAACCCAATTTTAAGCACCAAAGTTTAGTCGAAAAAATTTTTGCCTTTAAAAAAAGTACACAAGTCAAATTCCTATCTTAATCTTTTTTTTTTCAAAATTCTAACTTATAAATTTTTTAAACCATCAACAAAAATCCCGAACATATCCTCGAAACCATCCCTCCAAACTGATCAAATCATCCCCACATCCTCAACCATCCTGAAAACAGGTTTTTAAATTCATACAGCCAATATATATAACAATATAATTGACTATTTTTGAAAAAAATAAGAATTTGTCCAAATTTGATAACTAATAATTTTCCCCTCAAATGAATATATTTACCTTTTTAAACCCTTTTCGAGATACTTTTTTAAAATTTTTTGGTTTTCACTTTTTGAAATGATGTTATCTTTAATCAGAAACTGATTTTGTATTAATTAAATAAAAATTAAAAACTAAAAACTCAAAACTAAAAACTAAAAAGTACAGAATAAAAAGTCAAAGAGTAAAAATTTTTATAAAAAACAATTATTTTTTGAGTTTCGTTTTGATTCACCCCCAAAAATATTTTTTTTATTTTAATTGTTAAATAAAAAAAAAAAAAGGAGTGAAACTTGATTAATAATTCTTTTTTATTTATTATTTCGAAATATTTTTCTTTTTAATAAATCACTCTAATTTAATAAAATAATAATATATTATATTATTTTGATAGATTGATAAAAATAAAGAAATATAGATAGATAGATAGATAGATAGTTAGATAAATCAAAAAAATGAAAAAAAATATATTGACATAAATATATATAAAAATACTTAAAGAATATTTAAATTCATTTCTTCGTTCAATTTCAAATAATCGATCATTACACCTAAATGAGTCATTTCAGCTTCTTTCCATTTATTTGAAACAAAAATGAAAGGTATATTTAAATTAATGGCAAAAATTTTATCTGTTAATGGATTATCGCCGATCATTATTGAATTGGGTTTTAAATGTAATGGGATCATATCTGGGTTGGGCTTACCACAAACAAATATTGGTTTTTTATTTGTACATTTATTGATTAAATGGATGACAATGCCTGTGTCTGGCAAGACATCAAATTTGTCTGGGTAAGTAAGGTCTTTGTTACCGCAGATGTAGGGGTGTTGTTTACATAAGTTACAAAGCGATACTAGTTCGTTGTAATGGTAGTCGTTTCTGTAAAGCACAACTACAATATCGATTTTGGATTTTTCAGTCAATTGCTTGATGGATATTACATTGATGTTTCTGTCCTTCAGCCAAGCAATTGACTTTTCGGTTCCCCAAACGAAAACATTTTTATTCTTATAGTTGGTATCTAAAAAGTTGTACACGTGTTTTAGTGAAGTAATGACATTTTCCTTGGGAATGTTGATACCTGCATTCTTCAGCATGTTATAGACATCTATTGGCGTGTGTCTGTTATTATTCGACATGACATAAAGCTCTTTATTTAATTTATTCAGCCTGTCGACTAATTCTGGTGCAAAGGGCATTGGCTTTTTATTAATTAACAAAGTATTATCCAGATCGAAAAAATATCTTTTATATTGGATCACATTTGGAATTTCTTTACTAATTAATTTGGATGTGCTAATCCCCTTTGTGTATGGAACAATTTCAACAGTTACGCCCATTTTGTCTAGCCCGTCTTCGTAATATCTAATTTGCTTTTTATATGAATTGATTTCCCAATCGTTACCATGGATAAATTTGTTGACCTTGTATTTTTTGACAACATCCAGATGAACATTGCCGACAAAGATAATATCTTCTTCTCGGTAATTCATGTTCTTCGAGATGTTTTGCTTTCTCGTGTTTTGATCATGGTGGGGCTTTCTTTTATAAGCCGTGACGAATTGATCTGTGTGCACGCCAACGATCAGTCGATCGCATAGGCTGTGTGCCTTATTTAAAAATGTCTTATGCCCGGTGTGGAATAAATCAAAGACACCGGGTACGTACCCGACAACAACATCATTTTTTTCTCCTTCCTTTTTGTTGATGTCTGTTGTGGTTACTCCTTTCGAAAAGACTCTGTAAAGTTCCACAAGATAAAGGAGAACACACTTCTCATTTAGGTTGTTGCTCTCAATTAGCTCCTCAGCCTTGAGCAGCTTGGGGATATTAAGTTTCTCTTTTGCAATGTTAAATGCAAGATTCAAATTTTCAATTTTGTTATTCACATTGAGGAAATTGTAATTCTCGATAAGCTCTGGTTTAAATTTATGAATCAGGGAACAAAAGCCCATACCGTCAGCCCATGAAGACGCAAATTCTTCAATGTCGACTGTCTCATAATCGTTAACTTGCTTTTGGCACCATGAAAGCAGCGCCTTCTGTGACTTCATTCCTTCAAAGCTAATTTTGTCAATTAGGAATCGCTGCACTAAATCCCAAAGAAGATCGAGAATCGGTTCAAGCTTTCCTTCAAATATTTCTATTGTTGGGGGTTTGTTTTTCCGGTTTTTGTTGGTTTGTGGAGAAGAGAAAGGAGAAAAAAAAATTTAATATAAAAAATATTTTTGAAAAGCTTTTGCGAGTTTCGTTAAAGGAACAAAACAAAAGAAATCAAAAAAAAAAAAAAAAAAAACAAGTAAAAAAAAAGAATTTAAATTACCTTGGATGCTATAAGTTGTTAATTCAATTCCTTTGTCTTCCATAAATTTAAATACAATTTGAAGATTTTCTTTCATTTCTTTTTCTGATTTTGGTTCTGGATGGAAATTTTTGGCTTGAAAGTCTGTGATTTTTTCAAGTAAAGAAATCAAATTAGCCCCTGACTTAAAATCTTGTTCAAGATCTATCTCTTTACCAAGTTGAAAATTACACCATGTGGTAAAAGTGTGAGTTTGACTCAAGATTAATTGTTGTTCAATAAAAGACATATCAAAAAGTAAAAGTAAAAAAATGTTCAAGATACTTTTTTTCTCTTAAAAAAACTCTTATAAGTGTAAAAAGAACACTAACTATTTAAAAGGAATTCATTTTGTTTTGTTACAATTTTACTTTGGTTTGATTCAAAATTTTGAACATTTTTTTAAATAAATCAATTTTAACATTTCTTTAATTCATGAGATAGAGTCCAGTTGAAAATTAACATTTAAGTTTGGTCAGAGTAATGAAATATTCTGTTTTGATAATCACACTTTTTTTACTTTATTGATTTAATTTTTTTTACTCCAAAAATTTATTGTAAGAGAGAAAATCATTTACAAAATTACTCAAAAGAAATACTTTTGGTAGCTGTTTGTCATTTCGTTACCTTTTAACAAAGTCAACTATTTTTTTTCGATTTTTTGAAAGAGGATAATTGTCAAAGGATTGATTGTTATTGAGTCATTTGTCAATAATTGTAAACACTGTTTTCATCAATAGTGGGTTTTGAAGAGATAAAATATACAATAGAAAATCTATATTATTCGAAGAAAGATGAAAAAAAATAGAAAAATTTTTGAAAAGGAAAAAAGAAAAATAGAAAGATAAAAAGGGTAAATTGGTTTTAATTTCTAGACCTTAAGCATAAAAAGGTATTTTAGAAATGGTTTTTAATGTGATTTGAAATTTATAATACTGGTATATAAATTATAAATGTGAAAAATTTTCACTTCAGTTACCATATTTTTATTTTATAAATTGAATTCTCAAACAAAGTAGGTTGAGGTTTGTGGTCTCTAGATTAAAGGGAAATTGAAAATGAAGCGTAAATTTTTCCCGTTTTTTATTCAAATACCAGTAGTCGAAAACTCACTTTTTTTATCTTTTTTGATTTATAGTATATTGTTTTATTCTAAAAGAGGGCCTTTTGTACACAAATTGTCACAGACCATCAGGGAAAAGAAAATGTTTTAAATAGTTTTAAGTAATTTTCTTAATAAAAAACCGAGTAAAAACAGAACAAAAAAAGAACAAATACAAAATATTTTGTTAATTTAAATTTACCTGAATTTGTCTCTTCAATTTTTCCCTTGAAAACAATAAATCTTCAATATTTAAAATCCAGGTATATTTGTTGATGATTCTTTGCTGGTGTGATAAGATCATAATGTTGAAATTTTTTGGTTTTTTGAAAGTGCTCGCCTATATTATTTTTTTTTGACCAATTTTTTAATATGGATACCTAATCTAGAAATATACCTAATATTGAAATAAACAGGTTTTTTTAATCTAAGTAATTGGCAAAAAATTTTCTCAATCCCTATTAAATTTAGGTAAAAAAATTTAAAAGAGATTATTCCCTTTATAGAAAACAAATATAGAATGGATTGTAATGGATATAACCCACTTTTCAAGTTTTTTTCGTATTATAAATATCACAACATAATGAAAAAGGTATTTAATTCAAAAAAAATAGTAGTAAATTATCAATTCAAATAATTCACTTTTTATTCTATTTTTATTCAAAATTAATAGATTTCTTAAATGATATACTTTTAGAACAACCCGAAATGTAACAAAAAAATCAATTTTTTCCACTTGACATTCACAAACCGATTTAAGATTTAAAAAACAACCCGAAAAAATGATAGACATGTCTACATAATAAATGGGGAAAAAATTTCACTTTAGTTTCATTATTTTTCTTTTACAAATAGTGTTTGCAAAGAAGCAAGTTGATTTGTGATCTCACATTATTTTAAAGGGAAATCAGGAAACAGAGGTGAAAATTTTCACCCTCTATATTATTTAAGTATTACTAAAGGAAAAACATAACACACATATAAGGCTTTTAATAATTTATCTACTATACCATATTAAAAAACAAAACAAAAAAAAAAAAGTAAATTTCCAATAGAACAAAGAAAAATTAATGAAAAGACAAATTAAGAGACTTATGAAATATTCATATTTCACACTATGTGGGTATTGGACCACAAGTAATTGGCCCTTAAAAATGATATCAGAAAATTACTCTTTTGGAAACTTAAAAAAGTTATTTTTTAAATTTACTATTTGAACTTGATAAAATTTACTATTCGAACTTAATAAACTTAACAAAAAATATAAAAATAAAGAATTTTTTATTGTTAAAATTGATATAAAAAAAATGCTTTGACACAATTAGTCATATACTTGTTCACTACACTCTCAATAAATATATTAAAAATCAAAAAATCAAAATTTGGCTACAAAAATATTATAAAAAAGAAGGAATAGAATTTTATCCATAAAAAACTCTTCTCCTTTCTCCCTCAATGTTTGTATTTATCAGCCATTTTTTAATTAAAAAAAGAAAAGGTATATTCTATCATTTTCAAACATCTACAGATGGTTAGATTTTAATAATAGAAGGACCAATTTCAGAAATTGACAAAAAATTAATATCAATTTTTAAAATTATTCCAGAATTTGGAATGAACCCCAATAAGGATAAAACTCTAAAATCAAATCATTATCCAAAATAAAGTATTTAGGAATTTGACTTGAAAAAGAAAAACATTTAAAAAAAAACTTTAAAAAAGTTAAAGCAAATTTTAAAAAATCAAAATGATTTTTAATCAACAAAAAATAGGCAATAGAGTAAAATCACAAATGTTTAAATCGATATATATATATATATATATATATAAACGCTTTTCAAAAATTCTGACTCACCTGAAATAATAAATTGAAAAAAATAAATTATCGTTTAGTATTCAAGAACAATTAATAACTAAATATGATTTGTAATTCTCTTTTAAGCCATTCTAAATCTATAAAAGCCTGATATATTAAAAATTTAAAAAAAATAAAACCAAAAACTAAAAAAAAGTGAGTCACAATTTTTGAAATGAGCATTACCCATTTTTTATTACTGAACTTTCACTGAAAAAAAGTTGAACAACAAGATTTTTTATGAATAATTAAATCCATTTTCAAAGACATTACATAGTCTCAATTTTCTTAGTGATTATTTGTCTTTTCGAAGATCTCTTTTTTTTTTCCACATGATCTTTAGCAAAAAAAAAAAAAAAAAAAAAAAAAAAAAAAAAAAAAAAAAAAAAAAAAAAAAAGAAAAAAAAAAAAAAAGAAAAAGAAAAACAAAAGAAAAACAAAAGAAATACAAAAGAAATACAAAAATTTGAAAAAGCAAAACTACAATTTGCAAAATTAGAAAAAATGATTCTGATCCAAAAAGTTGAGAATATTTTTTGTAAAGAATATTGAAATAAACCTTCAAAAAAACTTCCATTAACACTATAAAGTGAATCAAAATTTATGAAAAATAGTTTATATATATTATCCAGTTATTTTATAGGTTAGTTATTTTTAATCTAACCCAAAATAATTTCAACTTGATAGAAGTTTGGATAAATAAAAAAGTCACAAAAAATTTTTAAAACTTAATCCACACCCTCCCAGAATAATTTATAAAACCGAGGCAAAAATAGATCAAGTAAGAATTTCAATATAAAATAAGATTTAAACTCAAAAATAAATTATAAATTCTTAGTTTTGAACACATATCAAAAAATTTAAAATTTTCCAAAAAAGACAAGGAAAATATTAATTGGAAAGCAGAAAATTTAAAATTGCTAAATGCAAATCTTAATCAATTTAGAGAAAACTTAATAATAAATAGCATTGGGTGGAAAGTCCAGGAACATTTAAAAATTATTAGATACAATAACAATATAAACAAACATTCGTGTTGCCAAGTGCCTGGCTTTTTCCAAAATTCAAACAAATAGAGAAAAATCCAAGATTTTACTCAATTCTTTTGATTGTTGTAAAAGCTAACAGAGGTTTTTTTTTTTAATTTAAGAAATAAATAGAAAATTTATAAAATTTTCTATTTATTTCCTAAATTAAAAAAAAACCTAACGACAAAAAATATTCAAAATGGAAGGCCCATACTTCCATCTTAAAACTAAGAAATTTCACAAATTATCTAAATAGATATTCTTACGTTTATGAAAAGAATAAAACAAAAAAAAAAAAAAATTGTAATTTATGCAAAAAAATATTTTAACCTAGAAATCATTGAAGATATCGATCATTTTTTATGGGACTGACCACTCTATAAAGAAAATCGAATAATTTGGATTAAAGATTTAATTCAAATTAAAAAAAATAATAAGAATAGAATCTTTGATATTATTTGATATGAAGACTCATTATTAATTTTATCATTGTTTAATGATATGAGAATTATGATTCTTTATTGAAATTTCTAAACAAAAATTTAGAAATTAGGAAAGTGCCGTAGCGTGTCAAGCCTTTCCATATTTTAAGAAATAAACAGAAAATTAAAGAAATTTCAGGTTTATTTCTTAAATTAAAAAAACCTAACGGCTGTAAGAGTAAATTGATTCCCCCCCTTCAAAATAAAAAAAAAAAAAAAGTACTTTTTTAAAATTTTATTGAAACCTTAAGAAAACAGTTATTGATCAAAAATTTTAATACAATATGAATTTACAAAAAAAAAAACACAGATATATTTTGTGAAATTAACACCAACTTCAAAATTAAACTAAAAATAAAAACATTATTAATTTTGTTTTTTTTTTTGAAAACAATACGAGGCCCTCTAGAAACAAATCACCTTATTATTAGATTTGTAATAAACCGAAATTTTTGTGTAATTTGTTCTAAATTTTAATCTTATGTAGATTTTTTATTTTATTTTAAAGAAATAAAATTGTTCCTTGAGAGTGCCAATCTTTTCTTTCAGATTCCAATAATAATAACTAAATAAAGGTTATTTGCAAACCAATATTTAAATTCAACACAAAATATAGTATGCATAAATTAGTAAAATCTCCTTTTTGTTCAAAATATTCCCAAGACATAATAACAATTATACAATAAAATGATTCAAAAAAAAAAATAATTACCGTTCTGGAAAAAAAGTGAAATAGAGAAAAAAAGCCAAACACGTTTTTTAATTGGGAATATTTACTGATAATTCAAAATTAAGATCAATTAATAAAAGAATAAAGAAATAAAGACAAAATGAAGAATTCCCCACATTAACAGTTTTTTTAATACTATCTTTTCGTATGGGCTTTTCTTTGGTTGATCAATTATTAAAATTGTTCTGAAAAAATTGACTATTTTTGCGATCTCCATAAAACTCACGTAAAATTCTTTAATCAAGTAGATTCAAATTTTATTTTTGTTGATTTGATTGAAAATAAATGAACGAATTATTATTTGAAGTTAATCTTTTTCTTCTTTTCATTGATTTTACTTTTTGTTTTCAGGTTTCTATAAAGGTTACTCATTAAAAACCGTGTTTCATTTTTTTCACGAACGGCTAAATAAATTTGAAAAAACCATTTTGTTCTTCAGATGAAACCCTCCTAATTGATAAAACCAATCTCATGTGAAAAAAAAAAACAAATTACCTGTGTACACTTAACCATTTTGCTGTTGGGAAATTGGCTTAAAAATAGTCATACTGAAAAAAAAAAAAAAAAAAAATTGAAAAAGTATTAGTGCTGATTAACAATACTGAACTATTAGTTTTTAATTGAACAAAAAGAACAAATAATTTATGCTTTTTTTTTTTTTGAAGGAAAAAATCCAAAAAAGGCTTGGCCAATTCAAAAAAAAAAGGGAACTTAGTCATCATTTCTCACAATAACATGATTTTTCCAATATTTGACAGATTCCATATATTTTTCTCTATTTAATTGAACACCAGATCCACCTTCAGATATTCCCAGAGCATTTCTCATGATTGTAATTGGGTTCATTGGTGTTTCAAAATTGACGTTTTGTGCTTTCACACTTACAACAAACCATTTTATTTTTGGATCATATTTTTTGTTTTCTTCCTTTTCGCATTGTTCGCGTGAATAGAGAATAATATCAAGAAAAGTTGCCTTTTGAACCAATTGGCCTACTTGGGAAGATAAGACAAAACGCGAAAGTACGGGCAATTCTTCCATGGTACGTGCAACATATTCCGTTTGGATAAGTGGTTTGGTTTCTTCTGTTATTTCAATTTGCCCAGCACGACAATCGCAAAAATTTTTTACAAACAAATGCTTGCAAAAGGGAGCATAACCGTCTTGAAGAACTTTGTTTTGTTCAGTGTATTCTTTGTTGAGTGCTTCCATAAAACTTTCTTTTGAAATGGTAATTTTTGAACCAGTGTATTTTGGATCATCAAATTGTCGATAACAAAAAGTTGATAATTCTAATTCGTTAAAAGAAGACATTTGCTTTTTAAAAAAAACGTGAGAAAAAATGATTTTATAGGAAAAATATAATAAGGGGGATACAAAAAAAACGTGATTCCAAAAAGAAGATAAATTAAAGATTTTTGGGTTTATGGTTTTTTCTTACTTTAAAGTTGTAAGTAGAAAAACATTGTTTATGTTTGAAATTACTTTTTTTCAATTAAAAAAATTTTTCAAATTACTGTAGTCAAAATAAAGCGTGCCAAAAAATTTAATGCGTGTTTCAAAATAAAAAGCGTGTTTTTTTGTTATAGTTGACCTATACATTAACCAATCCAAGAAACCAATAATAAACCCTAAAAAAATATGGTAGTGGTTTCTTAAAGTTCTATTATTTTAAAAGAAATTCTAAAAATGAAGGATCAAATTGGAAAATTTATCTCAAAAAATTGAGTTAAATTTTTTAGAAAATTTTTAATCATCAAAAAAACAAAAAATTTCAAAAAAATTGAGAATATTATGAAAAATTTTCAACTAATAGCGTGAATAATTTAAATTTTACTGAAAATAACCAGACCTTTACTTTCAAAATTGATTTGTACTTAGGTATAATATTGGGTAGTAGATTGGACATTGCCTTGGTATAAGAATAAAAAAAAGCACGGATAATATTTTGAAACACGGATTATAGTCGTTGTGCACGCATTATTTTGATCACTGTATCTTTCGATTATCTCTTCTTTTTTTTAACAAATAATTGAATCAAATACAGAGTGTAAATATGTATTTAACCTTTTTTCATATAATGTAAAATTAGAAAATTTGGAGCTTCTTCTTGTTTTAAAAATTGTAAAAAGAAAATTTTTTTTTAGATTTAGATAATTTTAGTTATTATTTTGAAAAACAAACTTGATAAAGTTATGTGTTTTTTAATATACCAATATTGAGAAAAATTAATGAATCACGATTTTTCATTCTCTATCTTTTTCAAATCTAAAATTAATATTAATTAAAAGAATAAACAAATTAAATTTAACATTAATTTATTAAATTATTCCAATCAAATCAACAAAAACAATCTAAATCTCTTTTATTATCGAAATACGCGAGATTCTTTTAGGGATCTTAAAAAAAGTAACTTTTTTCAACAAAATTTTTAATAATTGATCTATCAAAGAAAAACCGGACATTAACAAAAGATAGTATTAAAAAAACTCTTATTGTGTCGAATCGTTTGTTTTGTCTTTAGCAATTGATTTTTTCTTTTAACCATTGAACATACTTTTCTTTTTCAAATCCAAGTATGTTCTCAATAAAAATGGTGTCTCACCTTCGTATTTTAATTTATCTTTTCTTCCAAGGAGTTATTTTTTAAGATATTTAATGAATTTTATCATGATGAATTTACTATTATTTCTTTTATTTTGCTTCAATAGATTTGCAGTAATAATTTGTGTGGATTTTTAAAAAACCAAATAATATTATTTGATTATTTTAAGATTAAATAATTTCAGTTTGAAAACATAATATATATATCAAATTTATGGAAAATAATTTGAAAAGAGTACAGTATCATTCGAGCAATAAAGCAAAATATAATTTTTCAATTAGGAACCTTAATAGAAACCTGAAAAAAAAAAAAAGAAAAATTAATTAAAAGAAGAAATCAACCAACTTCAAATAATAACACATTATATTATTTGCAATCAAACCAACAAACAAATTTTCAATCTACTCGATTATCAAAATTATTCGTGTTTTTTTGATATTGCAAAAATAGTCAATTTTTTCAATAAATTTTTAATAATTGATCAATCAAAGAAAATCCCATACAAAAAGATAATATTAATAAAACTGTTATTGTATTGAGCCCTACATTTTTTATTCCTTTATTTGTTTATTCTTCTAAGAATTACTCTTATCTGAATTTTATATTAATTTTCCAAATTGAAAACAAAATTTCATTATTTTTCCAGAACATTTAATATAATATATATTGATTGATACCAGAATCTATTTTATTGGTGAAAGTGATTTTTTTTAAATTGAGCCATGGGTTTAATCTAAACCCTTTTTATCAAAAAAACAAATAACATATTCACTTAACCAAATTTATTTTGTGTTAAATTATTTAATTTAAAAAGGTTGATGAAAAAAAAAAAGGATTTAAATTTTCAAATTATTTTTAATTATGTATTTATTTTTTTTTTAATTTTATTGAATATTCAAAAAAAATGTTAAAGCTATACCTGTAAGAAAGAAAGATAAAATTAAAAACATAATTTATTAGATTATGATAAAATTAACAATGAATCATAAATGGATTATTATTATTATTATGATTATTATTATTTAATAGATTTTATCTTAAAAAATAACCACAACCAAATATCGATTTTAACTCAACAATTAGTTAAATTTTTAAAAATATTAGTTGTGCATTTATTTTCAAGAATTCAAATAAATTTTCAAGATCCAAAACCAAAAAGAAAAACAAAAATATATACATGATTTGTCAATTAAAAAAATTTAAATTTTGAATTGATTCTCTGTAAAAGAATTAAGTAATGCTGTAGAAAATTCCCTTCAATTTCTATTACAACTAATAGGATTTGGATGTATTTTTTGTTAAAATTTCAACCAAAAAAAGTCTACTTTCATTTATTTCTTTTGAGATAATAAATCACTGCTGAAATATGAAGTAAATTTAATTTGTAGATCGACCCTTAAATGTATATATTTGTTTAATTTCCTGATAAATTCTAATAAATGCTTGAAAATTTTAACTTCATTTTTCATTTTGCAAATCGATTTACATAAGTTTTCGATCAAATATTTTATTGGTTTAAATATTAAGAAACTTTATAAAATTAGTTTGTCTTCAAAATAGTATTTGTCAAGAACTGTTTTAAAAGTAGATTTAATAGATTTTCAGAATTAGAAATTGAACTAAAAATTGTTTTGGAACTTCTTAGTATTAAATAAATGTTTTCTCCAAAAGGAGTGTTTGTCCCTGAAAAAAAATGTTTTAAGCAAAGTTCTATAAATACTAGGGTGATAAAAGGGACTCTTTATTACTTGATCTGAATGGTTTGAAAATTCTCAATTGCAAAACTCATTTTTTTCTCCGAAATAAAAAAAAATAAAAAAATAATTGAAATGGAAAAACAATTCTGTGAGCTTGTACCAAATAAAGTTTATTTATATTGTAGATCATTAAAAAGCCAACCACACGAAATGATTAATTCAAATGATTATGAGTTGTGTCTTCATGATGAATATCGATATTCGAGGGTATGCGTTGACTTTGGGCCTTTTGATTTGTATACAAACATCAAATGTTATCGAAGGCTCGAGCCCTTGTTTGATCAAATAGGAAAAGACTTTGAGAGGCTCTTTCTCTGTGTTCCAATTGAAACAACAGACAGGACCAATTACATCACGCTTGTGGCATCCTGTGTGATGATTTATTATTCGTGCAAGCCGAAAGATCTTTATTCCAAGATCGCGCACATGGAGCCATTTCGAGGATATATCGACTCGACCTTTTATTGGTCAACCTTTGAATTGCAAGTCTTGGATGTTTTGGAAGGACTTGACCATGCAATCAAGGTGGGCTTTCTTGATTACAAAACTTTTGATCTGAAAGCCTTTTGGGATTTGTCACGAATTGTGAATGGCAATCTCAGTTGGATCGTTCCAGGCAAAATTGTTGTCTGTAGAACACCGGTTCAGTCTTTAAATGGAGAAATTCCAAAAGAGCCAATTGTTCAAAAGTGGAACGAATTCCGAGGCAAATTTTTGAAATCCGTATCAAAAATTACAACACCACCAATAACCAAAAAGAATTTAAAAAATGTTATTGCCAATAAGAATCCCCCTAACGAGAAGAACAATGGCAAAAATAAAAATAAGAAACAAAAAGAAAACGGAAAAGGGAATGGAAAAGGGAATGGAAAGGGGAATGAAAAGGGGAATGGAAAGGGGAATGGAAAAGAAAAAGATAAGCAAATAAACAAAAAGAAAAAAAATAAAAAAATTGAAAACATTAACAAAGAAGTCTCAAATAAACAAAACAAAACTAAAAAAAAATCAAAGAATCTTACAAACCCTAAAGAAAGTTCGAAAAAGCATATCAAATACAATATTAGTGCAAAACATGCAAGATATTGCCCAGTAAAAAACTATGTTAACTTTTTTACAGAATTAGGAGTCACAGACATTATTCGTTTATGTCAACCCTTCTACGACAAAAGGCATTTCACTGAAAATGGTTTTAATTTCCACGACTTGTATTTTATTGATGGTGGTTTGCCTACTCTGAAAATTTTTAAAAAGTTTTTGCAAATTGCCTCAAAAACACAAGAAAAATCTGAAAGATTTGAGAAAAATGCAATAGTCGCTGTTCATTGTAAAGCTGGCCTTGGCCGAACAGGTGTTCTTGTTTGTTCCGTTTTACATAGATTTTATAAATTTTCAGCCCGACAGGCTATTGCTTGGAATCGATTGTGCAGACCTGGATCAGTTATGGGATTCCAACATGAGTTTTTAGTTAATTTAGAAAATGGTACACTTGGTAACGAAAATCATATGGACTTTTTTTAAATATGCCTTTGAACAATTTATTTTATTTATCTATTTTTTGAATTTTTATAAATTGATTAAAGATGTATTAATCCGAATAAATAAAATTTATTTCCAATTATTTTCTGTAACTGACATTGTAAAATTAAATTATCATTTTTTTTTTATTTTATTATTGAACAGAGGTTATTCAACAAAATTACATCCTATTTTCCGTTAGGTTTTTTTTTAATTGTTGTTTTGATTAGAAAATCAATAGATTTTCCAAACAAAAACAAAACATCAAAAAAACCGCCGTTCTGTTCTTTCTTTTCCAGAATTTAAAAGGATTGAGTAAAATCTTAGATTTTTCTCTATTCTTTTGAATTATGGAAAAGCTAGGCACTTGACGGCACTTTTCGTTAGGTTTTTTTGATTTGAGAAATAAAAAAAAAAAAAAAACTTTCTTTTTATTTGTAAACCTAAAAAAAATCACCGTAAGTTTTTCTAGAATTTAAAAGGATTGAGTAAAATCTTGGATTTTTCTCTATTCTTTTGAATATTGGAAAAGCGCTATTAGGTTTTCTTGATTTTTCTGTTTATTTGAAAAATCTATAGATTTTTGTTAGGTTTTTTTGAGTTTTCTATTTATTTGTTAAGTTTTCTAGGTTTTTTTGAGGTTTTCTATTTTATTTGGAAAATCTATAGATTTTCGTTAGTTTTTTTTTACTTTTTGAAACAAACCGAAAATTTATTAAAATTTACTGTTTATTTCAAAATGTAAAAAAAACCTAGAACACTTCACAAATAAAACAGAAAACCTCAAGAAAACCTGGACACTTGATGGCACTCTACGGTATATCCATAAACTCTAAAATTATATTTAGAGTTTTCTATCCACTCGATAATGTAGGCAAGATTACAGCTAAAATAATCATTTTTTTTTTTTTACTTGATTTTCCAATATTTAGAATGAATTACTTTCACAATAGAAAATTTTTATAAAGAACTTACTTTCTCAATCAGCTATAAGATTTTTTTTAGAAATAGTAAAAAATAAATTTTCTAATTATTTGAAATTTATCAGTTTTCTCAAATTTTATTTTTTTCTGTAAGACTTTACTTCAATTTTTAACATTTCAATATCAAATATTAATATTGTTTTTCGAAAGGCGTTTATTTTATACTTTTTCAGAAGTGAAAATTATTTGAATTGATAAATGAGTTTTTTGTAAAAAACAAAAAAAATTATCTACTACAGTCAGTTTCACCTTTAAGGCACAAACTTTCATCGAAATTTAAGGTACAAAAAAATATCAAATTAAGGCACAAAATTTGAATTTTTTTTTTACAATTTATTTTACTAGAATCAGAATTTTATACCTTAATTTGAGAATTTATTGTACCTTAAATTTCGTTGAAGTTTGTGGCTTAAAAGTGGAACCGATTGTAAAAGATTTTTCTTAAAGAAAATTAAATAAATTCAGTTTAGGTTTCTCTGAAAATCTTGGAAAATATCTTACAGGGTTAGAAAAATAAATAAACGAAAGATATTTAGAAAGTTATTCTTTTTGGAATGAAAATATAGTATTTAGATAGTTTATAGATACCCAAAAATTGAAATAAATACTAAAGAATGAAAATACTTTTTGAATAAATAAATTCCAATTTTTTGGGGTCTGCTCTTTTATAATCATATCCAATATTGTATTAGATCATTATCTATTTCAATTAGATTTTCAGAACTTAATAATTTTTCTACTCCAAAGTATAACGTACAAAAAACTAAATGAAAAATTTCTTAAATTTAAAAGAATTGAATGAAATTTCTTATTAATTTAGCATGCATTGTTAAATTTGGGGGGGGGGGGTGTTTCTCTTTTTTACAGTTAGTTTCTTTTGAATTATCAAAATTAAAAAAAAATACTATTGGGGTTTCTTTAATTTTCTGTTTATTTGGAAAAATGATAGATTTTCCTTAGGTTTTTTTGAGTTTCATATTAAGTTGTGGGGTGTTCTAGGTTTTTATTAAGTTTTTTTGGGGGTTTCTATTTTATTTGGAAAATCTATTGATTTTCGTTAGGTTTTTTAGATTGTCAAAATAAATAGAAACCCCCAAAAAAACTCAAAAAAAAAAAACCTAGAACGCTTCACAAATAAAACATAAACCTCAAAAAAAAAAAAAAAACATGAAATTTAAGGCACTCTGCAGTACTCTATGGTAATTCCCTTTTTCCTAAAAAAAAATTTAGAGGTTTTATTAAAGAAACAAAAATAATGTATTTATTACCAAGTTGGGTGAATCAATATGGTTGTCCATTTTTTTTAATGATATTAAAAATATTATCATTATTATTTAAGATATTAGAAATACTATTTATTTTTTTAATTCAGATCTCCCAATTTTAGGATAATTTTCAGAGAATTTACAATTCCATGGTAATGGTCAAAGTCTGGCATTTAATACATTTTTTTTTTTTTTTTTTTTCATTTTAAGGATAATTTGCAAATTTTTGATTTATCTTTGTTCATCGCATAACAGTATCTATTTAAAAAGTTTAACAAATCACTGGATTTTAAAATAGAGATAGAGCCCTTCTATTTTAAAGTTGTTTTTTGGTTAAGATTTATCTCCGATCTTTTTAACAATGTAATAACAAACTGGATTTACGAATAGAGGTTTTTCTGTTGGTTTGATTTCAATTTCACCAAGGGTGATTTCTAATTATATCAAGTTGTTGTATTACCACTTTAATACTGTTTTATTCGTGTTTTTTAGATTTTATATAGTCGGTTTTAAATTTTAGGCACAAACTTCAAAAAAAAAAATAAGGCACAAAAAAATCACAAATCCTGGTACAAAATTTGGACTTTTTTTTACATAATTATTTTCCTTGGATCTGAATTTAGTGCCTTAATTTGAGAATTTATCGTCTCTTAAATTTCGTTGAAGTTTGTGCCTTAAAAGTTGAACTGACTGTATAAAAAATGAAATATTTTATATTTCCAGGTTAAATGTTTTTTTTTCATATCTAAACCAATTTTTTGTGAAATTCCCGTTTTCCCATATATTCCATTTCATTTGTATCATTTTGTTTTAATTTTTTCTGAAATCTGTTTAAAATTTGAAAATAAAAAAGAATTTTTTGGTTTTTAAAATTTCAAAATTTACTTTTTCATTATAAATATTTCGTTCTTTTTGCCTATTTATTTTTGGGTTTTAATTTAACAATTAGTGTTAAAATATTGAGCAAATTAACATTTTCTCGAGAAAATAGCCAATTAAAGATTAAACTCTTCTCACTAAATTTGTAAATTGTTTTGTAAAAATTTCCAAGGTTTGGATATTTTAATGGTCTACAACTACTCATATTAAAATAATACCAATATTTTCCAATATATTCAAGGGTCTAATTTATTATTTAGCATGAAGAATTATTGAAAAAAAAATAAATAATATTTAAAGTATTATTCCTGCCAATAGAAATAAGTTATTGTGTACGACTATAAAAGAGTAATAAACAAAGTTAAAAACTTTTTCTACCAAAAGAAGGGTAAAATAAAAAAAATGGAATTCTTTTTTTATTAAAAAATGGAAAAAAAAAAAATTGGTAAACTTAAAAATTTTCTTTTTTTGGTTTCATAGTTGATCATAAATTTTTTGACAGCTCACACTTTAAAAATTTGTGTAATAGAATTTCATCAATAACATATTTTACAATTTTTCGCCTTTTGAAGTGAAAAGGCATCCCTTCTACTTGTAATTGTGACTTGGTTTATGTTGCAATGTAAAATAATTTTCTGTTTCCTTCTTTTTCAAGCAAACCAATCAAACAAAGTCAATTGAAATTTGAAATCTCTTTTTACAAAAGGAAAATGAAAATGCAGTTATTATTTTTTCCTCTCAGACAGTACAAAAATATTTTATTTTTAAGTTGTTTCCTTTCAGATACTACGAATTGTTGGTATTAAAATTTTTAATTTTGGTATACTTTACTCTTGGTTCAAAGATTGTTTCAAATTGTTAAACTTTTGACTAAATTTACTATCAAAAGAAAAAAAAAAAATTTTGTTAATTGTTTCAACAAATATTCTCTTAGAAAAATAATTTTGATTAAATTCTTAAGAATATTACGAGTGTTCCTTTTAACTCTCCCAAAGGCCAATCAACAGAATTCCTCAAACTTCTCTATTCGTTTTTAAAAGAGTGAAAAGCAAGTGAAAAATAATTCTCATTTCAAATTTAGAAAATGATTCCAAAAAACCTCTAAATGGATGAAATAAACTGCCAAAATTCTATTTTTAAAGATCGTCTTTTCTACCCAAACTATGAGATTGTCCAAAAATATTCTTTTTTTAATTAGAAAAAATATGAAAAATGACCTTTACAAAATCAGTTTTATATTATTTTGGAAAAGAAAGCACATCATTGAATATAAAGGAGAATTACCTCAAAATAATCAAATTAAAATTAACAAAAAGTAGAAAACAAATAAAGTACAAATCTAACATGAAAACAAAAATCAGTTTTTATTAATTTTGATCTCAAGAATCCAAAAACAAGTAAATAAAAAAAAACAGTTTACAATCCAATTCTCACACTTTGTTGCTATTTTTCAATTTGAAAAATACTTATTTTAATTCTGAATTGCAAAAACATTACAAATAAATAAATTCTTTAAAAAGGCAAAATCTTTTTGCAAACAGTCTTTATATGAATTACAGATTCTTGTTTTTTAGCTAGAGAATATTTGCCAAGTTTTTTTTAAGTTTAAATTAGTTTTCACTTGAGCAACAAAAGAAAGAAAAGATTCGAAGCTGGTTGGTTCTTTTGATGATTTGTGATTCTTTTTCAATTATAGAAAATTCGTATTTTATTTTGTTACTTTTCTAAAGATAAAAAATTATTTGCTTTGACTTGACTCTTTTTCAAAATAATTTTGAACAATGGTAAAAACCCTCCCATTGTTTTATTTTTAACTGATTTTTGGTGATATTAATTTTTAACACTTTTCAGTTTTTCTAAAATTTTTTTTAAGAAAAAAAATGAGAATAAAAAGATAGAATTAAGTACAGTCTCAAAAATTACAATAAAAGCGACTGTACAACAGATCTTAAGGATGACAATTTCTTCACTTTTCAGAATTTTTGCAAAATCATATTTTTATGCGTAAAAAAAGATGTGACGAAAAGATTGAAGAAAATAACCTTGTATGAAGAGAGTAATCAATTATTAATAGAATTTTGATTTCGAATAAAAATAAAACTAAAAGACAAAATTTTTTTAATACTTTGAGATCAATTTGAAGGAGAGGAAAAAGAAATTTGAATCAAAGAGAACACAGCTGAGTTGCAATCCAATGGATCACTTTATTGCAATTTTGGTTTCATTAAAAACACTAAATCGAGTCAAAAGAAATTTTTATTCTGTTTCCATCATAGAATTATTTCAGGGATGTTAAAAACAATGAGTTAGGAAAAAAGTTGGTGAATTTTACGTTTTAACCGAGTTTTTCACAGAGATTGTTCACGAACAAAAGATTTTGATTTACCTGAAAATATTTTGTTTTTAAATTCAGAAATAGCCTTTTCAAATTTTAAGTGAAAAATAGAATAAAAAAAACAAGAACAAGGTGTCAAAAAAGAAATACTCCGTCATAATTCCGAAAAAAAGACATTTTCTTTTATTATTTAATTTTTTTTTTTGTTGAATTATTTTCTTTTGCAAGATGGGAAACAAAAAAAATCGAGAGAAACATAAATCCATGAAAATGGAAAAATCAAGGAATCAGAGAATTGAAAAGAGTATTAAAAAGGAAGAGTCTCACCAAGGTAGAGAATTAAAATTGCTCCTTTTAGGTATGATCTCTTCTTCATAAAAATAAACAAAAAATAAAAACAACACATAACTGTTGGCTCTTTTGGACAGCCTATTATTTAACCATTTTTTCCCTTTCTAATCAAACCCCAACCCTTCTCTTCTTGTAAACCAAAACCTAATTTCAATTCTAATGCTTGTGAATGCCTGAATCAAAATTCACGTTTTACCAAAGGAACTGGAGACTCTGGTAAGTCCACATTTGTCAAACAAATGCAAATCTTATATAAAAACGGCTTTTCCGATAAGGACCTCTCGCTGTATTTGCACGTTATCCGTCTAAATACAAAAAACCACATGAAAGTTTTACTTAAAGCATCACACGATATGAAGTTGGAGCTCGACGAAAAGTCACAAGAAATTAAAAAGAAATTCTTAACAAGACTTCGTAAGGATCCTGTGCAATGGAACAAAGAAATTATTAAAGAAATCAAACAATTGTGGGAAGATCCCAAAATTAAGGAAGTGTTCGAACAAAAACACTTGTTCCAAATTCCAAGTTCTGCTGGAGTGTAAGATTTTTCATTTTTTTTTTTAATTTTAAATCCTTTTTAATTGTGGCTTTACACTTTTACTTTTTCAGATTTAAAAAAAAAGACTAACAAAGATGTGAATATTTTATTTTCTATTAAGATTTGTTAAGCTGATTTGTGAATACGATTTAAAATATCAAATTCAAGACTTTGAATTTTTTTTACAAGTGATAAATTTCTCGAAATTCATTATTTTTTTGAGAGAAATGAAAAAAATTCGATTTTTAAATATGGGACAAAAAAAGTCTGGTAGAACAGTTCACACTTTTAGCTCTTTTTGAAGTTCGTTCGCTGTTTTAAAAATATCTTCTTACAAATTTCTGTTTAAAAATTGGCAAAAAAAAAAAAAACACACCAATCTTATTTTGATTATTAGTTACTCTGTTCTTAAGGAAACGTGTGAAAACAACAATCAAATTAAATTAGAGTGATTTTTTTTAATGGTTTAAAAGAGATCGTAAATCTCAAACATTAATTATTCGCCTAACTATTTAATTGTTTCTTTAACTTTTATTTTTTTTTCGAATTTTTTTTTTTTCCTCATTTTAACTTTACCATCGAAGGGAATGTAATTACACGAATCGAAAAAATCGCACTTTTCAAAACAAAAAAATCAATGGTATTTGTTATTTTATGAAAACACATTTTTAAGTACAATTTAGCAAATTCAAAACCAGTAGATTTACTTTCTTGGATCTTTTTTGTTTACTAGAAAACTTTAACACTTTTTTTTTTTTTTTTTTTTTTTTTTTTGACTTTTCTTTACAAACCTTTTTATAAATACAGAAAAAAAGAAAGACAAACTTTGATTAAAAATATCATCCTAAAATAAAATATTTTTAAATTTAATTCACAAATCAAAAAATATTTTGATAATGAAAGATTAAAAAAAAATAAACTCTGATTTTTTTTTAGATTTCGAATTTTCCATCAGTTTTACAGATACTTTAAAGGGAGCTGATCTTTTTTTTCTACAAAAATACACCCAATACCAAAATTTCAGATTTTTCTGATTTGGTGTGTACTTTTTGATGAACAAGCAATCAAAGTTTACACACTAACACCTAAACCAACAGAAATTGGTTAATCGATTTCAATGAACACTTAAGATTTCTTGAAAATTGAAAAAGGAACTTATTGAAGAAAATACATAATCAAAAATTTCAATTGACAAAAGACAAAAAATAAAAAAAAAAAATACCTAGCTTTTTTTGTTTATTTGGGGGATATTCATATTTAGGCTTGATTTAAATCATGGTTATTATAATCATTTTTTTTTTCCATTAAAATAAATGATTATAAGAACCATATTTAAATTTGATCTAAACATTAGATTTTCAAACAATTTCCCTTTACTTTAATATTATTTAAAAATAAATCAATGATTCAATTATAAGTTCTAGTGATAATTAAATTGAAACATATATAATTTAAATAATTTAATTCCATATAAATGCTATTATTATTATTGTTTTACAAATAAAACTATATTTTAAATATATCCCTATCCTTGATCTTTTTTTAAAAAAATCAAAAAATTTATACTCTAAAATAAAATAATTAAAATACTATTGTTTTTAACATATCTTTCATACTTTTTTTTAATTTGGAAATCTTTCTTTTTTCTTTTCTTTTATTTATATTCATTTTTGTAACTTATTTGACATCTTTTCTCTAAATTCTAATAATAAAAAAAAAAATTTAAAAAAAACTAAATATTAGATTTTTGGATAAAATTGATGAAATAGCAAAGGACGACTATAAACCAACCGATACTGATATTTTAAATTGCAGAATCCCAACAACAGGGGTAAAAGAGCTCAATTTTGAAGTTAATAATTTTCACTGGAAGTAAGATCTTCCCCTTTTTTTTTTATTTATTTTCTAAAAATAAAGAAAAAAGTGAAATCTAAATTTAGTCTGGTTTCAATTTTTCTATTTTTGTTTCTCCAATATCTGGTTTTTTGTTTGACATTTCCGATTTTCAAAACAGAGATCCTGTTTTTGCTTACAAAATACTACTATTTATTTTTAGCTTCTTCATTTGATGAAGATGGTAATTTTTTTTTTTTTTTTCATTTCCACTTCACCGATATTGGAATTTTTCTTGATATATTTAAGATATGCCTTGAATACATTGTTAAAAAAAAAATACAAAAAAAAAAAAAACTTTTTTCAAACACATTATTTATGATATTTATCCTTTTTCAATTTGAAATAAAAAACAAGTAAGCCATATTCATTTTAAAAAAGTGTTATCTTTTAAAATTTTCATAGATATTTCAAAAAAAGATGATAAAAACTTCAATTAACTTATTTTTAGGAACATATTACAAAAAATTTCTGTTCACACCTTTTTAAACGACTTTAATGATTTAAAAATAATTGTTATATTAATAACCAGTTTGAAAAAATTGGATAAAATAAAAATTGCTTAGACTTTCTAATTGAAACTTTAATACTTTATAATTCATTTAATAAACTTTATGTTTTGAATAAATCACCCTTTTTTTTTTAAAAACAATTAAATTTTAAAATAAATAAACTCTTTATGTTTTTTTTTTTTTTTATTTTTCTTGTTTATTTGGTAAATTTGATTAATTTCAAAAAGAATTTTTTTTTTTTGGAAAATTATTAATTTTCAGTATTTTGTAAAAAAAAATTCAATATATACAAGTAAATTTTTTAAATATCATAATTACAGAACTAATAAATTTGATTTTTAAAAATATTTTAACATATTGATTGGATTAATGTTAATAATAAAATTTAAATAAAACAAAAATAACAAAATAATAATAATAATAATTTGAATAGATTGGTTGATGTTGGGGGACAAAGAAGCGAAAGAAGAAAATGGATTCATCATTTTGACGATGTTGATATCTTAATTTTTGTCATTGCACTTGATGGGTATGCACAAAAATTATTCGAAGATCATACTGTAAATAGGATGATCGAATGCTTTTCTGTTTTTGAACAAACAGTTAATAACCAGTATTTCAAATCAAAAGATCTGGTACTCTTATTAAACAAAATTGATCTCTTCAAAAGAAATTTAAAAATTGTTCCTCTTAATAAAGCTTTTCCAGATTATGAAGGCGAGAATAAATATAAACCCGCTTCAAAATATTTTAGTAAAAAGTTTACAAAAATTGTTAAAAAGAAAAAGCGTAAAGTTACTCATCATTTCACCTGTGGCGTAAACACAGAAATGGTAAATATCTGCTTCCCCTTTAACACTCCTTTCCTTTACCCCCCTTTATTTATATATTTTCTATCTTTTTTTAATATTTTTTTTAACATTCTAATAGATTAAGGTTGTATTCCAAGATATTAAAGGCACAATAATTAAAAAATATGTTAAGGATGTTATTTAATTTGAATTTGGATTTTTTTTTAATTTATATCTCATTTGGAAATAAAGTTAGAAATATTGAAGAAACATAATATGCCACCAATCAACCCTTGGTGCCTATTTAATAGGTATCTTTGTCGCTACATATTAATAGGTACAAAGTTTAAAAGTTTTTAGATCTAGTAATTTTTTTAAAATAAAATTTTACATTTTTATGATACATTTATCGTTTTTTTTTTTTGATTTAATTAATCAGTTTTAATTTAATATTGTTTCTTCTTGATGACAAATTCTTTTTATTTTTTTTATACCCTTTCGAAATTTTGATTTGATTCAAAAAAGTACTTTTTCACAAGTGATAAATATTGAATTTTCTCATCTTCTTGAGTATACAAAATTTTGAAAAAATTGGATCAGAAACAACAAATCTAATACTTATCTTTTTTTTTTTTTTATTAGTCATTAAAGAGCAAAACAAAAAATCATTGGTAAAAATTAATATAAATATACAATTATTTTTGGTCAATTTTACTCTAAAAATATTGAATTTATAATTTTTTATATGTGTTGTAAAACTGGTTAATCTCATGAAAAGGAGTGTTTGAATCTTTATCAATAACAATTAATTTTTTTTTTTTTATTTATTTATCAGTTAATTAAAAAATAATAAATAATTTTGCTTTAAATCAAAATTAAAATTAAAAATTTTGATTTTGGGTCATATATCTACACAAATTTATTTCAACCCCAATAACTTTAAAATTTTTTATTAATTATTGTGAAATTCTTCATTTTTTGAAATAACTCAATTTAATATGAATAAAAATCTGGAAATTAGAAAACACTTCCTACAATTAGTAATTTTACAGACATTTTTAGTGATGGAAGTAACACATAAACAGTAAATGACCAACAACTTTATTCTACTCAAAATATTTTGACAAATAATTTAAAAAGATACACATACAAACGAGAAAAGGGTGTAGGATATAGAATATTTTCAGACTCGAGAAGAAAATATATAATCTTGATCACTTAATATTGATATTTACAGGAAATAGAAAAAAGAACAAAACAATTTAAACATGAAATTAAAAAACAATCAAATATTTTGGATTGAAGATATCATCTTTGAAAATACAAAATTTTAAAGAGAGAATAAAATAGCATATTTTAAAAAATATTTTCTGTTATTGTGAAAAGTTTCAAAGAATTTTGATCAACTAAAAAACCCAGAAAAGAATTTTTTTTATTATAAGTGAGATGAAAATTTTTTTTTTCTTTTTTTCTGAAAAAGAAAACATTACTAAATTCACATTATTTCTTCCATTATAAAATAGTTTTTACATTTATTATTTACTATTTTCATCATTATTATACAATATCAAGTCTTTGTTCCCAGGAATATTAATGTGTAAATTTTTTTTTCCCTTTCGAGATAATATTCTTGGTTAACCAAAAAATTGATATATTCAACAGATTAAAAAATATTTGTATTGTTTTGATGAGAAAAATTATAAAAAGTCAAAATTTAAAATCTCAAATTTTTAGCTAATAGTTGTTTTTTAGTCAAATATTAAAATTGATTTTTTAAAAATAAAATTTTCTTGAAGATATTTGGGAATTAGGTAATTTTATCCTCAAAATTCAAAATCACTTTTTTTAATACAAAAATGATTTAAATTCTATTTAAAATTTTTAGTGAGAAGTATAAAAATATTCTTTATATATATATATATCTTTTTTAAATTTGATATATTTAAAAAATAAGAAAATAATAATTGTCCAACTTCTTAGAACAAAAAAAATTACTTATTTGATCTGTATTTTAATTGATTACTTTTTGTTAAAATATTATCAAATTTTGATTTATTTACTAGCTCATACCTCTCTTAGGTTTATTTGTTGGTATTTAAATTGGAATATAAATAATTAATAATAATAACAAAATACAATTTTTTTTTCCAGAAACAATACGTAATAACATATACGAAAAATATGCCCTAAAATTTTCAAGAATAAACTTAGCTGTTAATAAAAATAACAATTTACTATTTATACACTTTCTATTTGATATTGCGAATTTTGTATTTCAAAAAAGAGACCTAAATTATTAAATTGTTTAGATGAGACTAATTCATCCATTTTCATAATTTAAAAAACAAATTATAGAAAAAAAAAAAAAAAAATCGTAAGATTGAAACAGGATTTCATTTTAATATTGAAAAAGACTTGCCACTTCAGATTGTTGTTAATTAAGATACAATTAGATTATTTAGGAAAATGACCAGAAAAGAAATTAATATCTTTGCCATTTTAAAAATTTCATTCCTAATATGACCCAAAATATCCGAACAATATAAATCTCAAATTCAAATAAATTCTTGATCATTCATACACACATTTATATTAATATCATAAACTCTAAACTTTTTTATTTTTTTTTTTTAAATTCATTTTTTTTTTTATTATTTATTCTTCATTTTTATTTATCTTTTTTTTTACACACCCTTTATATTTTATTTTTATTTTAGAAAACCAAATCAAGTTTTATTTACTTTTACACAATGTGTTTTTTTTACCCAACTATTCAAAAGTTACAAAATTCATCATTATAAATTCTTTTTTCAACTGTTTACATATTTTAAAACCGAACACTTGTAAATCAACCAGATATTGAATCATTAACTATTAGAAAAATATAATCTTTTATTTTATTATTAATAATTTATATAATTTCGAAAATTTTGAAATATTTTTTTCAACGTTAATAGTATAAACAACCGGCTGTTATTCTTAAAATCAGTTATTTGATAATATATCTATTTCTTTTTTGATTTATTTATCTGAATTTTTGTGATTTGTTTGAAAATATAATAACAAAACTATGAAGAATTAATAATAAAACTTATTGATAATTATAATATCTTGTCTATCACGAAACCAATGAAAAAATTAAGATTGTTTTATCACCGTTTTGGTAAATTAGTGAAACATAAAATAAATAGAAACAAGATTTTTAATTGGGAACATACTGAAAATGAAAAGTAAAGTCAATAAAAAGAAGAAACCAATTAACTTCAAATAATAACCCATTATATTATTTTTAATCAACTTAACAAATACAATTTAAATCTCATTGAAATATCGAAATTGTTGGTGTTGTTTTGGAGATCTCAGAAATAGTCACTTTTTTGAAGAAATTTTTAATAATAGAGCAACCAAAGAAAAACTAATACAACCGTTCCAAGACTACCATAAAATTCTAAATAAAACAAAATTGAGTTTTCGATTCTTAATTTCGATTTTCAAAATTTTTTTTGGAATAATAGCTCTTATTTCCTAAATTTTTGAAAATCGAAATTAAGAATCGAAAAATCAATGGTATTTTATTGGGAATTTTATGGTAGCATTGGAAATGCTGTACCAAAAGGCAGTATTTAAAAAACAGTTATTATATTGAATACCCTCATTTTGTCTTTATTTATTTATTTATCCTTTTTTTAATTGATCTTACTTTTTATTTTCCATAATGTTCTATTAATTTTAACAATTAAAAACCGTGTTTTACTTTTTTTACCTGTTTTACTTTTTTTCGACAATGATTAATTATAAATTGAAAAATAATCAAATTTAAAGTTTTTTTATATTAAATGTTAATTTTTGAGATTTTACAGTCTTTCCAAGTCTACCATAAAATTTCAAATAAAACACATTTGAGTTTTCTATTCTTATTTTTCATTTTCAAAAAATTTGGAAATAAGAGCTATTATTCCAAAAAAATTTTTAATAAATGAGCTCTTATTCAAATTTTTGGAAAATCGGAAAAAAAAATTCAAGATCCCATGTAACTTAAAAATTATCAGTCCAAAACAGCTTAAAAAAAATATCTCAATATTTACTGATCTTTAAAAATTTAACATTTTTGACAAATATTTTGAAAATTTTCATGAATCTTCAAATTTTAATTTTGATGTTTCAAAATTTTGAATAAGAGCTCATTTATTAAAAATTTTTTTGGAATAATAGCTCTTATTTCCAAATTTTTTGAAAATGAAAAATAAGAATAGAAAACTCAAATGTGTTTTATTTAAAATTTTATGGTAGCCTTGGAACAGCTGTAAAAAGTATTTTGGGAACATTTTTAATTTGATGATTTGGTGATTTTTCTTGGATTTTTTATTCGATAAACAGAAAAAATTGATTAAAAATCTGCCTAATAAAGATATTATATTTTTTTCAAGTATAAAATAGTCATTGTAATTATTTTGAAATAAAGCTTTATTTTTTATACTAACTTATTTCAAAACTTATTGATTTTGTTTTTAAAGGACATTTTTGCTACACTTCCTTCACATACAATAAGATTTCTTTCTTCTTCAGAAAAGAAAATAATTTTTTTTTGAAAATAATAAGACAATTTGTTTGTATTTAAAACTTTTTCAAAAATAATAGAAAAATGGATCAAAGTTTTAAAAACCATAATTCATTTCTGAAAAGAGAGTATCAAAAGTAAATCTGGTATTATATAGAAATCAGATTTTGATTTTTTTTTCTAGTTTCAGGAATCCTAAACCTTAAGCAAAGTATTTAAATTAAAACTAATTGTAAATATTTGGCCTCATTCTGAAAGAGATTGTTAAAAAGATCCAATCTGTGAATATATTTAAAAGGTGTCTTCTTAGTGACTCATAAATTGAGGAAAATTAAAGAAGTAAATTTGGGTGTCTAAGGGATCTAAACAAGTAAAAAAGTAATTTTTGATTTTTTTTATTAATTTTTTTTTTTATAAGGATGTTGGATGAGAAAACGTTAGAATTAATTTTCTTTTTCGATCTCCATTTCGTTTTGTGTATTCAAAGTATTTTGTTGTTGTTGTTGTTGTTGTTGTTGTTGTTGTTGGTTTTCTGTTTGAGTTTTGTTAATTCTTTTCTTTTTTGATTTCTTTTTTTTTTTTGGTGGCTTTGTAATAATACTATAATTAGGCTTAATGGTTGTGTTATCATCCTCGGGTAAAATGATCCCATATTTGCCACGAGGGATACGCAAAGGCAAGGAATTTCTTTCTTGTGCTAATTTGAATAAGAAAGGGTTTGGTGGGATCTTTTGAAAGTTCATTTCAACATGGTTTTTAATTGCAAGTTTGATGTCTTGCTCATTAATGTTTTCGCTTCTGTTGGCGTGCTTAGCATAGCTGCTTGCACGATCCAGAACTTCTGATGCATAATTGTGAACAAATTCCCACAATTGCAAAACAACTTGTGGATCGTAATCTTGCACATCCATTGAAGACAAGATATCTTTGATTGCTCGTGTGTCGTTTGGTACACTTGACATTGCGTTTGTGAATTTGAAGAATTTGGTTTGTTTTTGAAATTATTAATACTAAAATAATAAGAGGGGTTTGTGGGTAATTAACAAAAAAATGAAATATTAACATCTATTTTTTATCACAACAATAAATCTTCACATGTACAAAGTGTTTCACTTTTATAAATGTTGAAATAAGTTTGAAGATTTGTTAAAATCTTGTTCCTTTTGGGACTAGACATTTTTAAAATTGGAGAATGCTCAGCTAATACTCTTTTGAAATCATTATTGATAATTCAATAGAGTTACCCACTTAATGGTACCTGCTTGAAGATTCAAACAAACTAAAAATTTCCATTTGAAAAAAACATAATAATATTCTACTTATTAGAATAAGGACTAATGTAATTCTACTTTTTCAAAAAATTATCTATTAAAATCAAAAGCAAGTTTAAAAATTATCATTTTCAGAATTAATAGTAAACTTTACTAAAACTAGGATTTTTGTTAAAATAGCATGATCTACTTTAGTTATCAACCATTCAAATGAGTATTCTACACACACCACAGATTAATGAACTTTTAACACATTTAAACCTCGATTGATATAAAAGTCACCTAGTTATCAATAGGATTTGATTTTCAATTTTACTAATGTTTCCAATTAAAGTTCCTGTCCAACCATTTTTCTGTGTCTATCATTTTTCTCTCATCAGTGATCAAAAAAAGCAAAATTTTTGAAATATTATTTTTGTTTATATTTTTCAAGATAAATAAATTTTTATAAAACCTAAATTCCCCAAACTGTATTATACGGATTCCTCAAATCCCTAAAGTCAAATTCCACATGAATAGGAAAACCTATTAACAAAAATCCCAAAAAAATTGAATTTTCCAAGTATTTTACTTTTAAAACTCAAATTTGCGATCATTGAAAATGAAAAAATTTTGATTTAATTTGATGTTTTTGATTTTATTTTAATTATAATAATCCTTGATATGATTAGACTTTAGGTTTATTTTAAAACGAACCAAAAAAATCAAGTTAAAAATCTTTATAAAATGAAGAACTTTACTATTATTTTACAATTAAAAAAGATTGTATAATTTTTTTAATATTTGAGGATCTCTTCGAAGAGGGATAAAATTCAAAATCTAAGTTCGAAAAAAAGTCTTCTCACTATTATTTTGGTAATTGTGTAATCTAACTTTCATTTGGTTCTCTCCTTTCAACTCATAATAGGGAATAAAAAAAACAAAAAAAAAAAAGAGAACTTTCTTTATTTATTAATCTGAAAATAGTAAAAAATAACAAAAGAACATGCAAATAATAAAAAAATAGAAAGATATAAATTATTGAAATATTAAATTAAATTCTAAAGAGGGCACAAAATAGAGAAACAAAAATTAATAAAAAAGAGAGTTGTAACTGTATGGAATCCGAACTGGTTTGGTCTTTGTCGCCAGTACCAGGACAATCCATTATCGTTTCAGCACAGTCATCTGAATCTGGGCAAACAATTAGATCAAGGTCACACCAAAATTCAGTTTCTTTTGTACTATCCATGATGAAATATTGTCCATTTTCTGTTATTTCACCTGAAACGCGATGTTCGTTTATAAGAGTTAAATTACTAACACATTTAAATTTATGGTGTTCATCATCGGGGTCATCAACAACGGTACCAAGACAAAAATCAGTAATGTTTTCTGATGTAAATGTAGTAAGAGAGGTATTGAAGGTCAGAGAAATAGGGCCTGGGTATTCGTCATTGGATGTTAAATCTTCAACATCAAAAATTGTAGAACGGATATCAATGGTGACCCGGGTGTTATTTCGAATAAAGGAATCAGGCTTTGAACATACAGAAACCTCATCTCCATCTGCTAATGAGCCACCTTCTCCGGAAATGACACCGAGTTCTTCATAGGTATCGATTTCTGTAATTTCATGGCCAAAGCTTGCCTCTGTATTATCGTGAATAAAGGAGATACACTCAGGTTTAAGAATTGGTGACGGATCAGGACAATCAGTTGGATCTTCGACACAGGTATAATCATAGCATCGGTATAATTTTGTACTCAGAGTTGAACAATCAGTGTAACAGGTTTCTGGATCATCAGTGCAAGTAAAATCTGGGCAATAAATCGGTAATTCCACGGGGCACCCATCATAGGGGCCACAGTCTTCTCGGCAGATCCCATCAGGGCACAGTTCCTCCCCATCACCACAATCTGGATCATACGTATCACACTCTGATGTTTCTGGAATACAGCTTCCATCTTTACATCTTTTTGGGGTGTCAACTGGGCATTGGCCATCATAAATTGGACAATCGTTTTCGGTATCAAGAACACATTTCCCATTCCAGCATCTTGTTTTGCCATCAGCACATGGCTCAAGATCTCCTGTACAATTCGTTACCTTTTCGACACAGACACTGTCCGAGCAAAGATATGGCAGATCGTCAGGACAATTACTTGGATCAACATCTGGACAATATTTGGAATTTGTCACACACGCTCCTGATTCACACCGAACTGGTGAAGTTGTTGGGCATTCTTCGGCACAATCATATTTTGATGCTTGACATACTTGATCCCAACCTTTTGTTTTTATTTTTTTTGTTTTATACAATTATTTTTTTTTTAAACATTTGTGTATTTTGGGAATTTATTAATTTTTGCTTTTTTTAATTATTTTATTATTTTATTTAATTCAAAAAGAGAAACAAAAAAAAAAAAATAGTAAAAATGGATCTATATTTACATCTATATGGAGTTTCATAAGGACAAGGATACCTAGATGGACAAAGACTTTCATTCAGTACACAATACCCGTTCCAACCTTTTATAAAGTTATTTGAAAAGGAAAAAAAAAAATACATATTATTGAGAAAATTGGGTTTAATTTTAGTTTTATTAAGAAAAAACACAGTTCTTGGAATTTTTTTTGGAGAGACTGAAAAAATCAAACTTTTGAAAAATATATATAAAAAAAAAAAAATGTCAGTAGCCTTACATAATACTGGAAAATCATCACCACAATAAATTCTGCTTTCACACTTATCATAAGATTCTACACAGTCACCGTTGGCACATAAATAAGGATAATTTGTTTGATAGCACCCATTAGGAGCATTTTCTTGACATTTAGTTCTATTATCGACACATGCCCCTGAAGAACAGATCCATCCAGTGCAAACTTCCCCAGTACAATTCATTGCATCTTCAACACATAAACCAGATTTACTACATCGGATAGGGGTTTCAACAGGACAATTGTATTCGTTATTACAGTAAAAACGATCTTCATATGCAACACATCTACCATTTCCACATTTCCATGGTGTATCTTTCTCGCACCCATTACCTGGTGTGACATCACAATCAGTATAATTTTTTTGACATTCTCCATTATCTAGTTTATATTAATTTTTTGTATTTTTTTTTGGTTTATTATATGTTATTTTTTGTTTTTTTTTTAGTATTTGTTTTCATTTTTATTTAGTTGAAAAAAGTTTTTAATTTCAAATTATTTTGATATTATATTTAAAGAACAAAATAAAAAGCAAGTGCTGAAAAACATACCACATTTATATGGATATTCTTCCGTACACGAATTATCCTCAAGACATTGCTCAGCATAATCAACACACATACCAGTCGAAGGCCCTTCCACTTTTGGATTATAGTATTTGGTTATTCATAGTATAATATAATGGTTTTTAAAGATATAATTATAGAAAATAGTTTAATATTTATCAAAAACAAAGGAAAAATTGAATTTTTTTTTAAAGATTGTTACAGCATCTATATGGATGTATTGGGGTACAAGTATCGGTGTTTCCACCTTCTTCATCTTCGTCCCTACATGTACCATCTGCTCTTCGTGTAGTTCCACAAGGGCATGGATATATAGCTGGGCAAAACTCTTCATCATGTACACAAATACCAATTCTACAAAGATAAGATACTGAATTAATACAATACGATCCTGCTAATTCTTGATATTCTTCTTCTATTAATGGATCACAATGTGCTTCATCTTCAGCACAAAGCCCACCTCTAAATAAGGTTATTAATTGAGATTTAATTCAATATATTTTTATTGTAATGATTTAAAATTTCAAAAAAATAATATTAAAAAAAAGATTCCTTTCCTAATATCTTAAATGAGCCACTTCCTAGAAATTGAATAAAGTTATATTCAAAAATAACCAAAAAAAAATCCACGTTTTTAATATTTTTTAATACAAGATATTTAATCACATTCAAGTTACATATTATGAATATTTTTATTATTTAATCTTTAATATCTTATTAAAGGAAAAAAAAAAAAAATGAAAAATTAATATTGTTTTATAGGTCTAATTTCAATTTTCAAAAAAATTTTCAAAGTAGGTTTGGAAAAATGATTTTTTTTAAGAAAATTTCTAAAAATAACTCTTTCAACAATTTTCCTTTTATTTTAATGAAAATTATTCTTCATATTTTTTTCAGAACTGATTAAAAAAAACAATTCAAAACTTTTTAAATAATAATTTGATTAAATATTGTATTCAACTTCTTTTAAAAATGTCAGATTTTTTGTCGTGTGTAATTTAATTTTATTGAGATTTCAATTGCTCTTCACAAAGTGTAAAGAAAATTTACTTTCGATTTTTTTTTTTTTTTTTTTGATGATTTATATTTATAACTATTTTTTTCGTTAAAGATATTTTTAAAAAGTAAAGTTTATTTTAGATTTAAACTTTACTATAAAATAAAAAATTCGAAAGGTGAGGACTTTAAATTTTAAATTTACTTTTCGTATCACTCCATCACTTCTCACACATTCATAATTTTATTTATTTCCTTTTATTAAAGTAGATATGCCATGAAAAAAAAAAAAAAAAAAATCGGTTACATAAATAGAGTTGTTCCTTTAATAAAACTTTTATTTTTTTTGAAAAACTTTTCATTTTTATTATGAAAAAAAAAAATAAAATAAATATAAAGCTCCTCACATTTTTAAAATGGTTAAAGATTTCTAAATATTTTTTTTTTTTGGTTTTTTATTATTTTAAGATATTCATATACCTTCCAACATGTGGAATTTAGCAACTCATTATACCCATGATTATAAATTTCTGTTTTAAGAATATTTAGGTTTTTTGAATACCAATTTATAATAGTGTTGATACTTTGATTGGATTTTATTAATTTTTCTCAGATAGGAAGAGATAAACAATATAATTCATTTTTTAATTTAATTTTTTTTTATTAACTGAAATAATCATATTTTTACTTTTGAATTCTGTTTTGTAAATAAGAATAGGTAACTTTATATTTATTTTGAAGAAATAAGTATTGTATGAAATAATCTATGATTTTAATTTATTTTTGTTATTTCATAATTCTAAATATCTGATCCATCGACTAATTGACTTAATATAAAAGATTTAATTATTCTAATTTTTAAACTTTTTTACAGAGAATTGTTATTTAATAATGGTTTGTAGTTGTTATCGGTTTCTTTTATTTTTTTTAAATTATAAACTATATGCAAAATATTATCTAAATAAATACCCATATATTTAATCTTTGATAAATCTTGTGATATAACTGTTTTATCTTTATTCTGTTTTTTAACCCAAATTGAATAATTGCTTGAAATATTAAATTTAATTTTTTATTTAATTGAATTTTATTTCCTTTTATAATAAGGATTAAACCATGTGTAAACATTCGACAATAATTTGTTAATGTTATAATTTTTAGTAAAAGTAAATATGAAATTAGATCAAATAAAATAGGAGATAGTGGGTACCCTTGGAATATACTGAGACCTTAAACTTGATAATACTTGTTTAAAAAATTTTTGATAATATTATAAAAAATATATTTTTTTATTGTTTTTCTAATTATTTTATAGTTGATTGAATCAAAAAAATTTTAGTTATATTCGTCATTATAATATAATTTTATTCATATTTATTTTCATTATTTGATTTTATCTTATTTAAAGTATTAAGAAATTTAAGATTGTAATTCGAGTATCATATTTTTTTCTAAAACCAAATTGAGATTTATGAATAAATTCCCAACAAGGTTCGATAAGTTTATATAGAATTTTTAGAAATAATCTTGGTATATTCTGATTTAGAGAAATTGGTATTTAATTTAAAGCCACCCTTTCATTTCCTCTTTTATGGATAAATAAAATTTATCTTTTTTTAATATATTCAATATATTTCTCATAAGGATTAACTAACCAATTTTTAAAGATTTTTTTAAGTGGAACGAGATATTTTTTATTTTCAATTGGATTTAAATTCGTGAAATTTCCTTCATTACTAATATATTCTTAATTCTCAAATCTTTGAAATCTTTAACTAATTTATTTTTTAAATTATTAATAGTATTTGAAATATTTTCAATTGGAAAAAATCTTTTCATTTTAAAATTTTTAAAATGTATTTTCAAAAACACATATTTTTTTTTTGTTTTGAGAAAAATAGTTAAAAAAGAAATAAAATTTAAGACAGATTTTAAATGAAAACCTTACTAGAAACTGAAAACAAAAAATCAAATCAAATCAATTAAAAGAAGAAATAAATTAACTTCAAACAATAACCCATTATATTATTTCCATTAAAACAACAAAAACAATTTAAGTTTCCGTGGTTATCCTAGAAAACGACATATTAGATTTCCGGATCTCAAAAAAGTCAACTTTTCGTTAAAAATCTTTAATAATTGATCAATCATTGAAAAACCCATTCTCTAAGATAGTCTTAAAAAACTGTTAGTGAGATTGATCTGCAATTTTTCTTTTTAATAATTTATCTATACATTTATTAATCGATCTTAATTTACCTTTTCAGGAAGGTTAACAATCACAAACAGATTATATTTGTTTTCTCTATTATACTTTTATTTCAAAATCATCCTAACTTTTTTTTTTTTACTGTTTTATTTCAGGTTCAAAAAGTCGAATAAATATCTCAAAAAATAAGAAAGAAAAAAAAAAAAAAATAAATTCTATTTACTCGCAGCGATAAGGGTAATTTGTATTTCTACATTGATAAGGATTAGGGCAATCCCATTTCGCCGCTGCACATTCCCCTGTCAAGCACCTCACTGGTTGGTTTGATGGACACCCATTAGTTACAGTATTTGGACAAGAAGATCCTATAGGTAAACATGAGTGATCACTTTCACAATATACATAGTTGTCTGTATCAGTACAATAGTCGTCATCTCCACATGCATCAGAATTAGCTGCCAATTCCACACAAGTGTTGTTACGGCATTTGTCAGGTCTCCAACTTGGACAGTAATTATCCTCTAAACATAATTCGTTGGAGACAGTACAATCCATATTGTCACACATATAAAGGAAATCTTCATGTGATTCACCATATGGACACAGGCAATCATCAAAGTCATCAGCACAGGTTCGATCAGGGCACATTTCTTTGTTACATTTTTTAAGAAAAATAAATCAAAAAACACAATTAATACGCAAAAAAAAACCACTTTTATGAGAGATTTTGATAAAGATTTTTAATTTTCAAAAGAAAAATAAGTAAAAAATATAATTTATTGTAATTTAAAAAAGTCTTACTTCCATCACATTTATCAAATGCATCGCACTCTTCATCACAACCAGCGCATTGGCCATTTGGGCATCGAATTGGTTTTTCACTTGGACAAGCCCATTCGCTTGAGGAATTAGAATTACACTCACCAGAGATTTGGTTACATGTACCCAAATAACAAAAGTATTCTCTTTCTTCACAACACCCTCCAGGGGTTTTGGCACAATCACCACTTGGGCATTTATAAGGTGTTGTGAATGAACAGTCATTCGAGCAGCTGTCATCAGGCCCAATACAAGAATATGTTTCCTCGCACCATTCTAACTGATCAGGACAAACAATCGTACACAAAGAAAGAGATGCAAAACAAAATAAAGTAATTACTACAAGAAGCTTCATTAAGATTTGAAAATTCTCTTGAGAAAATATATAAAAAAAATACAATCTAATTCACTCTCGATATTTAAATTTTTAATCTAACAAATTTATTTCCTTTGAATAACAAACAAACCTTTAGTTCTTTGGAGCTTTTTTTCTTCAATTTTTATAGATACTTTTTTTTTTCATATTGGCCTCGGGAAAAGACAATCATTCATTTTAAAGTAGTTTTTGGCTCTTTTTTTTTTTTTTTTTTATAGCCGTAAGGAAATGGGAGGGTTGTGTGGTTGATAATTTTGGAAAGATTGTTTTTTTTTTAAAGATCAATACCAATCCCACCAAAGTAATTTTGTTCCAGGTTCTATTGTTTAAGAAGGTCTTTGTTTTTTTTTCAGGCTTTTTATTTTTTAATTTTTATAAAATAAGTAATTTCGTCGAATTAGATAAACTTATTTGTCAAATTAAGAACCTTTTTAGTTAAAAAAAGGTGTAATTATTCTAATCACTAAAAAAAAAAGATTTTTTTGTAAAATATATCAAGATCCTCCACCTGATCGCTATTGTGATGAATTCAATTTAAAAACAATCTATTTTATCAGAAATAGTTTTCCTTTTAAGTAATTTTATGATTGTCTAAGAAAATCTTCATTTTACTTTTTTTTTGGAATTTTGGAAATAAAAAAAAAAAAACTTTTCTCAGAAGGTAAGGTTTCTGTTCAACTTTCAAATACTGTTAATTTTTCAAAGATCTTGTGAAAATGAAAATTTACTTTTTATTCACTTTGGCAAAAAAACTTATTCATATTATGATCAACGTAATCTAATTACTCAACATTTTACTCAAGACCTGATCACTCATTTGTAATTGAATATACTTTTAACTGAAACTCACTCCATATTTAATTGTCCTTTCGATGAATTTTTCTTTTTTCTTGAGAAAGGATTTAGGGATCTTTATTTAATAACGATTTTACGAATTAAATGAAATTATTATTCTAATTATCATAAGGTACTGTATTTTGGATGTTTTTCAAAATCAAAAATTTGCAATTATCTTCTGTTTGCCTGAATTTTTAAATCCCTTAAAAGGGCTTTATTACTGTTTTCAAGGAGTTAGTATTTTTTTCACATGGTAGATCTTTCTTTAGAATGTAATAATTATTTTTTATTGATCTAACATCGAAGAACAACTGAAGAATATTCAGAATTATTCATGATATTAGAAAAGATATCTTTTTTTATTGACAATTATTGAAACAATATCCGAATAACTTGTTTAAAAAATTCTTTTTTTCTTCTCTAAACGATTTGATTTCAAGAAGACTATTATTTTCAGAATCTGTACCAAACACTTCCTTATTGATTTTTTAATCTAAGGTATTCGCATCCACCACAACGAAGATTAAAATTAAAGTGTGTATTATTACATAATGTAAGTCATCCAAGTCACAATATGGTTACAATTTCTCAAAATATTCTATTAAAAAAATATCATGTTGAGTTGATTGATCAATTGTAAAAAGATACTTGTATAAGTAAAAAACCAGAAATTTCAGAAAAAAATTAAAGATTGGATTCTCAATATCAAGTATTCAAAGTGAAAGAATATATTTCTTAAATAAGTTACAAAATCTACTTTGCTAAAAAAATCGATTTGTTTCAAAATTAAATTATTCAAATTATATTCTTTTTAATTCTTATTTCTGAAATCTTGGGAATTAGATTAAAAATATTATAATCTTCACAAAAAGAAAAAATGTAATAATCATTGGGTTTTTATGAAAATGATTATTTTAGATTCTACAAATTAAAAACTGAAAAAATAATTAAAAAATTGCCACTTTTGATGATTGTAAATAATAATTAGTAGATCCTATCATACTATTTTTTTTATTTTTTTTTTGATTTTAACTTTTAAGGTTTGATCAGGAATTATTTTTAAAACAATTAAAAAAAGGAATTTTTAATTCTGTTCATTAGACAAAAAAATAGAATATTTTATTGTTTAATAAGATTAAAAATTGATGTTTTGACGAAATTAGAGTAATGGTTTGCAAATATGATTTTACTTTCTAACCAAACACACTTTAATTCTAGATAAAATCTAGTTTGATGCTAACCCATTAAGGATAATTTTATTTTTAAAATAATATTATTTAGAGCCACAATACTATTTTTTTTTTTTTTTTTTATTGATTATATTAGGTTTTTGAAATATACCTAAAAATACCCTAAAATCAAAAATACTCAAAAATTTTTTAACCACTTAAAAACAACTTTTGAAGAACTTTTTCTAAGCTAGAGCCCTGCAATGATAATTTTTTATGATATAATAACAATTTTATATAATAAGATTAGAAAAAAAATTTTTCCAAAAAAATTTTAAACATTTACTAATTTTTCACTTTTTGATAACTTCACTTATAAAAAACACCATTGGTTAATAAAAAATCTTGGTTAAACAGTTATTTAAACAGATATTTTACAATTCAAGTTGAAAAATCCAATTTTCCAGGTTCACTTAAGATTTTTTTTCAAATTTAATAGTAAAAAATTTGAATATTTTTTTTTCACTTTAAGCGTGTATATAAAGGTTTACAATCCCTGAAATTAAAAATTCATTACACCCTGCATAAGATAATCTTCTTTTAAATTTTAAGGATTCTAAACCTTAATATATTTTAAAAGTATTTTAAATTTATCAAATAACAATTAAATAGATAATCAATTATGGTGTATATTAAAATTTAGAATTTATTTCAAAAATTAAAAAGAAATCTATGACACGGCAATAGTTATCAGAAATTGATATTTTTTCTCTATTTCAGATTTATTAGATACGTACAGTATTTTTAAAATTATTTGTTATTATATAACAAAGTAAATATCTCTGAGTTAAATTAAACAAAAAATCAGCCCCTCTTTTTATTTTTATTTATTTAACTGATTAAACACCCTTTTTTCTAAACTTGAGACCTTTAAGAAGGTGGTACTACTAAAAAAATAAATATAATAGCCACATGAACTTGAAGTTATTTAATTGTGATTAAATTGTGCATGAACTTTATCATTAATCATGAACGGTCAATGAAAGCTGTATTTTTGCCGAACTTGGAATTTTCAATTTTATTTCATACTTGTTGTCGACGAAATATTTTTTTTTGACTTTTGTATTTATTACTGTAAGTGTACTTTTTGGTTCTATTTAGGGTTAATTTATTTATTTTAGTACTTTTTAGGGTAGTGAGTATATGTATACCGGGGTATTGGATATGTTTGAGTTTTTTTTTTTTCTGTTATTTTGTGTTTTTCTTCTTGGTAAAACTAAATCTATTTTATTTCTGGAATGGAAAATTAAATTAGATTAAGTTTTGGTTAATTTATTTAGAGTACGCATAAATAAATGATTAGATATTTCTTAGTTACCTTTGGATTGTATTTAAGATTACAAAATTTTAATAAATGACACATAATTCGAAAATTCCTTTTCAAAGATAATTCCTCTCTGTTGTTAATAAAATCTAGCAATGGTTAGAAATTTTACAAACATCCAAGATGCCAATTTCTTTGAGACAAAATGAGTTGATTACTATTTGAAAAATTTCAATTTTCCAAATGTTTATTTTTTCTTTTAAAAAAAATTCGAGAATAAAAGTCCACTTTTACAATTAAACTCTGTAGTTTGGAACTAAAGTTCTTAGAAGTTTTTCAAAAAGTATTTTTTAGTGGCTAAAATTTTTCTAGTATTTTTGATTGTCGGGTACTTTCGGGAATATTAAATTGATCCTTTGAAAGGAACGAAAATTATTACTTATTAAGCTGTTAGATTTTTTAGGAATTCAAAAGAATTGGGTAAAATCAAAGATTTTAATCTATTCTTTCTTATTCTGGAAAAGTTAGGCACTCTACAACACTATACACAACTTGACGACACTCATTTAATTTCTTATGTTTTTTTTTTTTTTCGGAATTTTGTTAAAGAATCATAGATATTATTATCGATTACTAATGATATTATAAAGGATAAGTTATTTTAATAAATTATAGTAGAGAGTTAATAATATTTTGATATTTTTATTAAATTCAGATATCCAAATTTGACAATTTTTTCACAAGCCCTAAATTTCAAAAATTTAGAATTAAATTCAACCCAGAATGTAAATTTTTCACAAAAAAGAAATGTATGAACGTTTAGATTTTACTTACTGTAGACATATACTTTATTACTAAATTATATGTTTTATGTAAAAGAGAAAAAAAATAAAAAGTATGGTTTTTAGAGTAGGAAGTTATATTCTAAATAGATATTTGAGAAATATATAATTCCTGCTGAAAAAATAATTTTTTACTAAAGTGATTATTAATAATTGGTCCAGAATCTTTATTTATCTTTGAGAATATTTTTTCGATCACAACATTTTTTAATTTTTGAATTCTTTGAAAACAAAGAATAATTTGACAAAAATTGAATTATGTGCTTTGTATCTCTTATAAAGATTCACCAAATGAAGAAGATACACTTAAAATTATGAACTCTTCAAATTTAAGGATAACATACCCCAACCTTAAATCTGTAATTGATGATAATGAAAAAAAAAATTCAAATTTTTTTTCGTTTTCTTGCAAGAGAGACTTTTTCATAATTTAATTATCCAAAATTTTTGAGATTGGAAAACATGAAAAACCAGTGTAAACCAACAGAATTACCAGAAATCAATTTCCTTTTTAGAACTTCCTTTTAAAAACCAAATCTTTTTCATTTTTTTTCGCATCATTAATTCACATTTTTTCAACCTTATTTTTCCGTATCCAGAACAAACAAAAACCAAAATGTCTTCAGCAAAAGTAGATATGAAAATTGTCCTTCTTGGGAGTTCTTATACAGGAAAAAGTTGTTTAGTAAATAGATTTATAAACGAAACTTTCGAAGAGAAAATCCAAGAAACGGTTGGTGCAGCATTTTCTGCAAAAACAATAGAAATCGGAAACGACGAGCAAATGGTTCTTGGTGTTTGGGTTTGTGATTTACATGATCTTTTTGAAATTCCAAAAATAATTTCCTTTTTTTCTAAAAAATTTTTTTATTTGATCTTTTTTCTTTTTATTGAATTGCCAATTAACCATTCAATTTACTTCTTATCATAGGACACAGCCGGACAAGAAAGATTTGAGTCAATGAGTAAAATGTACTATAGAAAAGCAAATGCAGCTATTCTTTGTTATGGTAAGCAAAATAAAAGCCATCTCTTCTTAATTGTGATGAAAACATTTTTATTTAAATAATCGTGTTTTACTTTTACTTTTTTTATCATTTTCCTTTTTTTATTTGATAAAAGATGTAACTCTAAAGGAAAGCTTTGATAAATTAAAATTTTGGGCAAAACAATTGAAAGAAAATGAGCCTAGTTGTCGAATATATATTACAGCAACAAAAAGTATGTTTTTTTCTTTTTTGATTGTGCTTTTTTTTTTCAAAACTTACTATTCTTTAACAAAAGTTTGATACCTCTTTAAACCAAGTTTGATCCAGAAAAAGAGTTTGATCTTTTTAGTAAACCTTTTTGGTGTTTCAGAAACAAATTACACACCCCTCGTTTTGTGCAAAACAATTCAAATTACTAGTTAGCAAATAATCCTTTTTGCATTTCAAAATTAAAATAATTTCAAAAAAATATCTTAATTGGGTATCAACACAATAACACCAAACTGCAATTGAAACAACTGATAATTTATTAAAAATTATATTGGTGTTCCCATAAGTTCGAGACTCTCCAAAAATATTTTAAAGGTCTTTTATTTTACTAACCTTAAGGGATTAGCGTCAACAATAGATTCGTCTAGAATCAAAGTATGTTGTAATTGGGTGTAAATGATATTAGTACTACATGGTTTACATGGCTCTTAAAAAATCTATTATAAATATTATTGTACAATAAATTATTACATTTTTTACTAATGATCACAATTAAAAATTTATATTTTGGAAATTTTTTTAATTCCTTTTTCAAATCTAAAAATAGAAACTCAAAATAATAAAGATTCCAGTATTTAAGGACTACGTTCCCACTCTTGAGAGTGTTGAGTAATTGTGTTATTTCACTTTCACTTCTCACACAGAAGAAATTGGACAAAAAAAAAAACATTTTTTTTCATCTTTACCTTTTCATCCAGATTGTTTTTCTTTGTTTTTCAATGAAAAGGAAAATCGAAAATACCAAAAAAAATAATTGAAAAAAGGCTTTTGGGGATTTTCAAGTCCATTTCAAATTTGAGAACATTTCAAACTTGTAAAAGCAAATGTAAAAAATTTTTAGAACAGCCCTAGAAAATAGTGTGAGTTCCGAAAGTTGAAATGGAAATTCTAAAATATTAAAATCAAAATTTAGCAGGAACTAACCAAGGCAAAAATTGTGAAAATTGTTGAAATTGTGAAAATTTCACATTTTTTCTAAAAGAAAATTCTCCTTGGACAAATATTATTTGGATTACATAACTCTTTCAAGGGTGATTTTATACATTATTTCACCGTTTTCACCTAAAAACGTAGTCCTTAATAATTCAGATTAAGAACCACAAAAATGAACTATTTTTTCAAGTTTTTAATTTCAAAGATTAACTTAATAATCATCAACATAAAAAATATAAAACTGATTAATTTTGTTTGCTTTTTATGAAGATAATTGTACAATCAATATATTTCCAATATGTGGAAATAATTTGTCAAAATAGTCTATTGGTTAATTATTTAATTTTTTTAAAATTATTGAATTTTTTAGCTACCAATCTAAATTTCCAAAGAAATCTAAGAAAGATATTTTACAACTTTGGAGTCTGAATATTGATATCTCAACATTTAAATTTGTGGCGAAATGCATATTTTTTTCTTAAATTCTCGGGTTTTTTACAAACACAAGGGATCCTTTTGAATTGATGAGATCAAAAAATAAACTCTTTTTCAAACAAAAGGGCACACCTCTAAAATCACCAATACTATTGAATTTGATTGTTAATAAGATAATTACTTATTGGTGATTTTCATTTTAATTATTCATTTTTTTCATTTTTTTGGTTTATTTTATTTATGGATATTGAACAGTTGGAAAATGAAAAAAACAAGATAAAAAGAAAGAAATTTGGAAATAATTTGCCAGTGTATAAAGTGAAACAGTTCAAGTTTGATTTCGAATGAGCTAGATAATGGAATTTTGAAAGACCATTATTGGGTTGATGTATGGAACAAAGAAAAAAGAAAATAATGAAAAAAAAAAAATTCCAAAAAAAGACCCGGATGAATTGTGGCTTTGATTTGAAAATGAGACTTTAAAGAACAAAAGTTTGAAGTTTAAAGTGTTATCAATAAAATGTAAAGAAAATTTCCCCAATTCACCTTGTTCAGCAGTTTTTATTTATTTTATAATTTTTTTTCATTACAATTTACAAAACGAGATTTCTCATTTCAAATAAAAGGGTATATAAATTTTTAAAATTTTTAATTTTAATTTTTATTGTTTTGCTTTAATGAGTTTTAAATATTCAGTTGAGTGTTTTTTTATGTTTTAAAGGGTTTCTTATATTTTTGAATGATACTATAATTAATTTGATTCAATTATGAATAATTCTTGGAATTTTCTTCAACCTTTTATTTGAAAAAGAGTTTAGTACTACTTTACTAATCGATTTTTTTTTTTTTTTTTTTTTTTTTTTTTGGGGGGATTTGGACTGTAGCACATTAATGTGATTTACATCCATTAACAACAACTTAAATTAATCTTTTACTTCTCCTTGGTAGACGCTAATCCCTTAAATTCAAAATTTCAGAGAAAATAATATTTAAAAAAAAAATTAAAAGTAATTTTGAGAAATTTATTTAATCTTTTTAATTATTATTTTTTCAAGATCTAATACTAATTCCATTCTATTTATATTTTAATATTTTTTTCAGATTATGTTAATTAATTCTTTGAACATAATTTTCTTTATATGTGTTATCCAAATCCAACTATTTTGGAGATTCTCAAAAAATTTTTTTTAATTAATAATTATTGTTTTTCAAAATTTTACTTTGGAAAACGAATTCCAGACTTCATTGCTATTAATTCTTTTATATCTTTAATTTTAATTGAATTATATATTTAATAAGGAATTCATTTTATTTGGTAATATAATTTTAATATTATTTAACAAGTATTTGTAAATTAATTAAATTTTTTTTTTCTAAATTTTTAATTATTAGGGATTATCAGTAATATTAGAATTTTTATAACAAATCAACAAATTTATATTTATTTAACTTTTCAGGATAATATAGATTATAAACAGTTTGTCTTTTTTTTTTTTTTTTGGTAGATAATCTGAAATATTTCTGATAATATTCAAAATTCGCGATAATCGATAAATTCGCGATAATCAAAAAAATAGTTCTAATAAATTGAGAATTTTTTTTAGTTTTAATTAATACTGAAAAAATAATTTAAAAATCAACAAACTTTTACAAATAATAAAAATAATATAACTAAGGTTTTATTATTTAGATTTTTTGTAACAGAATAAAATTATATCTTAAAATTTTGAGTTTGGCTTAGATATTTTATGAAATAATTGTTAAAGTCGTGAAAATTATTTTTATTCAGGATAAAATCAGAAATTATCGATTTCCAGCCAAACTCCCGATAATCTTATTTTCTCACAAAAAAAATCATTTTCACGAATCCCTGAAATTAATAAAATAATAAATCACGTTTTATTTTTTATCTTACAAAAGAATTACATTATTTTATAGATAATTCTTTTGAATTTTTGTAAATAGAAATATCCTCATTTTTTATAAATTTTAAACTACAACCTTCCCAAAGCTACCGTGGCCTTTTTTCAATATCAAATTTTGATGTTGACATAGATTTTTAAAAAGTTGAAAATGAGAATAATAAAGTTCAGATTGAAAAAAAAAATTTCCTAAATGATTAAATATGATTCAAGAATTTTTACTAATATTAAAAAAAATTTTTCAGAACCCAAAATGATTCGAAACATAGATAATTCTACAAAAAAATACATATATTTTCTCTATAAAATGACTCTAAACATCAAAAATTCGTTGAGAAATCAGATAAAAATAATATCGAAATAATTAATGAATTTTAATTTTTTTTTTGATCATATCAGAAGAATATTTTTCATATAAACTTATATTTATGAAAAAAATATTTTTCATAAATGCTTTCTTATTCTCATCTTCAACTTTTTAAAAATCTATATAAACATCAAAATTTGATCTTGATAAAAAATCACAGTAGCTTTGGAATGGATGTAAACTTTTTTTCGGTCAAAGATAACCAAAAACAATTCCAAATACCAATTATTTTTTATAATTATCCTTTAAAGAATAAATAAGAAATAAGTAGAATAATAAACATCATAGAATAGTTGATATACATATGGAGTAAATCTAATCAATCAATATCTTTTCTTATAAAGTGAAAAACTTAAAATTCTTAGGGATACATTGAGAGAAAAAAGTTAAAGGTTTCTTTTGATATCCAATTGAAGACCCAAATAAAATTCTAATAGAAATCAAGAATATTTTTCTAAATAATTCTCAGTGTTCCAATAACATCAGAATAACACGTTTTTAATTGGTGACTATCGATCTTGCAATAAATTTTTTTTTTTTTCTAGCAAAACAATTAGGTGTTCAAAAGTAAATCGAAAAAAAAAAGGTATTAATGCAAAATGAGAAAAAATGATTTTCAAATTTTGAACAAATTATACAAATCACATAAACCTCTTTTTTACAACATAATATTTTTGATAAATCTCAAAATTAGATTCTATTACTAAAATAAGCAAGATTTATAAATGTTGTTCAAGATATTAATTCTCAATTTTTTTAGTAAAAAAACCAAAAAATAACAATAGTGTTTTACAGACTAACAAATTCTATTTCAATGGTATTTTGTGTTTTTCATATTGAAATTTTTTTGGAATGGATGATAGATTTATAATCTGACATCTATTTATAAGAATGGTCATATCAAGCATACCATCCTTATTATTTAATTATCGTTATAATCAAAGGACAAAATCTACAATGAACAAAATTATTTTGGTATTTATTTTTTAAAAAATATCAAATTTTATATGAATATAATCTTAAACAAAAGAAAAGTAAGAAAATAAAAGTTCTGTTTTGTTTTGAGAGATACTTACTTAAGAGTTTACAAAATGAGCAAATATTATTATTTTCCAATTATATAGTAAAATTTTCATATTTAAAAAAAAATGAGCTTGTATTTTTTTTTTATTATTGAAGAAGTGTAAATTACACTCTAAATGTCATTTTACTTGAATTTCCTCATAGGTAATTTAAGCGAAAAATCATGGATTCCACGACTGTTCAATGGAAAGACATACCCAAATTTTTTCAATGTTTTAAAAAGCAAAAACAAAAAATTGAAAATAAAAAAGGAAAAAAGAAAAAAGAAATTTAAAAAGGGTTTATAAAAATCAATTGGTAAAAAAAAAAAAAAAAAAAAAAACATGCTATCTTCGAATTAAGAATTCCCAAAATCACAGCCAGTATACTTTTGGTTAATTTAATTTAATTTGATAATTGATTATGAATGTTCATTTGGGGTTCGTTGTTTAATTGTTCTAATTTCTTTTTTCTTTTTGATCTGATTTCCTTTAAAAAAACATTTGGACATTTTTAGCATTTTTCTTTTTAGATTTTATTTTCCAGTTACTCGTACTTTTGTGCTTCGGTGTCTCGAGTATTAATAAGTAACCACTTGATCTTTTTCCTTTGTAACTCTTCTTCCCAACATAAAGAAGATCCAGCCATCGAAAAAATGGAAAAAAATCAAAAAATGCTCTTGTTGTTACCAAAGGAATTAGAAAAAAGGTATTATTATAATTATTATTTGTATCAATTGTAATTATTATATTTGTCATGTTTAATTGCTTTCACAAATAAGAAATCAATTTTGGCTTTTTAATAAAAAAAATAAAACATGGATATTTTTTGTGTGTATTATTTAAAATATTATAGGAATTGAATAAATAAGAAAAGAATAATTAATCAAACTTTGCCACAATATCATCATTATAGAAATTAAAAAGCCAAACTGAAAACATACAAATTAAATATCTAAAAGAAATATACAAAAGTCACAAAATTCAATAATTAACCTCTGAGAAAATTAATTTTAACTTTTACTTTTTAATTTTCCAAAAAAATTCACATAAACTAAAAAATAAAAAATCGTATATTTTTAAGAAATTGATCCAAGAAAATTTTTACACACTTTTAAATGTTTCTTCATATCATAAAATTTCTGTTCAAATTCGCACTTCTTTTTCGCAAAAAAATGTGAAAATACCCAATAAAAAATTATAGATTGTTGAATAAAATATTTTTCTATCAAATTTATAAAACAATTTTTGAAAAGGGAAACCATTTTTGTTTTTGTGAAGAAAGTTTTTATTTTTTTTATTGATATGCTTTTATTGTTAGAATAATTTTTATACTAATAATGTTTTATCATTATCATTATTATATTATTAAAAAGTAATTCAATTTTAATTATCACTTTTTAAAAAATATTAAAATTGTAAAATATCAAAAAAATCTAAATAAAAAAAATGTTGTGTTTATCTAAAAAATTCTCGATTGGTATAATGTTTTCTTTTTAAGGTTATTTTTTAAAAAGGGTTTCTTTATTTATTAGCAATTGTTTTTTAAATTATTATTTTCACAATTAATTTTACACTACAAACAAAACTATTTTTTTTAGTATCAATTATAAAAACAAATATTTGATATTTCAAATTCACAATTAGTATGATTCGTTACAGAATTGTTTTACTAATTTCAAATGAATAGTCATAAAAATTTTTCAAATAAATATATTTTTTTTCAATAATCAATAACCAATAATTGATAATAAATTAATCAATAATAAAATAAATTTATCTAATGAATATTAAATTCTTTTTTTGGTATATTATTTTTATAGTTGATCTTTTGGATCTTGGTCAAAAAAGAGCAGTGCCACTTGAAACAATCGAAGATTACGCCGAAATTATTAATGCCAGAATTTTTGAAACAAGCGCAAAACAAAATTTAAATGTTAATGAATTATTTTTGAAAATTTCAACAGATTTTAAACAAGAAAAAAATGGAAACGAAACAAAAAAAACAGAATACATTAATGGAAAAAAAGGAAAAAAATTAAATTTAAATTTAAACGATGAAGAAAAAAGAAAAACTGGTTGTTGTAAATAATTTTTATCAATTGTTTACGGTTTCATTATTAATGATTAATTACATCTTATTTTTATAAAGTGCCTTTATAATTAAATCTTACTTAATAAATGCCAAGCATTCAATTCTTTTTTTTTTTTAGTATTAGTTTTTGCTAGTTGTTCTTACTTTTTAAAATTTTGGTCAAATTTCGAGAAAAATGAATTGTTTTTTTTTTTTTTTTTTTTTTTTAGATAGTCATTCGAATTTTAATTAATTATACAAATTATTGAATTAGTAAAAAACAAAAAACAAAAGCATAATTAGTTATAATTCTTGAAATTAAATAAAACCTAATGCGCCTTATTATTGTTATTGTTATTGTTATTTAACTTTTGAATTTTTTTTATAAAATTTGTAAAGTAAATAACTTGTTTCCCATTTAAGCGATTTAGTGTCTACCCAAGAGAAGTCTAAAATTATCATATATTACTATCCAGGCTAAACTTTATAAGGGTCAATAGTTCAAATATAAACTAAATTTCATAATAAATGGCCCATGTTACATTTGAATTTTGAATTGCTTTTGTATTGTTTGGAAGTTTTTCCCCTCACATTGAAAAGTTTGCAAATAAATCATTTTTTCTCTTTTTTATTTTTTCGATAATGTTTTGTTAAAATGGAAAATGAAAATGAAAAATTTAAAAGAAGTAACAGATGAATTAATGAAAAAATTGGTTTCAAATATGAAAAAGAGATTAGATTTAGTTATTCAAATTGAAGGAGAATCGATAAATTGGCTTTGCTACTTAATTAAATTTTCTTTTTTTTTTGTAATTCTTCCTATAAAAATAAATGACCCAATTATTTTTAACTGTTTTTTTTTTATTTCTTTTTCTTTTATTTTTAGACAAAAAATAAATATATCTTAAGGATATAACTTAATATTAAAATCGAAATTTTTATATTATAATTAATAACTTCAATTATTATAAATATTTTTCTTTAAAATTTGATTTTTATTGGACCAATGATTTTGAACGGGGGTTTATAATACAATTTGATATAGTTAAATAGTCCAAAATTTACCCCCATATATTAACAAAAGCCCCCTGTAAAGTAAAAATGCAAAAATTTTGTAAAATAATATGTATTCTAAGACGAAAAATAATCGTTGAATTATCAATATTCAGACTTCAAAATTTTGAAAGTTATTCCTTCAAATTTTTCTTAATAATATAGATTTGTTTTTCTATATTTTTTTTTTCCTTTTTTTATTTTGATATTTTTTTTTTTAATTAATCACAAAATTTCATCAAGCTTAATAGAAAAGATTTAAAATGATATTTAAAAGTTAATAAATATTATATTTCTGTTTTGTGGGATTTAATTAGTAAAAAAATAGAGTAAATTCTTTTTCAAACAAATGGGCACACCTCTAAAACCATCTATAATATTGAATTTGATTGTTAAGAAGATAATTACTTATTGGTGATTTTCATTTTAATTATTCATTTTTTCTTGTTTTTTTTTTTTTTTTGATTTTTCATTTATAGACACAGAACCGTTGAAAAATGAAAAAAACAAGATAGGATGATACCAATTTAGAAATAATTTGTCAATAATAAAGTGGAAGCTGTTTAAGTTTGATTTCAATTGAACTAGATATATGAATTTTTAAAAGATCATTTCTAGATTGATGTATGGAACAGAGAAAAACGAAAATGATGAGAAAAACAATTTCAACAGAAAATCCGGATGAAAGATGATATTTATATTGAAAATGAGAACTTAAAGAACAAAAATTTCAAGTGTAAAGAGTGATCAAGAAAATTTAAAGAAATTTTTCCCAATTCAACTTGTTCAATGGCTTTTGATTGATATTATTTATTATTTTACAATTTGTAAAATGAGATTTCTCATTTCAAATATAGAGACACATCAATTTTTAAAATATTTAATTTTAATTTTTATTATTTTGTTTTTAAGGAGTTTTAAATATTTTGTTGAGTGTTTTTTATATATTAAAGAGTTTAAAATTTTAGAATGATACTACAATTAATTTAATTTAATTATGAATAATTCTTGACAATTTCTTAAATTTTATTTAAAAAAGAGTTTATTTTATCAAATTATTTCAGGTAGAAAATAGCGAAATATATGCACCAAATCCAATTTTAAAGAAAAGATATAAAAACTAATTATTCTTTAGGTTTCTAGGTCAAGAGTGTGTGAAATCGTTTGTTTAAACAATTGAAAAAATCTTTTATTTTTATGGTTCTAAAGATTAACAGTTATATACTAAATTATTATTATTTTGTATATTTTCGGCTTTTGAAAAGGAATTAAACAAAAAAAAACTATAAGAAATGCTGTTTTTATAAGAAATATAATCTACACTCGAGTTCAGCTAATACTTAAATTTATAATAGTAAATATAAGACTAAAAAATCATCGACTCCAGGATTATTAATTCATGAAAATAATTTCCAGTTGTTTTGATTTGAAATTAATTCATCAAGGCTTATTTCTAAGAATTTATTATGGAAAATTAATTTATTTTTTTCTAGAAAGGACAGACCCATAAAAAATGATCAATATTTTCAATTGTTTCCTTCTGTTCATTTTCTCAGTATAGAGTCCAATATTTTATTTGAATTATTATTTATGAAGCATTTATTTATATTTGTGCAATTAGTAAATGTCCTAAATTTTCGGTTGTTGAACATAAAGTATAACTTAGATTTCTTAAGGTTTATAATTAATACTTTTGATTTTTTATTATTGTGATTTAGTTCTGAAAATTTCGTTGAGTGCCTGAATTTTACATTATTCTTTTTTTTATTTCGAAAATTTATTGATGTTTTATCAAAAAAAGAAAATTCAAAAAAAAAAAAATTCTAGTACTTTTTCAGAATTCATAATTGAAGAATAAAATCAGATTTTAATCAATTCTATTAAATTATGAAAATTTTAATAATTGTTTTCTTGAGGTTTCCTTTTTATTTATAAAGTGTTCGATTGAGTTCACGTATAAATAGAAAACACAAAATAATCTAACGAAAATCTATTGTTTTTCCAAATAAACAGAAAACCCAAGAAAAGATAATGTCCGTTTCTTTAACTCTGGAAAATAAAAATATAATTTTTGAAATTTTCTTTTAATTTCTAAAAAACTCAAAAAATCTAACGATGTTTTTCTAAAGATCAACAAATCAAAATAAATATTTAATTTTACTTTATCCTCCTAAATACTGGAAAACTTAACAACATACCCGACTCTTGATACTAAATAATTCATTATAAATTTACTATTTTATTGGATTAAATCTTTTAAATTAATGTTGATTTTATCGTTTTTCATTTTGATTGTATTTGATAATTTTTTCTAAATAAGGAAGAGATAAATTATAGAAATATATTTTTCGTATTATTTTTTTCAAAACGAAAATTCCGATATTTACTTTTTTGAATTATGTTATTTTAATAATAATTAGTATGTTTATATTGTTTTAACTTTCATTAATGTACAAATTAAATAAAGAATATAAATAATTTAATATTTTTATATTTTTTTTATTAGACATTTCTAATCCATATGTTAATTAATTTATTTTTAAATTAAAATTAAATAATCAGATTTCAAAGTTATCATTAGAGAATTATTATTACTTAATTTTACACATTCGTTATCATTTTTTTATGTTTTTTTAAATTACAAATAATATGTGAAATTTTATCTCAATAAATTCACAAATATTTATTTTTTAATTTTTTTGATCTTTTTATATAACAATTTTATCTTTATTAGGTTTTAATACATTTTGAATATTAATTTCGTATATTGAATTTCATTTTTGATTTAAATAAATTTTTATTTCCTTTAATAATTGGTTTTAACCTTCTTCACAGTCAGTTCCACTTTAAAGGCACAAACTTTCAACGAAATTTAAAACACAATAAAAATCTAAAATAAAGGCACAAAATTCAGATTCTAGTAAAATGAATTGTAAAAAACAAAAATTACAAATAATGTATCTAATTTAAGATTTTTTTGTGCTTTAAATTTCGTTGAAAGTTCGTGCCTTAAAAGTGGAACTGACTGTAAAACATTTCCCAATTATTTTTTAACAATTTAATTTTTGATAAAAGATAATTTGAAAAATAAAAAATGGTAATTACTGTCTTTAGTAAAGAATGTTGTACATTATAGTTAAGTGATATTTATAATAGATTTTTCTGAGTAATTATTTAAAAATGGATGAATAAAATTTACCTTCAAATTTTAGTAAACTTAATATTTGTCAAATCTATTATGATATTTACCATATAATTCAAATTTTTTTCCAAATCATCATTGTATAAAAAAATGTGAACATTTATATTCTATTTTTTAATTACGGACTAAATGTCAAGTTTTATTTTAAAAATGTTAATACCAATATTTGAAATTAAAAAAAATCATATTTCAATATAATATTGTATTTAGAATTCTGGAATATCGGTTTCAAGGGGGTACTGAGTAATTAAAAAAAAACATGAAAAAAAAAAATCCACCAATAAAAATGTATCAAACAAATAAAAAATGATCACAAATTACAATTGTTATCAGATAATTTTTTTAAAAAAAGAGAGATTTAGTATTAAAAAAAAGGGCGAAAAGATAGTGAATTTTTTTTACAATTTTTATATTCAAACACTATAAACTGTATCCCAAGTTGTGGGGTCTTTCAATAATTCCCTTAAAACTAACAACATATTTATCAACTTTAAAGGGATATTAGGTCAAGAGGTCTTGATAAAATTTAGTGTTATTATCAAAAATTTCTTGTTTGTGTTACAGTTAGTTCCACTTTATATTCATAAACTTTCAACGAAATTTAAGGCACAAAAAAATCTCAAATTAGAGGAAAAAATTTGTAATTTTTTTTTTTACAATTTATTTTACTAGAATCTGAATTTTGTGCCTTTATTTGAAATTTAATTTTGTACCTTGAATTTAGTTGAAATTTTGTGCATTAAAAGTGGAACTGATTGTAAAGTATTTTTGGTAAATTTGAAATTTCCAATGGAAAGGTTGGAAAATCAAAGTTTTCTTGTTTCTCACTATTTTTTAAAAGAGAATAGAGTTTAACGTAAGGTTGTTAATATACAGGGATACCAAGTTAGAAGTGAGTGAGGTATAAGGTAAACAAAAATGATTTTTTAATTTTCCCTTGTTTTTCAAAAATTACAAAAAGTTTTTGATCAAATAAGATATCTTTATAATTTTCAACAAAAGAATCATCAAAAAAACAACTTAAAATTTGAATTATTTTAGTATGACTTTAATTCAAAACTTTAAAACCATTTTTATTTCGATTTCCTCTTTAATATTTCGCTCCTCAGAGACCAGAAATTTTAGATAACCTTTAAAAGTAATAATACCATTTTAATATTTTGAAAAGAATAACAAACTATAAATCCTGATAGTTTAAAAAAGCTTTTGTTAATAAAATTCCTATTTTGTAAATTTTCTGAGAAAGTAAATAAACAAAGATCTTTTATCAATCATTTTTTTTTCAAAAATTAATAACGAATACTCTGATTTAACAAAAATGAGCGAAAAAACTCTCGAACAGCAATTTTTTCAAGATCTTTCAACCGAAACAAGATCTTATTTGTATGGCTTAATATGTGGAAGAGGAAAGGTTGTCTCAAAAGGTACTCTTGAATTTACAATTCCACTTGGTGATTCAAACATAATTCAATTGTTCGAAAAAGAATTTGAAGACAAAATTGATTATCAAGTTAAGATCTTTAACAGCAGCTTAAAGTTCAGTGTTCGTGCAGAAAGCAACCTTTCTTTAGATTTCAATTTAGATAATTATAACAAATCCTCAGAACAACTGGCCATAAGCGGGATCAGGGCACTTTTTGATTATTTTGCTTTTATTGAGTATGAAGGGAATTGCCTTTGCTGTATCTTCGCTTTCACAAATGAAAACGCCTTGCAAACAATTCGCAAACAAATAAGCTTCCCAAGTGAAAAAACGAACCGTGGGTTAGAATTTAAAAAGCAAAACGCTTATGATCTCTTATCTTTACTTTATTCAAAATCAACAATCCACAACAACCGGATTTACCCAAAATGGATCCAGCTTGCGTCATATGGAACATTAATGCAAAGCAACGGTTTCAACAATAATAACCCCAAACAACTTGAATTTAAATGGAGATCCAGTGACAAAAATGCTGTTCCTCCATACAAACCAAGGGCTTCTGATTCTGGTTATGATCTTACAATTATCAAAATCAAAAAAATTGTCAACAATGTCATTTTTTGTGATACGGGCGTCCAAATAGAGCCACCATTTGGCTATTATTTTGATTTAGTTCCTAGAAGTTCAATTAGTCGCATGGGTTATATACTCGCGAATTCAGTTGGAATCATTGACGCTGCATATCGTGGGAATATACTCATACCTTTAATAAAAATCGACGAAAACGCTCAAGAGCTTACCTTCCCCATAAGGGTCGCACAATTAATCCCAAGAAGAATTGTCGATATGAAAGTCGTCAAGTGTGACGAACTTTTAGAAACAGAAAGGGGAAATAAAGGTTTTGGCAGTTCAGGCAAAAAATAAAATAACTGCAATTGGATAATTAATTTTATTATGATCTTTCCTCTTTTGAAAAAGTTTCCTTTTTTAGGAGAAAAACTGAAAAAAAAATAAAGTAATTGTGATTTAAATAAAGATCCAAAAACGCCTTTTTTATAAACACCAAAAAATTTTCTTTAAGGGTCGAGTCATTATGGTCAAAAATAATTTTCTGAAATGGAAAAAAAAAATTTTGTAATTTTTATGAGGACAAATAATCACCAATCAAAAACTAATCAAAATGTGATTTACGATCGATCTCAAAAAATTGACTCTGAAAAAAGAGGAAATTTTTTGAAAAAAGGCGCCAAAGAGCGACACTCAATTTCCAAGTAGAATGGTTGCTAATTTATCATTTTGAATACAATTGTGTTAGTTCCGAATTGTCTCTCTTTGGCACTTTTTGAGATTTTGAAGATTTTTTTTTTTTTCATTTTTTTCTATTTTCTCAAATGAAAACTATTTTTATCGAAAGAAGATTACAAAATCCTTACTTGATCAAATTTAGAGTGGCTAAAATAACCACAAATTAGATTAAATCGAATTAAATTGGTTGTGTACTGAAAGAAAACAATTGCTTTCAAATTGAAGAAATTTAACCCTTTTGGAAATATAAAATAAAGAATCAAGTAATTTTTTTTTTAAAATTTGTATTTTTTGGAATTTAGATTACTTTTTCTTTTTTTTAAAATTGAATTTTTTGTCAATCAAAAGGGGGGCAATTTCACAATAACTTTTTTGGTGTCAACTTGTCATTTGAGAATAGAGCAAATCCAAAATAAGTAACTAGATCCTTAATATAAACCTTTTTCCAAAAATAACACCTTCTCATTTTTATTTATTTTTTCTCTTTGACGGTGTTTATTATGTACTCAAAATTTTAAAATATAATCATTTTTTCTCCGTTATATCATTGTTCAATTATTTTTTTTAGATTACAGATGTAGAAATAAAAATAAGAAAAAGGAAAAATAAAAATTATTTAAGGGGTTGTTGTCTAACTCGAACAAGTATAAAATTAAAATACAATGTAAATGTTATATGAGGTGTATCAAATTAGGAATAACGTTCAAATGTTTTTAAAAAACCTATTATTATAAGAAAGTATTCATAAATTATTCACATCGATTAAATAATATCCATTAAATTGGCGAAACACTTAATTAATTCAAGGTAAAAAAATCCGAATTGTATGAAATTTTTGAAGATAGTGTCATCAATCTTCATATTTCCGAGTTTAATAATATCTTTATTCAATTTATCTTGAAATGTTTATTATTTGATCAGGGATTTTATTAGCTTCAAAAAAGTGAATAATTGAACAATAAATTATTTTGAGATATTATTTAAAGTTAGTAAAAATTAATTGTAATACAACTATCTTCAAAAAAATGAATCAATTTTAATCATTATTTTGTTTTTACAAGTTAATAGTTATAGGAGAAAGTTGGAAATTAAAATATTGATAAATTTAGATACTATTGGGTGCCCTTCTCATTATTTTTTAAATATTGGAATGCTCTTATTGGGTGCTTTTTTTATATCTAGAAAATAAATATTCAAAACAATTATTATAATTATTAATTTGCAATAGTGTTTCTTACAAAAAAATTTTAATAATTCATTTTTAGATAATTTTTATCAGAGATTTTTTAGTTGATTGTTATTTATTGAACACTAATATAATTCACTTTCAATTACAATAAACATTAATTCAAGACAACTTTGTTGTTACTCTGATACCTGAAATGAACTATTTTCAAAAAATTTGAAACAAAATATTATTGAAGAAACACTGCTTTCGAATATTTTCCCTTTTATTTTTGTATTTTTTTATATTTTTTAAAAAAAATAATAAATGAAATCTAGACAAATAAAATTTTCAATTTATAAGTTATTTAGCGTTGCAAAAAATCTTATTATTTTTTTTCAAAATCTTATGTATAAAAATTTTGATTTTTGTCGGATGTAATTTTTGTTTTTTCTCCCTTAAATTTGGAAAAATATTTTATATCTATTTTTTCTTTAAAAAGTTCAAAGTTGGATTCCCATTAAATTAAATTAAACAATAAATCAAATCACTACAAAATTGAAAGTTTGATGTATACAAAAAATAAAAAATTGTTATATTTTCAAAAACATGATTAAAGAAAAATTATTTTCATAATCTTGTTTTTCTTTTTCCAATAGTCGGCAATTTATGAAAAAGATATTTATTATTTTTTTCTTTGTAGGAGAATTAAATATTGATACAATTGAGTGTATTGTTAATAAGTATTTCTTATAGTTAAACAAACTATTTGCAATAAACATTATTTTTATTTTTTTTTTTTGATGTTTGAAGAAACAAAATTAAATTTTTGTTTTAAATTCTAATTAATGAATTTTTTTTTTATGTTTTTATTTTGTAATATTCTTTTTGGGTTTATAAGAAAATATCTTAACTAATTTAGAGTAAAATATTCATATCGTCATAATAAAAATATTGAATCACTTTCTATTCAGAACTATTTTATGAAATGCTATTTAAATATAATTTAATTTTTATTGGTTATTTTAATTTTTTTTTAGAATATTTTATCCCTAATATAAAAAGAAGGTATTTGAAATCAATGTTTGAAAATGGATATTTTTTTTATTTTTCATGTTATTATCCTTGTTAATATAATACTATACATTATTAAAAAAAATATTAATATTCAGAAATTTTTATTTAATTTTGAAAAGGTGCTAATAAATATTTTAAACTTGAACAATAAAACGAATATTTTTAGTTTCTCTCCATTAGGTTCTATTTTATGTGTTCTTTTCAAGATAAACTCTTTTGAATCTCGATTTATTGATCCAGATCTTTGAATATTTATATTATCAATTGATATTTAAATTGAAATAAAGTTAAAGATAAAAAAAATCATTATTTTTTTAACAAAACCATCTTTTGCAAACTGAGTACTATACATATATCCAATAGTAATTAACAATAAAAGTAATATGTATATAGATATTATGTTTTTATTTTTAATTTTACAATATGAAAAGTTAATTTTTAAAAAATATACTCTTAATTAATGAATTGTTTAGATTGTGTTAACTCATCTCTATCTTCTAGCAAAATAATAATATCAAAAAAAAAATATACAGTATCAAAAATATTTTTTTTTTTTTTTTTTTAATTATTAATATTTGGATCGTTAATTTTAAGAATCTTGAATTGTGAAATTATTATATATTTAGAAATAAACTGAGTGTTTTTTTTTTCCTCAAAATATTGCTACTTTATAAATAACAAAATAAATGAAATAAATAAGATACACAAAAACATGATTTAATATATTTTAATAAATAAAAATAAATTGTCAGAGCATTTGTTACTAGTAATTAAAATTTTTTGAAAACTTAGATGTTTCATTTCTTTGGTAGCTTAAAAAATCGCCATATTATAATAGTGTTATGTAAATTACCTTTCTAATTATAAAAGAACCTCCTTATAAAAAATGAAAACAATAAAAAAAAAAGAAAGAAAACAAAATAAATAAAAAAACAACTAAATATATTCATTTTAAAAAAGTATGTCAAAAAATAGTTTTCAAAATTATCTATAAAACAGATGAGAAACTTTAATGGGCCTATTTTCAAGATTTTATTAGAAACTTTTTTTGACGACGCTTTTTTAAAATGGCTTTATTAAATGGTATATTTATATTTTTTTAAATAAAATGCAAAAACAAGTAAACAAATAAATCTATTAATAATCAAATTCCAATTCCAAAACCAAATTTTTTACATTCTACCAGATCCTTGTAAATTAGTATTATTGATATTTTGATTCTTGTTCATTAATATATTTAAATTATTTCCACCAAATCCATGCATTCCTTGAGTACCCATTCCTGTGAGTAGAGGGTTATTGTTGATTAACGTCCCCAATCTTTGTGATAAGTTGGACATTTGAGATGTATTAAAAGTAGAAGACTGGGTATTTATTTTAATAAGATTATTATTACCATTTTGCATGTTGCTTCGGTTTTTTAAATCGTTATTTTCATTTTTGGATGATTGAACAGGCTTATTCTTAGCGAGCAAACGCTCTTCTTGTGATCCATGTTTTTCGCCTTGGCCAGAATTTTTATAAGCATACCCAACGGTTATTACTTTATTATAAAAAAATTGGTTGTTCATTGAGGAAATGGCACGATCAGAAGACTCAAAATCAGCGTATTTAATAAACGCATAGCCTTTAGATTCGTGGGTGTCAACGTCACGTATAATTTTAGGTGCGCTGATCATTTTACCAAAGTGGCCAAAGGTTTCGTGTAATAGCTGCTCGTCCACGTTTGAATCTAAATTCCCAATATACAAATTTGCACCAACGTCGAGGGTCTTTTGGGAAACATTAGATTTGGAGATCCGAAGCGGTTTGTCATATAATTTGATCATGTTTAAGACCATCTGGGCATAAATAGCATCCTTTGCAGATTTTAATTCAATAAAGCCATAGCCTTGGTGTTCACCTGTAATTCGATCCTTGGGGATATACACACCAACTACAGGTGCCACTTGAATGAAGAGTTCCCAGATTAATTCTTCATCCACACGTTGATCTAAATTACCAACATATAGCGTTGCTTCTTGGTTCTTTTCTCTTACTCTTGTCATTTGTGAAGAAAAGCAAAAACAAAAAGTAAAAAAAATGAATTTATGACTTTTTGTAAAATTGATTAAGACTTTAAATTGTAGCAGACAAGCCAAGAAGTTATCACAATTTTAATAATATTTCAAGGACTTTCAAAAAGTTGAACAAGAGTAAAGGAAATAAAATAGGTTTCAAAAAAACAAATAACAAATATTCTTATTTATAAAGTTTAAGGGAGTAATTATCATAAAGTAAAAATTTTCACTTTTTTTACAATTTTATAAGATTAAAAAAACAACATTTTTTTTTGATGTGTCTTATTGATTTATTGTATTCAATGTAATTGTTGAAAAATAATGTATTAAATTTTTTTTCAAACATAAAATAAAATGACAGAAAGAATATTAAGTTAAATTATCTTATCTACTTTGGGAGGGTAAATGGTTAAAGTTTTGTTCCTATCTCGAAATTCTGTTGTGGCATTTTATTTTATAATTTTTAAAACTCTAATTAATTGTTTTTAAACCAAGTAAACCCCATTCCAAAAATTTGGACACACCCAAAATCAAAAATAGGCAAAAAAAAAACCAATTTATTGTATTTTCCCAAACCTAATATAAAACCACATTTAAGTTACAAGGTATTAATGTTTTTATAAGTAATCATTTTCATCCAAACAAAAGAAAAAAATTTAAAACTCAAAAATAAAAACAGGTGTGTCCAAAATAATGAAACGAGCGGAACAAAAAATGTATTGGTAAATTTGTTGAAATTTCACCAACAATTGTTGATCGATCAAATGATAAGATACCATCTACCAATTGTATTTGATTTTCCAATTTAACAAACTCAACACTAACCTTCTATCAACCATTGAAAAAAAATTTCGAGATCTAATGAAACAGATTACGTAACTGCAAAAAAGGAAATGAAAACAAAACAAAAAAGACAAAAAATGAAATTGTTTGTAAAATCAAAATTCTTTCCAATTTGAATTTAAAGTACAGTAAAGATGTTCTTTCAACTGTTTAAACTGTGTCCAAATTTTTGGAATCTAGTTTACTTTAAGTGCTAAATATCAAATAAAAACAAAACTAAACAAAGATTCATTTTCTGATCTAATTGTAAATTAAAAAAAGTGAAATTGTTGACTTCTGGTATTACACTCTTACTCAAATTGTACTTCCTCTAAACGTCAAATTTAAAAGGGGCAATATGGATTTGATCAAAGTTATATACAGCGATAACAGGAAAGAGATATGATAAAAAATCTTGTGATCTATCTTATATGTTAATTTTATTGTGTTATATTTTTTATTTTTAATTGCCATTTTTAAGCAAAGATACAGTGGGTAAAATCAATTAACTAATTTAAATTATAAAAATATAGTATCTGTTTAATGAACTCTATTATCTTCGATATTTTAATTGTTGGGTATTTTATGATAATATGTTAAAGTGTAAGATTTTTACCTTCAATAGATTATTATTATGTATTTAAATGTCTTATCTATCTTCCAACAATTGTCAATTGAAAAAAAATTTTTTTATAATCTGTTCGTTAATTGAATTTCCTTTTTTTGGTTCATTTTTCAAAATTCATTGTTTTTTCAAGACCTTTCAGTATTAAATTATGGTTTTTTAAAGTAAAATATGTTTAAAAAGGATGAAAATTGATATAACACTTGAATTGTAATTATTTTTTTAATATTTAGATCAAAATTATTATCATATTTTGCAAATCATTTCCTTTTGAAATAAACTCCTTATTTCAAATAATTAGATATTTTTTAAATAGGTTGGAAATTGAAATAAAAAAGATAAATTAATTTGTTAAATAATTAAACGAATAATCTATTTGAACAGAATAATTTTTAAAATTCTACAAAAAAAAAATAAAAAAGAATTCGAAAAAATGGAAAAAGTATTCGTTAAAGTTAATTTTTGAATTTTATTATTAGGGTACAATTTTTTAATTTTTTGAGAACAAGTAAAAAAAATATTGTAACAAAATTTTCAATACATCCAATAATTGTTTAAGAGTTCAAAATAATGTGATTTTTTAATTAGTGAAAATTCAAAAAAAAAATCAAGAAAGGATAGTAGATATTTTGTTTGATAAATATAAAATGTGGTTTATAATTTTATTAATTAATCCTCAGTTACTAAAAAAACCAAGAAAAAAAAAAAAAAAACTAATTTAATTAGTTAACTTTTACATTGTTGAATAATATTGAAATTCTGTTTTCAAATAAAATAAATAATTTTTTAACAGATATAATAGAATTATATATATATGAAATACAAATCAAAACTGGAACTCTTGTTCCCTAAAATTTAGAATTGTGAAAAGAATTGATAATTATTGAATTTTTTTTTTTGAGATTACTAGAATTTTGTATTTGGAAAATATTAACGGATCTGGTTATATTCAATTAATTACTATATATTATATAAATAAAATCTGAAAATATTAATCAAAAATAATTCAGTATTGGATCTTAAAAAAATAATAATCACCATAAAAAAATAAAATTACCCTTCAAAATTACTTTTAATTTTTATATCAAAATATTATTTTCTCTAAAATTGTAATTGTAACCATTAGTAAAATAAAAGATTTTCAGTTCTTTTTTAATTATAGAAAGTTGATAAATGAAGATTAACTATTTAATATTTCATAAATGAGTGTGTCTTTAATGTTCGTATAGGTTGTTATGGTGTTGTTACTCCCTTTAATGATGTATTCAATTTGTTTTATAAAACTTGGTGTTTTTCCTATTTTTTAATCGAATTTTGTTACAGGGTATTGTATTTCAGAAAAATTTTCTTGTTCCTCCTAATTTTTACTACTTTTTTTTAATAATCAAACTTTAAGTAACTAAAAGTAGAATTAACTTTTGATATATTATTTGTTTCTTTTGTTGATTTTCTGTTTAATCATTCTAGATAAAAAAAAAACATCTTTTCCTTTGTTAACTCAAGTTTACAAAATCTAAATCGCATATTTTTTACAAAAAGTATTCAAAAAAATAACTTTAATTTTAAACTATTCAAAAATTGAGAAAAATGGATTAAACTTGAAAAAACAATCACAAATAAGAGTAAAAGATTTTGAAATCAGTCAGATCTTAAAGTTATATGTTTTTTACTTCTTTTTTTCATTACAATTAACTATAATAATTTTTTTGAATTTATAAGAAGATTATTATTATCGTTTACACAATACCTAAGACAATTCACACGTCTATTAAAAGAATTTTAATATTGGGTTTTCTTTTTTTGAAATGTCTTGTTTGTTGATCCAGATTGAGAGAAAAACTAAAAAAGTGAAGAATTCCATTTTTTTTTTTCTTTTACTTTTTATATATTTATTTTTTCTTTTTTGAAATGTCTAGTCGCTTCAAACAATCTACGAACCTGAACAAAAACAATACCTTAAACAAACAAAAAAAAAATCGATCCGAGAAAGAAGTTCTTGCATCAGAACAATTAAATCCTTATTATTTTCCATTTTTACAAAACGAAATTGAACCCGAACTTTATTATTACCGTATAGAATCTGATCTACAAGAAATTGTCAAGAAAGAAGTTATCACTGCAACAAAAATTACTTCAAAGATAATTGTAAGGATAAAAATTTTTCTTCTTTTCTTTTTTTTATTTTTATGGTTATTTACTTGCAACAGAAAACTAAACTAAAAACAACAAAATAAATAAAAAAAAAATAAAAAAAAAAAAAAACAATAAACTTTTTTTTCTTTTTCAAATCTAATTCTAATTAGCTTCTTGGTTCGCTTTCTGGAAGACTTTTTTGTATTAACCACAAAGGGAAATTAAGCAAAAAAAAACAAATTACCCACATCTCGAAATCATCAATTATTCAAATTGATTCGAATAAGAAGGACATTTGCCTTTTGTCTTCTGATGGTAAGATAAGAATTGACAAGGTGAATAAGAGGAGCCAAAATACGAACCAGCAATTAATCGTTATTGAGCACAATTGTAAAATCAAATGTTTTGTTCCAACCACAAATTTCTATGCAAACAAGTCGAATGAATTTATATTTGGAGACGAGTTGGGGAAAATTTATCTCAGTTATGAAGGTGTCTTTGGGAGAACCAAAAAAGAGATTACTGAAAATTTGCAATATACTAATTCAGCACTACAATCACAAGGCGACAATTTCAACAGGGATCAAGAATCTGGTCACCGAAGAAAGTCAAATAAAAAAGAAACCACAAATGATAAATCTAAGAAGAATAAGAAGAATAAGAGCAATAATAAAAATAATAATAAAAATAATAATAATAATAATAATAATTCTCAAGCATTGAATTCAGATCTAAATTTTTTTCCTTCAGGTGAAGTCAAAAATATTACTATTAGCCCAGATGGTCAAACCATTGTATGGGCAGACAAAAAAGGTATTTATTTTTATGATCATTTAAATGTTGGTAAATTAATTGGATCCTTCTGCCATCCAAATAATTTAACTAAAATTTCAAAGGAAAGACTTTCAATTTATTTTGTATGGTTAGATGATTCGACATTAGTTGAAGCATTTGGAAATCGAATAATTAAATATAAAATTAATAAAAAAAAAAAAAAAGTGCAGCAGCCATTACAAAAAAATAAGAAAGAAATCGAAATTAGTGAAAAGGAAAATAAAAATGGAGTTGAAAATAAAAATTCTTACAGAAGAAGAGGAAGAAAAAAGAAAATTGAAAAAATTAATGATCCAAATGATCCAAGGATTAATTTAGAAACTGAAAATCAAAAAGTTGTTAAAAATAAAAATAAAAATAAAAATGAAAATGAAAATAAAAATGAAAAAAGAGAAAATGAAAATCAAAAAAAAAATGAAAATGAAAATGAAAATAAAAATGAAAATAAAAATGAAAATACTCGTACTAAAGAAAATCAAAAAAAAGAAAATGGAAATCAAAAAAAAGAAAAAGATAATGAAATTGAAATCGGAATTAAAATTAAAAGTGAGAAAAAAACTAATGTCGAAACAAAAAAGGATAAGATCCAAGAAAACAGGATTAATGACCGCCAAACTAAACGAATTCAAAAAAGAAGGAAACGTACAAGGGGAAAAATCATCAAATTAAATGAATATGAATATGATTTTATAATCTGTGGATTTGCGATTATTAATAATGGTAATTTTGTTGTATTAACTTTGTCCGATTTATATGAGGATTCTGATTTTTATCAAAAGATAACCAAGCCAAAATTAAATCAGCTTGGGAATAGAAACATCAAGCCAGAGATATATGTCTTGAATCAGAATACGTTTGAAGAAATATATCGGCAAGTAATTAATTTCCAAAGGTATGATTACACTGGGCTTACGCAATATAATTTAAATTATGCCAAAAGAAAGAAGCAATGCTTATTAATCTCAACGCCATTTGATTTAATTTTCACAAGGACAATTGACGTTGATGAAAGAATCCAATGGTTTCAAAAGAGGTACAGATTCAAAGAAGCTCTTGAGATAGCAAGGAAGAATGTTGACAAATTAGATACACCAGAAATCATTATCAATCTTGGGATGAAATATTTGGAAGATCTAATGTTAAAAGATCAATGGGAAGAAATTGCGAAGGAATTGCCGCAGATCTGTGCCAATGAAGCAGGTGTTTGGGAATATTGGATTTTAATTTTCCTAAGGGAATCAAAATTAAATATTATTCGCAATATTATCCCCATTAAGAGGCCCGTATTACGGCCAATGATTTATGAAGTTGTTTTATGTGAATTTTTGAAAACCAATTCCAAGATTTTTTGTGAATTGGTTGAGAAATGGAATTTAAAAATATATGATGTTGATTCAATTATTTCCGTTTTAGAATATAAGATCCGTAGCAGTGGTGGTGTTGTTGGTGGTGGCAGCGATAAAATTTTAATGGAGACTTTAGCAGAATTGTATGAAGGCAAGGATGATATCATCCATGCTGTTAATACTTATTTGGATTTAAGGCAGATCAGGGCAATTGAATTAATTACAGAGAGGAATTTGTATTTCAATATCCAAGATCGAGTAGTTTCGTTATTGGAAACAAGTAAAAAGCAAGGGATGAAAATTTTAATTCAAAATTATAAGCATATACCCATTGGCAAGGTTGTTAAGCAACTGTCGGGCAAAAATAAATTAGAATCCTGGTTACACCAGTACCTGGATGCCTTGTATTTAATTGATCCAAATATTACCTATCAATTCCACAACAAGCAATTTGAGTTAATGGCCAAATTTAAATCCCAAAATTTGATCGAATTTCTCAATGAAGGCGCCAATGTTAACTTAGATGATGCCCTAAAGTCTTGTGAAAAATATGAAAGACATAAGGAAACAGTCTGGATCCTGTGGAGAATGGGTAACACAAACCGCGCGCTGGGGCTGGTAATGAAGGAATTGGATGATATTGAGCAGGCTATTCAATTGGCACAAACCGAGGACGACCGTGAATTGTGGAAAAAGCTTGTAGACCTTTGTATCAAAAACCCTAACCATTTGGCCAATTTGTTAAAAAATTTGGTAAATACTAACTTGGACAGCTTAAATATTATCTCGAGAATACCGCGGGGGACGTTCATTACTGGGTTAAAAGAACGGTTGATCGAACTTATTCAAGATTTTAAGTTAAAGGGGGAATTAAACGAATTGACAAAGCGGTTGCTCTTTAAAGACTCCTCGGATTTGATGCAAAGGCATTATAAGCAATTAACCCTGCCAACGTATGTCAAGCCCTCTGGATTTTGCTTCCATTGTGGTACACAATTGAAAAACTTGGGTGAGGATAAGGCAGTCATCTTCTTTTGTGGGCATTCCTTTCATCAAGTCTGCTTAACTACGGCAATGGTCGGTATCAATAAGGAAAAAAAAAGCGAAGATCTTAATAAAAATAAAAAAAATAAAAATAAGATTAATAGGATGATGCAAAATAAAAAAAGCCTCAGCGATATCCAAAATCAAAGAAATAAAGAAAAGAAATCATACCAAGAAAGAAACAAAATTATTCGTGATAAAAAGCAAGCACAAATAAATATTGAAGAGGGTATCTTAATTATAATCGATGAAAACGGCGAAAAGACACTTTTTACAAAGGAAAAATTAGATTTAAGACTCTTTATAAAAAAGACAATATACGAGAGAGAAATTTGAACAAAGAAGAAGGGAGGAAATCGCAGAAAACCGGAAAAAGCATATTGAAAAAAATGAAACAACAAAAAAATTATAAATCTTCAAAGAAATTCTTTTAATAAATTTAAAACCTTTTCCAGAAAGGAAAGAGAAAATCGGTTTTTTTGTGTAATTTGTTACCAAAAACAAAAAGAAATCCAAAAGAGTTTTATTAAAAAATAATTAGAACAAGTTTTAATAATAATTTTTTTTTTTTTTTTTTTTTTTTTTTTTTTTTTGAAAAATAAAAAAGCTTTTATTTTATTTTTCTTGTAGAAAATATTCTTTTAATTTTTTTTTTTTTTTTTGGCTAAAGACAATAGTTTCATTATTTTTCCAAAGATTTAACTCTTATTAAGAATTTATTAAACTAATTTTATAAGTCGATAAAAATGAATTAATATTTTTAATAGGATATAAAAAACTTTTTAATATATTTAATAAAAAACTATAAATGATCTTTTCAAATGATAATTATGTTACTTTGAAAAAATAATAAAAAAATTTTGACTGGATTGTAGCAGAATTCAATATTTTTATCTTCCTGAATTGAAATATAATTTTTTTTTTTGGTTTTTTTAATTAAATATTATGAATTATTATAAAGTAATTCTCGAAATAGATAAATTCATATGTAATTGGGAAGTGATGATGGTTTTGTAATGTTAGTATATGCTTGATCAAATATCCGGGTACCAATTCAACTAATGAATTATATTCTTGATTGTTTATTATTTCCTTGAAAAGTAATCATATTATAATTTACCTTGAAAAAAAAATGTGTTTATCTTTCACGAAATGACTAATGTTAAAAGATATTATTTAACTTATTCAACTTTTTTGTAGAGTGTAAATTTTAATAAAGAATTTTATCTAATAAATCTGAATTTTTTCTTGTATCGGTTATTTGACCCAATTTTTCAGATTAGATGTCTCATTTCATTATATCTTATCCTTTTTTTAATTTTGGTGGGTGAGTTACAAGTGATTCAATTAATGTTTGTTATTTAATTGGAAAGTAAATTTATTGTTAACTATTTTTCAAAATTTTTGACTCACTTTATAATGTTAATGAAAGTTGTTTTGAGGGTTTTTCCCCGATTCTTATCAAAAAAATATTTTGAAATTTTCAGATCAGATTCAATTTTTCTAATTTTTAATTATTTTTTCGAATTTCTTTTTGTTTTTCTTATTTTTGTTTTTTTTTTTTTGATACTTTTTGTTTTTTCTTTTTCTTTTTTTTTGGCAAATAACAAATTTTGAAAAAAAAAATATTCAAAAAGACAAATAATCACAAATGAAAAAATAGATTATGTAAACTCTTTTATTGTGAATTTAATTATTAGTAAAAATCTACTTATTATCTTGTTTTTTCAGTGAAAGTACAGTAATAAAAAATATTAATCCTCATTTCAAAAATTGTGACTCACTTTTTTAGAATTTTTGGTTTTATTGTTTTAATTTTTAAAATATCCGGTTTTGATATATTTAGAATGATTTTAAAGTGAATTTCAAATTTGATTAAATTAAGTTTTGTTCTTGAATACTATGGGTATATATATATATTTACAATTTATTATTCCAGATGAGTCACAATTTTTGAAATGGTGTTTATTATCGAAAAAATATTATAAAAAAAAAATCAAAAATGGATTAGAAATAAATTTTATAAAATGTTACTGAGAAATGTTATAATTATCGAATTATTTCAATTTTGCCTTTTTTGTATGAATTTTATAAAGAAAGTGTTTTAAAAAATTATATTTTCCAAAATATTAATTCCGGGTGTTTATCTGTTATAAAGTTTTGGTTATGTAATTAAATTCTGAGAATGGAATTTGGGTTTTTTTAAAACTATTAAAAGTATAATTTTATTTTTTATTATGATTTGGGATATATATTTAAAAAAATGGTAAATTTTTAATATACAGATTTATTATATAACTTTTTTAATAGTTTTCAACTATTTGTCTAAAAAATTTTTTCTTTGATATATTGTTGAAATTTTGATTTATTGATTTTCCAACACATATTATGAAAAAAAAATAATAATAAATAACAATTATATATATATATATATATATATCTCCACTGAAGGGTTTAGTACTGTCAAAGATTAGTATATAAAATAAATATTTTTACATTTTAAATAAACCATTTTGGTGCTTTATCGAGTGAAGTGCAAACAAAAAATACATTGTAACTATTATTGAATTTTACATTTTGAAATTTTTTAAAAAGGTTTAAAGATTTAATTTTCATTTTGTTTATATTTTTTTTGTTTTGAAGAGACAAAATTACTTTTCACCTATATACTGATTAGTTTTTTTAAAATTTAAGTAATTAGTAGAAAATTTATTTAATTTTAGGTTTATGCCTAAAATTATAAAAAAAACATACTTAGGTTTTCCAGAATTTAGAATAATGAAGTAATATCTTTGATTTTTCTATTTACTTTTGAGTTCTGCAAAACCTGGGTACTCCCAAGCACTTGTCTAATTTCGAAACTATTTTTAAAAATTTTGTTAAATAATTAATATTTATATTATCACGGTTAAAAATAGTCATTTTTAAAATTAGTTTTCAATATTCCTTTTTTAGAAAAAATAATCTAAATAATAATTATTTATATATTTAAGAATGGTTATCTGGGACCTCAAAATGTAACTCTATTTTTAATTTTTATATTTGAAAGATCAACTCAATGATCATTATTATAAAAACTTTAATGTGTATTATATTAGTATCATTGTATAACTAATTATATTTGCAATGTATTCCCCAATTAAAGTTTATAATTTTTGTTAAAAAAAACTTTTTGTTTATTCTTTAATTTTTTAAAAAAAATAAAATTTTTGAATAAATATATATATTTTGAGACAAATTTAAGAAAGATATTTTTTAATTTTACAGTCTGGATATTGATAATTCAACACTTAAATCTGTGGTGAAATGCAAATTTTTTTCGAAAATTGTTAATTGTTTTATTAATGCAAGAATCTTTTTCAATTGGTGAAGATCATCTTTTTGTACTACTTTACTAAATACAAAGTTTAGATACATTTTGACATATAGAATAAATCTTTTTTGCTCCCGTAACAGCTTACTTGAATCTTAGGCATCTACTTGGAAGACTCTATTTCATCAAATGGGAAAGTTAAACTTTTTGATTTGAAATAACAGTAAAATTTTAAATTTTTCATCAACCCTGAATTTCTTATTCATAATTTTAAAGTTACAGATCAGAAAACAGAAAAGTGTTGACATTATTTCTTTCAAGTCACAAAAGAACAAAAAAAAAGTTACCAAAATCAAAATGAAGTTCAACAAAAAAAAAAAAATTAGTAACGTATTTAACAAAAAGTTTTTGTGAAAAGCACAAATTAAACAACACATTCCATTCTGAGCAAAATTAGAGACGTAATGTTAAAAAAAAAAAGGAAGAAAAAGTTTCATCTGTTTGAAAGAATAATTCAAAAAGAGAAGAAACGAAAGAGAATTTCAACTGATTAGAGAGCAATACACAATTACTGATTCTCAATTTTTAGGTCAAAATCCATGCCTGAAACAATTCCATTTTTTTAACTTTTTTGTTATTTTCTTTTGAATTAATTCTTTTTGTTATTTTTTTTAAAAAATCACAAAAAAATTTTAAAATTTTTTTTTCTTGTTGAGATCTTCAATAAACCAATTAAGTCTCAATTTAAAAAAACACAAAAGTAGTTTTATCTCTGTTTTACTTTAAAGATCTTCAAAACGATTATCTTTCTTGCTTATTTTACCAAAAAACCAAAAAAAAAAAAACAACAACAAATTCAAAACAAGAAACCATCAAAAATAAAAAAAAAAAATGTTTAAGAATTTAGTCTTTGTTTTATCAACTGATCTGCTTGATTCAACCGATTTTATTGTATCCGAAGGGGGGACCGTTAGGGCACGCTTATCTAAAAACACAGATTATTTTATTGTCACTTTAAAGTCTGCAGAAGAATTGCTGCCAAGGATCGAAGTCGCAAAAAAAAATGGGAGTCGTGTATGTGTTGGTGATTTTCTGGAGGAATGTAAAAAAAAAATGAAATTAATTGATTACAATAGATATGAAATTGAAATTGTTCAATCCGATTCCGGCTCAAATGATGAACAAAAAAAAAAAAAAAATTCTGATTCTGGATCGATTTCAGATTCAGATCTAGCAACGGAATCTGGATCTGATTCAGACATACCACCAAAAACGAATAAATATAAAAAAGAAAAAGAGAAAGAGAAAGAAAGGGAAAGGGAAAGGGAAAGGGAAAGGGAGAGGGAGAGAGAAAGAGAAAGAGAAAGAGAAAGAGAAAGGGAAATGGAAATGGAAAGGGAAAGAGAAAGAGAAAGAGAAAGGAAATCAAAATTGAAACAACAAAACAAAAAAAATAAAGAATTACAAAAAGGATCCAACCAAAAGAAAGATCGAATAAGAAACAAAGAAAAGGAAAAAGAGAAAGAAAAAGAAAAAAGAAGAAGAAGACACAGGCATCAAAAAAGGCATCATAAGGAAGGCAAAAAAGAAAAGGAAAGAAAAAGAAAAGGTAAACACAATTTAGAAACAGACTCCGATACAGACAAGGAAAAAAGTAAAGAGCTCGATCAAAAAAGTGATTCGAATGGCAATAACCGCTCAAGATCAAAATCCCGTGATTCAAAATCACATTCCCATCATCGTTCTCATTCAAGATCACGACATTCCCATCACCACCACCCTAGATCACATTCCCATTACAAAAGAAGATCAAGCAGCAGTAGAAGGAGGAGTCATAGCAGAAGAAAGAGTGACCGAAGAAGCACACCCTCTAAGAAAAAAAAAGAACAAACAATCAGCACAATTCCAGATTCTAAAAAGCTTGTCAACGATCTTTCTCCAACAATTATTGATCCTGATTTAATTCTCGAAAATTCAACAATTCAAGTTGGTGGACGCCGACAAAGCGGCAGACTTGAAAATAAAACACCTTTAATCAGTGTGAAATTGGAAAGTGAAAGTGACAATGAAAAGCAAAATGACAACAACACTCAAATTGTTACAACTAATACAAATTCAAATAATATGGAAAAGGAAAAGGAAAAGGAAGAAAGCGACTTTGAACCAGACAATATTGATTCAGAAGATACCTATAGCGATTATTCGGATTTACAAATAGAATCTTCGAAAAGCGATTCCGAAAATTCTGATTTGGAGCCAAGGAAAAGAAGAAGATCTAGTAGACACCGAAAAAAATCGCATCGAAGGAGAAGCCATCATCACCATAAGAACCCCAGGGGACACCACAGGCACCATAAACATCAAAAAAGTCATCATGATAGGAAAAAGCATAAGCGTAATCCAAACCGAAGAACAAGTCGCAGAGAAGACAAAAATAATTAACAATACACCTTTTAAATATATATAATCTAAAAGTATATAATATTTAAACAATCATTCTAAATCAAAAATCTTTTAAAAATGTTATTCAAAAGTTAATTGTTAATTAATTTTTTTATTTTTTGATCTTTTGATCTTTTCACTTTTTTTTCTCTTTTCTCTTTTATCTTTTTTTTTTTTTTTTATTTTCCATATTGTTTTTTCTCTATTTTTTCATTTTTTCCTTTTTTTCCCATTTTTTTTCTAAATTTCTAATTTTATTAAAGAATTATTATTTGTTTATCTATTTGAATAATTTTCGATTTTTATTATGATTATTTTTATTGGATTTTTTTTTTTATTATTTTTATCATAAATAGTTATTTGTGGTTATTTTATTTTTTTTTCAAAAATCTTATGAGTATATAACTACTATTTAGATTTTGTATTTACACACTTTCTTATTATCGGTTATGGTTTCATATGTTCAAAAATAATGAAAGATTATAATTTGAAAAATATAATTTTGTATCAAGGAAGATCAAACATTAAGATCTCTTTATTAAAACAATTTATTTTTGTGATAAATAGATATTGAACTTTTACATAAATAACACCAACCCACTCGACATTTATTGAGTTTTAAAAAAAACTTTTCAATGAAGTTTTTAGTTTTTTGATTTTTATTTCTTTCTTTTTAATACTCTCATTTAGTTTAGAAAACTAAATTAAGTTTAAAATACTTCTAATGACTGGAAATTAAAAGATTTTATTAGACAACTATTTGGATCAGGGGTCAAAAATTTAATCACTTCCACCCCCCCCACCCGTTAATAAATTATGAACTCTTGAGCACTTAACCCTTGCCAATCAACCCTAGTTGCTCTTTCATTTCTTGCTCTTTTCTCTGTTTTTATTGACTTTGTTTAACAATAGATTTTTTTTTATTTACATTTTTTGAAAAAAAAAAAACCACTCTTATGATTTAGAATCTTGCCGGTATTGTTGAGAAGATAAAAAACCCGAAATAAAAGTGCATTTTCAGGAGGTTGTACAATACACTGTTAAGTACCCAAATCTTCCATAATTCTAAAGAATATAGCAAATTCAAAGATTCTACTCAATTATTTTAAATCCCGAAGAACTAATGACGTTTTTTTTTTTTTTTTATTTCGAAAATCTAGAATTTTCTAATCAAAACAAATATTAAAAAAAAAAAAGCAATGGGAAATATGGGAGTATTATTTGAATCACTATTCTTTATTAATAAATAAATTTATTAATATACCCTTTTTAAGAAAGGAAATTGATTCTAAATATTTGATGCTCCCCACATTCAAGATTTCCAGTTAAAAAACATATAAAAAATATTTTTTAAAATTAATTTATCAAGTTTTTTATACATATTAAATTCAAAAATAGTATCAATAAAGAATTATAATCTAATATTGCCCATCTTTTTGATATGATAGATTAATTCCTAATTTTTGCTTAATAAAATATTTTATTTATTTTGTTTCCTTACTAAGAATATTGATTTAATGACTTACATTTCATATATTTTTTAAAAAAAATCTCGAAATATTCTAAGTTAAACATACCCTGCAAATTAAAAAAAGGCCATGTGTTTATATATATATATATATATTCTTAAGTATCTGTAGTGTTTTTATCTAAACACCATTTCAAAAATAATGACCAATCTGAAATAATAAACTGAAATAGGAAATTGAAAAAAAAAAATTATAGTCAGTTTCATTTTTAAGGCACAAACTTTCAACGAAATTTAAGGCACAAAAAAATCTCAAATTAAGGCACAAAATTTGAAATTTTTTTTTTTCACAATTTATTTTACAAGAATCTGAATTTTTGCTTTAATTTGAGATTTTTTTGTGCCTTAAATTCCGTTGAAAGTTTGTGCCTTAAAAGTGGAACTGAATATATTATTTTTTATCCAAGAATAGTTAATTATTCAATCTTTTTGATAATTCACTTTTAAATCATCCTAAATAGATAATTACCTGATATTTCAAATATTAAAATAAATAAAACCAAAAACGCTATAAAAAATACAAGTTACAATTTTTCAAATGAACATTACCGATTTTTTATTACTGCACTTTCACTGAAAACAAAGTTAACAAGAAAATTTTTTACTAATAATTAAATTCATTTCAAAAGACATTACATAGTCACAATTTTCTTAGCAATTATTTGTCTTTTTGAAGATTTTTTTTTTCCACATATTCTTTGGCTAAAAAAAGCTATCAAAAAGAAAAAAATAAAAAAATAAAAAAAATTTGAAAAAGCAATACAAAAAATTTGAAGAAATTAGAAACAATGATTCTAATCCAAAAATTTAAAAATTTTTTTAGATAATAATATGAAAAAAACTTTCAAAAAAACTTCCTTGAAAATTCTAAAGCAAGCCAAAATTTTTGAAAAATAGTATACATTTATCCCTTTTTATGAAAAGAATTTAATTAGAGTTATTTGATTCAGTAGAAACATTTTTTTAATATTTTTTGTCATTTTTTTACTTTTCTATTCCTTTTATAAATATTTATAAACTCCAATTTACTCAAATGGGCCCAGCTAAAAATGAAAAAGTCACTTGATTTTTAAGAATCAAATAAACTTAGATTGTTTAGAAATACGAAAAATGATTAACTTCATCTTAGAGTCCATAAATATAAAAGAAACCCCTGAACAAACCCTAAATTTCAAAAAAAAAAAAAATGTTAAAAAATTTTTTTGGCCCCATTCATTGGAACTTCTCGTGCAAAATTCTCAATTTCTTTAGGAAATTAAAATTGTTGATAATAAGATTTTTTACTTGTAAATGTATGAATTTTAAAAGAACATACAAAGCTTAACTTTTCTTAATGTTTATTTCGTTTTTCAAACATATTTTTTTTCAAAGTTAATTTTTAAAAAAAAAAATAAAAAAGAAAAGAAAAAAAAAAAGCAAAAAGCAAAAAACAAAAAAAACAAAATTTTGCAAAATGAGAAAAAATGATTTTAATCTAAAAATTGAAAATTTTAGTTTGATAAAAGTAATGAATTAAACTCATAGAATGTCTTTCATTTCTTCAATAAAAAAGGGACCCGTTGACTGAAAAAGAGTTTATATAAAAAAAAATAAAAACTATTTATTCAGCAAATTCAACATAAAAATATTTTGAGCAATAATGGTTCAATATTTATTACCCCCTTTATATTTTTATTACCCTTTTTTTTTTCTGAATATATATATATATATATATATATATATATATATATATATATATTACTATAGTCAAAAACAAATAAGCAAACTGAATATTAAATATTGTATTAGTTACAAAGCAATTTTTAAAAAGTTTTTCTTATTAAAAAAGTTTTTTTCTTACACTTATCGATTGGGAATTTAATTTTAATTTTTTTTTATTATTAAATACTCTATTTGAAAAAAATTGAAAGAGAAAACAAATTGAAAAAATTTTCAACTGGAAACTAATCAAAAAAGAATTATATTTAATCTAAAGAACGAAAAATTATTTGTAATAACTCAAGTGCCCCTTTAAAAATCCCAATTGAATCCAATTTTGTTATTTATTTAGTATATTCTAATACAAAACTATTTCAATTTTTTTGATTTATGATCAATAAATGAAAATACCGATTATAAGATTATGTTGTAAAAATAGTAATAATAATATTTTTTTATTTATTTTTTTTTTGTACTGAATAACCAACTTTTTGCCTTTTTTTATTAGATTTCCTTGTTTTTTGTGTTCACTGTGAATCCAATCTTGATTTTTTTTTTCATTTTTTTTGACATTTCAAATGATTTTTTTTTTCAAATTATTTCCAAATAAAATTTTTAATAAACTTCCCAACCAGAAAATTTCTTAAATTTTTATATTTAAAAAGACCAAAAAATATAAATAACAATGGAATAAACCCAATGATGGTATTTATTAATTAGATGACCACTTTCTGTTTTCTTGAATATCATAAATAAATGTGAATTATTTTCAGTTAATTTACATTTTTCTTTTCTGAAATAATTGATTCTTTGAGAATAAATATTTTACACATAAAATATAAATAGAGACTACATACTTTAATTTAATTTCATGAAAACTCTATTTATAAAAGAAAACGAAGAAAAAGAAAATGAAGTAAAATATTTTTTTCCTTTGTTTTTTGAATACTTTTATACTATTTACTCTTGGGTTTTTTCCCCTTTCTCTTCAAACCCCATTGAATAAAATACTATATTATTTGCTTTAAAGTTATTTGCAATCTCTTTAAAAAATGTAAAAGTTATTTTTTCTTTTAAGAAGATTTTGAAAAAGATAAAATTGACTAATTTATCACATATAAAATTTGGTAATAAAATAAATTGAGTTATAAAGGATCATTTTTTAAAAGAATTCGAAAAGTATGAGTAGAAAGAGTATGTTTTTTGCCAACCACTTTAGGTGAACAGAAAGTAAATCTCAACAAAAGAACAACCTTAAATAAAAAAAATAACTAAACTACTAATTTGGGATGTTTTGATAAAATTTTTGATCATTTTTTCTTCATTTTTTTTTTGTAACACCATAATCTCAATTCCATACTTTTTTTCGTTTCCTTTAAAATTACCATGAGTATATACCAGCCACTATTAAAAAATTCTTCACTTACACAAATCTTTAGCGAAGAAGAAGAAGAAGAAGAAGAAGTTTCAACAGAATCTGAATTTGAATTTAATTACGATCTTGATGAAATAAACAACAAGTTAATAGCAATTTTTTATGTAAGATTTGATATCCGGATAGGGAACGTTGTTGAATGGGCTTTACCAAAAAAACTTGATACTGATGGGTTAGAATTTAAAGCGCTTGTTTCAAGCTTTCATCAGTTAAATGAGGATTATGTCTTTTTTAAATTTGATAAATTCTATGGCATGGCGAGTTTGTATTGTGAAAAAATCGAAGATGAAGAGCAATCAAAGAAAGAACGAGGGGTGCGGATGAGATCGCTAGGGATCTTGTCTTTGACCTATACCAATTTGTATACGCACCTGGATTTTTTAAGGAAATCGTGCTCAGAGCTTGTGTATGACAAAAAGGAAAAATTTTCGAGTCAATTCTCGCATCTGATTGAATATTTCGAAAAGCACCAAACTAAAACACCAATTGACGAATTAAGAGAAATTGCATCAACAATACCTTTCCAAAAGTTGCAATTGCGTCACCCTATAGCAACCATTTCAACGTTTTGCACATATTTTGAACAAAATTTATTCTTGATTTGGAAAGCTTCTCATTTAAGGTTGAGGGTCTTATTTTTAAGTGCCCCGCCAATTGCACTGCTGTCTTCAAGGATTTATACCTCTTGCTTGATCGCCACTTTCCCTAGGTTTGTTCGAATCTTCAATCGAATACCCAAATTGAACCCTTTGTTTTATGTTAACTTGACTGAAACAGAAATGCTTCAGTCAAGCAAACACTTTATTGCATTTTCGACAGAAACTATTTTTTTTGATAAACCAGATCTTTGGGATATTTGTTTCCAAAACAGCACACCAACAATTTCTAACGACTTAAAAAAATCAAAAACATTAGAGGTAACAGAAGGGGACAAAATAAGATGGCAAACTCTTTCAAAAATTTTACGAAAATCAAAGGCTTTACAAAGCAAAAATCAAAATGAAAAGAAAAAAAATATGAAACAATATGGCACATCTTCCAAATCTCAATCGTTGAATGACAATTTAATTAAAACATTTAGAAAATGGAATGATAATCTCTTAAATTTCTTTAGTCGTGCCTTGACCAACGAGGAGAATATTACAATCTCTGAAATTGAAGAACTCGGTTTCCATAAAAGTGATCGTATATTTTTACAGGATTTATTAAATGTTTATGATATAGATTCCATAATAGAAACTAAGTGTTGTGGCTGTTGTTAAATACTGATTATTCGTTTTATCACTTCATTTATGCCATTTAAATGTTAAATGGGCTGGCCATTTTCGCTTAATTTTTTAAGTTTTATTTTGTTTTGTTTTGTTCCGATTCGAATGAAAACAAAAATAAAATCATCACAGGTCGAAAACTCTTAATATTTGAACAAATTTTACTTTTGATCTTGCTTAGGGGACTAGTCTATATTAATTTTGTTTTGACCAATTTCTAAATAAGGATTCCTTATCTCGAAATATGTTTAATATTGAAAATAAACAGGGTTTTTCAAATCTAAGTAATTGGCAAAATATTTTCTCAATCTCTATTAAATTTAGGTAAAAAAATTTAATATAGATTAGTCCCTTAAGGTTTACAATCCCTGAAATTTGAAAAGAGATTATCTTGTGTCGGGCTTAGCGACTTGTTAATTTGGTTCTTATCTGATCGATCTTTGACTGGGTATGAATTTTAATAGGGGTTCAAAATTGCAATTTTTGACAATTTATTGTTTTTTTTTCCGAAATACAAATTGAAGAGTGGAAGATTAATAAATTGGTAGTTGCTCAAGAATAAATTTTGATTTTTGGGTTGTAGAAAAAAATTTTGATGGACTTTTTTGTCAATTCACTAAATGAAAAAAATTTTTTTTTAAAAAGCACCAAATAAAACCAAACCTAATTAAAAATTTCAATCAACAACATACAAATCACATTTTTTTAATACTTAACTTCCGAAATTATTCTTAAACCCTTCAATTTGTATTTCGGAAAAAAAAACAATAAATTGTCAAAAATTGCAATTTTGAACCCCTATTAAAATTCATACCCAGTCAAAGATCGATCAGATAAGAACCAAATTAACAAGTCGCTAAGCCCGACACAAGATAATCTCTTTTCAAATTTCAGGGATTGTAAACCTTAATTGTGCAGTCAAAAAAGTCAAAATATTTTTTTTTGAAATATAATTAAATTGTTGCATCTTTATTTATAAGTGTCTAAATCCCAGTTAACAATAAACCAGCCGATGTTGTGCGCTATTTTTCGATATGCCAACAAAGAAAATAATGGCTTAATTTTTTTTTTTACATATAATAAACTCAATTCCCTCAATTTCGACACACTCAAAATCACAAATAGGCAAAAAAAAAAAAACACTCAATTTATTGTGTTTTTCCAAACATAATTTTAAACCACATATAAGTTGCTTAGTATTAATGCTTTTATTAGTAATCATTTTTATCCAAATAAAATAAAAAAAAATATCAAACGAAAAAATAAAAAATGGTATTTACAAATTGATGAAAATGGCTTAACAAAAAATGTATATTGGTAAATTTGTTGATATTTCACCAACAATGATTGATGGATCAAATGATAAGATACCATCTACTAATTGTATATGATTTTTCTATATAAAAAACCCAACATTAACCCTCTATCAATCATTGAAAAAAAATTTTACCCATTCTAACAAAACAGATTACATAATAGTAAAAGGGTAATTAAAATAAAATAGTAAAGACAAAAAATGAAATAGTTAATAAAATCAAAATTCTTCCCAAATTGAATTTAAAGTGCAGTAATGATGTTCTTTCCACTGTTTAAAGTGTTTCCAAAATTTTGGAATTTAGTTTAGTAGCAATATCCGATTTCAAGTTAAATCAATTTTATTTTGAATTTTGAATCCAATTATGTTGGTTACATAGTTTCGGTTCTTTTGCAGTTTTTGAGATCTTAAAGATTTTTTTTTCATTTTTTTTGGCTTGATTTAACTTTAACATATAAGATTATAAACCAAATTATAATTTGGTTATCATTTTCTTCTGGGCTAGGCTAAAAAAATGACAAAAAAAAATAACTTATCTAGAATGATGATTTAATTAGCTTATACTTTAGATTGGCTTCTTGGCACTTGCTTACTCTTTCAATTTTGGCTATTATTAAATTGTACATTGTGATTTTTTGTTATTCAAAATAACTTTTTAGGATGATGAAAGGGTTTCTAATTCTTGAAATTAGATGGGTTGTACGATAGATCAAATTAGTAAAATTTATGTCGATCAAGTATAAGCAGCTTAGACTAGTTTTCAAATAAAGAGAAAATTAAAACAGTATTTTAATCATCTTACTCATCCAATTTGAATGTTTTTAACAAACAATAATAATATAAAATTTTGGTTGAAAATTTTCAGATCAAATTGATCACTTTGTTTGAGTTTGGAACTTAAAAGTTGATTTTTGGAAATTCTGTATGAGCGATAAATTTTTCTAAATATTAAAAAAATTGTAAAAATGTTTGCATTTTTTTTATTGATTTTATAAAAGAAAAATTGGAAATATATTTGTTTCTTTTTTTGTATTTTAAATTTTAATTTTAATTATTGGTATTAAATTGCCAGTTTCTAAGAATAACATTTACAATTGTGCTTATTTTGAAGAAATAAGCAAATTAGAATTCTCTCATCCAGATATTATTAAAAATACCACCGATCGAGAATTAAAATCAACATATTTTTTCGAATTCCCTAAAATAAATTCAATTATTTTATTTTGAAAGCGAAAAAAAAAAAATCATAAAAAATATCACTATTTCTAGGAATATTTAGATTGGTTATTTTGAGTAAAAAAAATATCTTTGTTTTTTTTATTTTTATTTTAGGAGGGTAGTTAATCCCCCTTATTTGCCCTAATTCCTAAAATTTTATAAAAAAGAGGTTTGCACCTTGAAGGACTCGAACCTTCGACCTTCTCATTACAAGTGAGATGCTACTACCACTGAGCTAAAGATGCGTTACAGAAAATATATTTGTTATATAATACTCTACTGAAGTTGGGTATTATTGTTTATTATCTTTTTTTTTTTTTGCTTTCTTCGAGTAATTAGTAGTTGGTTTTTTTGTTGAATGTTTCTAAATCTAAAAAATCGAAGAGATGGATGAATAGTAGATATATGAACATTCTCTAAATCTTAATTAAATAGTTATTTTTTAAAAAAAAAAAATGAAATTCAAAGGTTATTATATGAACTAGTGATATTTGTTTTTAGTGTTTAAGAGGGTGAAGAAAATAATTTTTTAAAAATATTGTAATTTAGAAAAATTACTTTTTTCAATTTTTTTTTTTTTTTTTTAATTAATTTTTTTTTGTTAAAGATCATCTTATTAAAAAAAATCATAACTCACACAACTAAAACCTTGTTTCGAAAAAGGAGAAAATTTTTTTATTTTACGGATCCAATCAATAACATCTATCAAAAAAAATTAACTATTTTTCAAAAATATTAACTCAAGTTATCGGCTAATAAAAGTTGTTTTGGGGGGCAAATACATATTCTTATCAAAAAAATATTTTCAAATTTTTGGATCAGAATCATTTTTTCTAATTTTGCAAATTGTATTTTTACAAATTTTTGTTTTTCAAAATTTTTGTTTTTTCTTTTTTTTTTTGATACTTTTTTTTTTTTATAAGATCAAAAAAAAAAAACAGAGAGCTTAGAAAAGACAAACAATCACAAACTAAATTGAGGTATCTTAATGTCTTTAATAAAAAATTGAATTTGATTATTTGTAAAAAAATCTTCTTGTTAACTTTTTTTCGGTGAAGTTCAGTAATAAAAAAATAGTACGGCTCATTTCAAAAATTGTGACTCGCTTTTTTTGAGTTTTTGGTTTTATTTTTTTTAATTTTTACAATATAGTGTTTTTATATATTTTAATACTTTACAAGTGAATTGTGAACCATATTTGATTTTTGTTATTCTTGGTTATTAAAGGGTATATATATATATATATATAATATATTTGAATATATTATTTCTGGTTGGTCACAATTTGTGGAATTTGGTTTTTATTGCTTATTTTCTTAACTCCGCTCAAATAAAGGTGGTTAATATAATTTTCTTTTGAGAAAAAAAAATAAATTTAATTCAAGTTAATGAAATCCATTTTGTATTCAAAAAAAAAAAAAACTTTTTTGTGTAATATTTTTATAAATATTTGCAAAAATCCAATATTAGTGTACTTTAGATATATAAACACCACAATTCCAAACCGACCATGAAAGCTATCATCCAAGGAAATACCATTTTCTATCATATGTTTTCCTTCTTGTTTTTTATTTTGTTTTATAATTAAATTTAAAAAAAAAAGATTTGAAACTTCAAATTAACATTAAGAAAAGTGGGATATTTTATGTTCTATTAAAATTCATACATTTACAATTAAAAAATCTTATTTTTAAAAAAATTTATTTTTCTAAAAAAATTGAGTATTCTGCACAAGGCATAACAAAGAGGGGGACAAAAATTTTTTAAACGTTTTTTTATTTTGAAATTTATTGAAAACCCGGCTTTTCTTTTGTGATTATCGACTCTAATGCAAAGTTTATTATTTTTCATATATCTAAACAATCTAATTTTAGTTGGTTCTTATAAAAAAAGTGAATTTTTCATTTTTTGCTTGGCTCCTTTGAGTGAAAAGGGGTTTTATTATATATATATATATATATATATAACCTTTTCAAACAAAATGCTACACCTCTCAAAGCATTAATAACATTGAATTTGATGTTAATAAGATAATTACTAATTGGGTATTTTCATTTTAAAAAATCATTTTTTCATTTTTTGTTTTTTTATTTATTGTTATTGAACAGTTAGAAAATGAAAAAAAACAAGATAAGAAGAAAACAATTTGGGAATAATCCACGAGTATAAAAATGGAAACAGTTTAAGATTTATTTCGATTCAAGATAGAAATGAGATTAAGAAAGGGTGTTTTGTATTGAAATATGGAATAAATAATAGAGTTAATAAAGAAAAAAAGAATAACAATTCCAACAAAAGAACCAGACTAATTGGGGCTTTATCTTGAAAATGAGACTTTAAAGAACAAAAGTTTGACGTGTAAAGAGTTATGAATAACTGGTACCAGACTTTTCTCCAATACACGGTGTATAGAAGGTTGTTGTTGATTTTATAATTTTTTTTCTTTGTAATTTACAAAACGAGATTTCTCATTCCAAATAAAAGGGTACACCAATTTTTAAAATATTGGATTTTAATTTTTATTAATTTGTTTTACAGTGTTTTAAAGATTTATTTGGGTGGTTTTTTTTTTATGTTTTAAAGTTTTTTTTATATTTTTGAATGATACTACAATTAATTTGATTTGATTATGAATAATTCTTGAAAATTCATGTGTCATTTTATTTGAAAAGGGGTTCATATGTATTATTATCATTATTCCAGAGTCGGTCTTCATATAAAAAACAAAACAAAAAAAATTAGTTATTTAAATATTTAGGATTTGAATAATGTTGCGCTATTATTTTCTTTTAACCAAATCATTAAACTTCCCTCAAATTTAAAAAGGTTTATAATATTTTTTTTTTCCACATGCGTAGAATATATTTTTAAACTAAAATTCAAAAGATTCCACACAACTAAAACATTTCAAACAATCACAATAATTCAAGTTCATTCAAATTGGAGATAAATTTCATTTTTGTAGAATATTAAAATCATTGTTTCTATTTTGTTTTAGTTTTTTTTTATTTCATTTTTTAAATTACTTAACTTGTTTTGTTCGATCAAATTATTTTCGAACAATTGATATTATGTTAAAGTTGAGTTGTTCAAAATAGAAGCACTCAAATAAAATCAGTTGGTAGTATCTATCCATTTGATCGATTAATATCCCTAATAGAATTTAAACAAATTTACCAATATATTTTTTTGCTTTGCTCTCTCCGAAATTTTTAACACATCCTTGAATTATTTGTATTGATAATTATTTATTTTTTGTTTTATTAGTATTGTAATTTATAAAAAGTGTTTTCATTCCAAATAGAATATGTTCTAATTTGGTAAATCTTCTGAATTTGATTAAATAAGTTTTTTTTTTTTTTCAACAAATGAAATTTTTGTATGTTAAACATTTTGAATTGGGATTTATATATAAATATGTATATATTAACCCCATTCCAAAAATTTGGACATAACTATAATCAAAAATCGGCAAAATAAAACTCAATTCATTGTATTTTACCAAACGTGATATAAAAGCACATCCAAGTTGCCCATATTAATGTTTTTGTAAGTAATTATTTTCAAATAAATAAAAGAAAAAAATATAAAACAAAAAAAAAATCAGTGTGTCCTAAATAATGAAACGGGCAGAACAAAAAATGCATGGGTAAATTTGTTGAAATTTCACCAACAATTGTTGATCGATCAAACGATGCAATATCACCGACTAATTGTATGTGATTTTTGAATTTAAAAAACTCAACACTAACCTACTATCAACCAACGAAAAAAAAATCCAGATCTAACGAAACAGATTTCATAACTGGAAAAAGGAAATGAAAACAAAACAAAAAAGACAAAAAATGAAATAGTTTGTAAAATCAAAAATATTCACAAATTGAATAGAAGGCGGAGTATTGCTATTCTTTCAATATTTTAAATTGTGCTCAAAATTTTGGAATTTAGTTTATATATAAAGTAAATTATAAAAATAAGTTTTTTGATAAAATATATTGATTTTTTTTTTATTCTAATTATTAATTATAAATTATTTTATTTGTTTGAAAATTTTGCAAAATAAAAATTAAGTCATATGTTATAAAATGACAAAGATTGGTAACGTGGAATTTGGTTTATTGATCTTTTTTTTTTAAAGCCTCTTCCCGTTCGATTTTTTAATTACCATGTTAAAAGTTTAGGATAAAATCTGAGTTTGTTAAATTTCACCAAACAGATTTTTTCCAAATATGATGTTTCCCAAAAATCAAAGCCATTGGCAATTTTAATTCTTGGGTTATTATCAACCAATTGAAATAACTAAGGTTGGTATAGTAATTATTGATTTAAAATACTCAAATTCAAAATTATTTTTTTAGGTTGTAAGTTGAATTTTACAGGTTTTAAAAAAGTATTTTAGGTTTAATATTTAATTTGAAGATTAAATGTTTTTTTTTCTCACTTTTTTATTCAACAACAAGAATTAATGTATTTGAAATCTGTGTCTTTTAAAGTAATTATATTTTTTAAAATTTAAAATAATTATTGTATTTTTTTTGAAAATTAAGTAGATTTTTTATACTAGAGTTTTTCGAAAACAGGATGATTTTATTTTTAAGAGTCTTTGTTTGTCCACTCACTGATTAGATAATAAGATTTCTTTCTTCTTATTCAATAAAAATAATTTTTTTTTTATATAAATTGGTACTATGTATGATTTTGAACCTTTTTGGAAATTTGAAAAATGTATTGTTTCAAACTTTTTTAAAAACTATGACTCGTTTCTCAAAACAGTTCTTAAAAGTTGGTTTGGAAATCTCTTAATTAGAATTTTTATTTCTTTTACCACCTTAAGATCTAGTAAAATTGTTTTTTGCGTTCATAAAATTATTATCATATTTTTTAGGTTGTTGTCTCTTAAAACACCAAAAGATGAAAAAATGAATCGTGGTATATACCATACTTTAAAGGGGACAATTTGGAACGATAATGGCTGAATTGTATGAATAATAGATTGGAATTTATCTTGATTACATTGTTGTGGATTAATAGCAGACTAAAATTATTGATTTTTTCCTGTTAGTGGCCAAAACAAGAATTTAGAACTTCATTTCAAGTCGGTTGATCTAAAGATTTTAACTTTTAAATTCGAAAAATTTCTTCATTAGTACTTGGTTTTCACAAACAACCTAAAAGAAGTCTTGTTTGAAAACAAAAGATTACAGTTTTTTTGTTAGTTATCGATCGATAAAGTATTTTTGGTTCACAAATAAGATCTTCAAAAGCAACTTTTTTTCTTAATATCACTTTTGTTATTATTGGTTGTGAACTGATCACAAATTAGACTTGTTGAATTTACCAGAAAATTACATTCATAATCTTCATAGACCTGAAGTTAACTTGCAATTATCAAAGACAAAATAAGCACAAAAGGGTGTTAGAATAGAAATTTTACAAGCAAAATTTTCTTGTTCAAAAGATTTCAAAAAGTTTTGAAATTTTAAAACCCGATCCCTGATTCTTCTTGTCTTTTTCTGTTAAATCATTTTTTAAAAAAAATACAAAAAAAAAATCAATTTGGTTCAAAATACAAAAAAAACTTTTCGCAAGAAATGATGAAATTGAAATTACAACCAACAATGCCCAAATTATGAACTGAATATTTTAGAATTCTAATTGAAAAAATATTAAAAAAGAAAACACAAATAGAATATTTTTCGTTAATCATAAGATTATAGAATTATATTTGAATTGGTTTTAAAGAAGAAAGCCGATTGCAGCTAAAAACAAAAAGCAATCCAAAATTTTGAATGAGAAAGGAAAAAAAGAAAAAGAATTTAGAAAAAGTTTTTTCATTTTTTAGTTTTTTAATTTATAATATTTCTTTTTTTTTAATTTTTTTTCTCTAATCATGAGCAAAGTTAAGGATACTGAAGTAGATCAAAAATTTGAATATGAAGAAGATTTTTCAGGACCAATTGACGAACGTAAGTGTCGTGATATCTTTTGGTTAATCCTCTTTTGTGCGTTTTGGATTGGGATGATTGTTGTTGCATCAATCGGGTTTTCGAGAGGTGAACCAAAAAGGTTATACTACCCAACTGATTGGAAAGGCTCCATCTGTGGATATGACATGACAAATCTTGTTGAAGAACTTAAAGAAAAAAACGCAAACCTTACAGACGTAATTGACTGGGACGCTCAATTCCCAGATTTGTCTGAGAAGACAAGAGTATTTTTCCCATCAACAGATATCCAGAAAGAATTTTGTGTCAAAGAGTGTCCAACAGAAGGTGAAGTTGTCGATTTTTGTGGAGACGACGATCCAAAATTTGAAAGTTACCAAGACAAAAAAGAATATTGTAAATACAACTCTACAAGTTGTAAGTATTTTTTTTTTTTTATCACTAAAACTATTTATTGATCTCTTTTTGTTTTTGCATTTATAAAAAATAATTTTTTTCCTTTTTTATTTACCACAAAAAAAAAAAAAAAAAAAAAAAAAAAAAAAAAAAAAAAAAAAAAATTTTATTTCTTAACAATTCTGACCAAAAAAATTTTCAAAATTAAATGATCCCTTTTCATTTTGAAAAACTAAATTTTCCTTTTCTAAAAAATAGATGTTAGAAGATGTTTCCCTGTATTTTCAAGTGGTGAAAAATCAGCAGATGAGGAGAAAACAGAAGAACAAGTGTCAGAAAGTTGGAGCAGTACTGGAAAGCTTGCACAAGCAATGGGTGATGTAGTTCAAGCATGGTATGTTATTTTAGTGTCTGCCTTTGTTGCATTTGTTTTGTCATTTGTTTGGTTATGGTTATTAAAACAATTTGCTGGATTTATGGTTTGGTTCACAGTTGTTGCTTTTTTCTTTGTTCTTGGCGGAATTACCTATTTCTTCTATTTACAATGTTTGTTTTTTTTTTTTTTTTGTTATTATAATTGCATGATTTTCAAACCCAAAACCTTTTTAAATTTTTATTTTTTTTTTCTGAAATATATGAAATTTTCTGTCTTTCTTAAACGTACCATAAAATTCACAATAAACATCTTAAAAAAAAAAACAATAAATAGATCAGAAATCTATCGACAAGTATGAAAGTGACACATCTATTGAAGGAAGCAAAACAAATTCTAGAGTCTTTTTGGTCTTTACATTTGTAGGAATAGGAATCTTTGTAATCACATTTTGCCTTATTATTTTCTTAAGAAAAAAAATTAATTTAGTCATTCAAATCATTAAGGAAGCCGCTAAAGCAATCCAAGCCTCCAAATTTGTTGTATTTTTCCCAATTGTAACCTTTGTTGCCTTACTTTGTTTATATGCATGGTGGGTTCCAGTGGCAATTTTCATGATGGCCGCAGGATCACCAACATTAGAACTCGACGAAATCGACGGCGAAGAATTCTACAAATTGGATTACGAAAATGATAAATCTACAAATTATGCCACAATTTACCATTTCTTCGGGTTACTCTGGACAAATGCATGGATCATTGGAATTACCCAAATTACCATTGCAGGAACAATCGCACAATGGTATTGGACAAGAGACAAGGACAACATCCCAGGAAACCCAGTCCTTTCTGCGCTCAAACGTACATTGAAATACCATTTAGGATCTGCCGCACTTGGATCATTTATTCTTGCTGTCATCCAATTCATCCGCTTCTGTCTTGAATACATTGACAGAAGATCCAAAAAATTGGCTGGTGAAAGTAGATGGATACGATACTTAATGTGCATGGCCAAATATTGTGTGAGATTATTAGAATCATGGATCAAATTTATTAACAGAAACGCCTATATCATGATCGCTGTATACGGACAATCATTCTGCAAATCAACCAAGCGTGCCTTCCATTTGATCTCCCGTAACATCGGTAAACTTATTCTCGTCAATGTAATTGGTGACTTTTTATTGTTCTTAGGAAAAATTATCGTTGCTGCTTGTACAATGATCATTGCTCTTGCAATGTGTATGTCCAATGATGACATGACCTTTTATGTACTCCCTGCTGTCTTATGTGGTCTTTTGGCCTATTTAATCGCTAGTGCATTTATGGGCGTTTTTGAAATGTGTATCGATACAATTCTCTTATGCTTCTGTGAAGATTGCGAAAGACACGACGGATCAGATCCTGAAAAGGAACCTTACGCTACACCTGAACTTGCCAGATTCATGTCAACACATGACCAAACTGAGAAAATGGGCAAACCAATTGGATCAGGAAATACCAAAGATGTTGGTTCTGGTTCAGATGGAAGCGAACAAGATAAAGTACAAGTTTCAGATTCAGGAAGTAGTTCAGACTAAATTTGAGATAATTTTATTTTTTTTTTTTCCTTTTTTCAAAATTATTTATTCAAATTTTTTTTTTTTACTATTTTTTTAGAAATTTGTTAAATTTGCTTAACAAATTTTTTTATTTTTATTTTCATTTCTCTTTAATTATTATTATTATTCCTCTCTTTTTCTTCTTCTTTTATTGTTTTGTTTCAAAATGGTACTTTATTTTTTTTTTTTTTTTTTATCTTTTCTTGTTTAAATATTTTATTAAATGGAATTATTTCAATAAATCAACAAATATAATAAAAAATATTTTAATAATTTTTCAAAAGTTCTGAAAGAAAACAACAATTTTAACTTTGGAGTAGACGATCTTAGTCAATGGCTAAAATTTATTTAAAAGTTGAAAAATTTTAAAGTAATTTTGTTGAGGATGCTTTAATACAAAAGACCAATAAATAATGTATTTATTTTCCAAGTTATGGATTTATTGCTAAAGGTGAATTGTTAAAAAAATATTTAATTTGGCAAAAGAGAGAATTTTGAAGTGAATAAATTTGTGTCTCTCAATTCAAAGAGTGATTGATAAGAATAGACACATTTAAGAGAAGTACTTGAAACACAATTGGGTTTCGAAAATTTTTGAAAAAAAAGAGACAAAAACACAAAAGTTATTAACAAAAGAAGTAGAAAAATATGAAGAAATTTGGTATTATGAATACTAAAAACATGGAGTTGTTTGATCAAAATGTATTTTAAGTGTATCCTTTTAGAAGTTATCTAGTTATGGGCCCCATTTCTTGGGTGATTTGTCCAGTTATTTTGGCCAAAAGGCTCTCTAAGGCTGTTTCAAGGATTTCTTAACCCCCCCCCCAATTACCCACCTGTATCATCTTTTAACTATTATATCTAAGTATAAGTTTTTGATTGTTTGAGTTGTTTTTTTCAGTATCTTTGCAGTTTCGGTTGTTTTATATTATAATATAAAGTAATCAGTTACACGATTTTTTTTTCTACAACATTGGCATATTTTGGAATCTAGTTACCTTTCCAATTAACCAGTGAATTTTCAATTTTTTTTTGATAAATTTAAGTTTTTTTTTTGATCTATTAATGGTTCATCTTTCCCAATTTATATAAGAAAGAGGGATTTGACCAGTTTATTTGCTTAATTTCTGTATATTTGTTTCCATTTTTAAACTATTCAAGATGTTCGGATTTATTATTATTTTATTTTTAAAACAATTTTTTTCAAGTTTACATTTATAATTTTCCCTAAAACACCCCCCTTTACTTTTATATACAGAGTAATGTCACTAAAAGATATGTGATGCACTTAAAACCCCTCTCACCACGAGTAAGTACTTGTGAAGTATCCCGATTAATGAAAAAAACAAATTTTATTTATAAAAAATAAATCGAAAATCAAAAGAAAAATCAATAGATTTCACAAGATTTAATATCTGAAAATATTATACACTAAGAAAAAATATAATAAAAAAAATCTAGAAGCTAAATATGAGTTTTTTTGAGATATATATCTATATATAAATATATAAATACAAACTAAATATTATAAACTATTTACTAAAAAAAATACCCCTGACATTAGATGTGAGAGATATTATTAATCTAACTCACACATATCAAAATAGAGACAATTGAATGATTAAAAAAAGAAAAACAAAACCAAAGTTCAAAAACACATGATTACACCCTCGAATGAGGAACTAGATCCAGTTTTACCAGATAAATTGTTAGGACTGGTTTAACCCCTATTACAAAATTGAAAATCATTTTAATTTTTTGAAAAGTTCTATGTACTAAATCACCTAATAAACAAACAATTAACAATATAGTAAGATAATATAGATTTCTTATTATTCTGTTATTGAAAAAGAAAAATCATAACATTTCAATTGTTATATTTTTTTTGTTTAAAAAAAACAAGAAATTTTCAAAAAAAATGGAAAAATTACAAAAAATTTTAAACAAATATTAATTCATAATTTAACATTTACTTAAACTATCTAAACCCCGTTCCAAAAATTTGGACACACCCAAAATCAAAAATAGGCAAAAAAAAACCCAATTTATTGTATTTTTCCAAACCTAAGATAAAACCAAATTTAAGTTGCTCAGTATTAATGTTTTAATAAGTAATCATTCGAACCCAAATAAAAGAAAAAAATATAAAACTCAAAAATAAAAACAGGTGTGTCCAAAATAATGAAACGAGCGGAACAAAAAATGTATTGGTAAATTTGTTGAAATTTCACCAACAATTGTTGATCGATCAAATGTTAAGATACCATCTACCAATTGTATGTGATTTTCCAATTTAACAAACTCAACACTAACCTTCTATCAACCATCGAAAAAAAATTTCAGATCTAATGAAACAGATTAGGTAACTGCAAAAAAGGAAATGAAAACAAAACAAAAAAGACAAAAAATGAAATTGTTTGTAAAATCAAAATTCTTTCCAATTTGAATTTAAAGTGTGGTATTGATGTTCTTTCTACTGTTTAAACTGTGTTCAAAATTTTGGAATCTAGTTTAGAAACTTTCTGATCAAAATTGATTTAGACTTAGATATAGTATTGTGTAATTGATAAAACGTTTCATTGATAACATATGAAGAAACAAAAAAGTACAGTTTTTGGTTTGTAACATAGGTGTTATGATCGATCAAAGGGGGTTTACCCTTGTTAGTTACTTTTAGTGTTTATTATTACTGAAATAAAATTTGCAGAATTCTTTAAACTAGTACTTCAAAATAGACACTGAGAGTACCATTTACACAAAGCCTAATCAACCATCTTATGATCAAGGAAACCACAAGTAAATAACCTAAGTAAATTCCATGTTGATTTCTTAAAGTTCAATATTTAAAAGGGATATTTTTCAAATGTAAGATCAATTTGAAAAGGGTTTTCAAAAAATAGAGAAATTTTTCGGAAATACATTATCCCATTTTGAAAAATTTTAGTTGTGTGAACATAAGTGAAAAACATTTTTTGAGTGCCAACCAGATATTGAAACTTTGAACCCAAAACACCATTTACTGTTCTATTCGTGAAAAGAAAACGAACCAAAAGTAATTCAGGGTTGAATATTCCATTTTTCAATTTTTAAAAACATTTTTTTTTTTTATTAAATTTTTGAGTTTTATTAAATAAGTTTTCAGATCTAAACTCTTTTTCAGTCAAAGGGGCCCAGTTTTATTGAAGAAATGAAAGACATTCTAGGAGTTTAATTCTTTACTCTTATCAAACTAAAATTTTCAATTTTTGATCAAAATCATTTTTTCTCATTTTGTAAAAATTGTTTTTTTTTGTTTTTGACTTTTTGCTTTTTTTTTTTGTTCTTTTCTTTTTTATTTTTTTTTTTTAAAATTAACTTTGAAAAAAAAAAAAATGTTTGGAAAACCAAATAAATATTAAGAAAAGTTAGGCTTTGTATGTTCTTTTAAAATTCAGACATTTACAAGTAAAAAATCTTATTATCAACAATTTTAATTTCCTAAAGAAATTGAGAATTTTGCACGAGACGTTACAATAAATGGGCCTAAAATTTTTTTGACATTTTTTTTTTTTTGAAATTTATGCTTTGTTCAGGGTTTTCTTTTATGATTATCGACTCTTATATGAAGATTATTATTTCTCGTATTTCTAAACAATCTAATTTTGGTTGATTCTTAAAAATAAAGTGACTTTTTCATTTTTGGCTGGGCCCCTTTGAGTGAAATGGAGTTTAGAAATGTGTTTATACGAATGACTGAAATTGGTCAAACTGTGAAACAAAAAAAGATAAACTGGAAAAGGTGTCTTTTGAAACAAATGTAATCTTTTAATGGGTCAAACACAAAAGATCACCTCTCCAAATAAATTTATTGAAATCACAGATGAAAAAAAAAATTGATAAAAGCCTATTTTTGAAGATTTTTTTTTTAAATTCTTAATTTGTAGGAATACAAACAATTTATAACCGTGAGTTTCTCTTTAATATTTTTTTAATTATTTTATAAAATGTTTTTTAACAAATTTGAATCAAAATTCATTTATCAAATATTTTTATCAAACCCTACCAAAATAAAGAATACTATTTCAAAAATTAAAATAAAGGGGGTTGAATTCTTGGAATCAAAAAACAGTTACAAAAGATTCAACCCAAAATACTAAAAAAATTCAAGAAAAAATTGTCAACCAGAATTCAGTTTTATTTTGATCTCTCGTTTTAATGGAAAGCAAATTATAATAAAATCAAACAAAATTGTCCAATTATCCGTTAATTCTTCAGAGGAATTTAATAAAATATCCGATTTTCTGAACTCTATCAAGAATTAGATGAATTTAATGAAAATAGCATTTTTAAATCCATTTTGGAAATTCTTTAGAAATAAAAAGTAATTTGTTTCTCAAAAATTTTACAAACAAAAGTATTTATATGAAGAATTAAAACGAAAACCTTCTTAAGAAGAAGTAATTATATGAAAGGTAGCCGATTAGATCAAGAAATAAATAATTTTTAGTACTTTTTTCAAGCTAAATTTTTTCATTTTTTTGAATTCCGTTTTTTTTAGTTGGTATGAAAATTTATTGAGATAGGATATTTTAATATATAACCAACTTACGTATTTATTAAAATATCAATATATTTGACAAAAGAAATGATTTGAAGTATTCAGTTTCAAATAAATGATGGCACTCAAAAAATGAAAAATGGACTTACCCCCTTAATAAAATTCTCTAGAAAAAAAACAAAAATTTTGAACAAATTCCAATCCTAATTTAGAAATTCTCCAAAATCGAGTTTAACTTTGGAATATATTTTAATATAGATACACTCCTTGTTAGTTAACTTGATATTGTATCATAAAAAGAAAAAAAATCCAAGATTTTATTTGGGATACAGATTTTAGTTTAAGGGATTGTGTATTTTGACAACTGTAAAAGTAATCTCTAATTTTTTGAAAAACAAGGAACAAATATTGTGTTTCTTTTGAATTAACATTCCTCATTGTTTAAAAACTCTTTTTGTTAAATATTTTGTGTTAAGAAAAGTCTAAATTCCTTTTATCCAAAAATTATTGAACTTAAATCATTTCTTTAACGGATAATTAGGCAAATTTCAAATTTTGTTATTTTAGTGATACCTCAGTTTAAACAAAAAAAATTAAGAAACAATTTTGGTTGTTTGTTGTACAAGTGTTATTTAAACACTTCAGGAATAGAAATTTTCGTTTCTCTTCAAGTCTGGAATATCACTACTTTTCTTCAAAGCCTTTGATTATTTGGAATCATTTTTGTATTTTCTTTTTATTTATTGTTATGTCTTATAATTTGACACACCAACCGATCACTCTCAGAAAACAACAACCAAGAAGACCAACAGATACTTATGAACATTTTGGAAACAAGACATGGTACTACACCCAAAAGGCTTTCTATTTTATCGTTCGAGAAATACTTTTTATTTTAACTTGTGTTGGGAGCTTTTTGTGGTCAATTCCAACTTCTATTTTGGCTTTTTTTGGATATTTTTCTGTTCTAGATCTGTTCATTCTATCGAAAATACAAAAATTTATCAACCTTATCTTTTTTGGTAAAAAAATGAAAATGAAAATGTTGCTTTTTGCAACACTACTCTTTGTTGGCTTTTCAATTTCACATGTTCCTAATTACTCTTTAACTAATTTTGGTAAGAATCTTTTTTTTTTTTTTTTTTATGCTTTGTTTTTTCGAGAACAGAATGTTTTTTTATTTGCAAGAAAAGAACAACAAAATGTTTTTTGTTATCCGAGAAAAGAACAACAATAGTTTTTTGTTATTCAAAAAAGTGATCTTAAAAAATTCATAACCTTCTTTTGACTTTTCCTTTTAACAAATGATCTAGTTGGTAAACACATTTCTTTTCAATAGTTATTTCTTTATCGAGACACTTTTCAAAAAGTTTTAAAAACGTTTTTAAAACAAATCTAAAAACATTTCTCTCAAAGCTTGTGAATTTTTTTGTGAGGATCTTTTAAAAGCATTGTTTTTACAATAAACGATCCCGATCGCCAATGAAAAAAAAAAATAAAAAAAAAATTTTAACGATTTTTATGAATTTATTTTTTTGAAAAAAAAACAAAAAGGAAAAGAAGAAAAAAAATTCAAACAAACTTGATAGTTTTCCACAAACGTCTACATAAGACTCTTCTTTTAAAGAAAAAAAAAAATTAAACAATGTGTTCACAAACAGAACACAAGACTCTCTTGAGAAATATCAAAAATATCAAACTTTCTGTTTCAAGGGTTGGAAAAATTTTTCCTTTCATAAAACTCCTTGTCTTAACCAAGTGAACTTTCACTAAACAAATAAAACCTACCAATTAAATCGATAATGTGTCTCTAAAAATTATTCACAAGATCAATCAAAAACAAGAAGAATACCTGAAATAAAGAGGAAAATATCAGAAGATTGATAGAAATTTTATAAAAGTGTGCCAAAAAAATTTTCCAAAGTATCTCTAAAATAGATAGATAAACCTTAATAGACCTATTTTTAGGGCCTCATATTAAAAACTTTTTTGTTTACACTTTTTTCAAATGGCTTTATTAGTCGAAAGTTTTCAGAACAACATCCAACTACTTAACTCACGAACAAATTCCTTTGATTCAATTACTGCCCATGGGTTTTCTTTTGTATTAATGTAAAATTAATAGGAAAATATTATAAAATTAATATCTTAACTTTACCAACACAATCCATTTTTATATGTAGAATAATAATAAGAAATCACAAATGAAGTGACTATCTTTTCTACATTCAAACATTTATACTCTACCAAAGGGGGATTTAAACTTTTTTTTCTGAAAAATATACCATTTCCAGTTTTTGTAATTATTGTCTTTATTTGTACAGTCACTCTAACAAGATATTGGAATTTTAAAAATAAATCAAATTATTTTTTAGAATTATTTTGTCATTAGAATCCAAAAAAGTGAACTTTTCAATCTTAAATAAACTCTGTTTCAGTCAAAGGGACCCAACATTTTTTTCAAATATCAATTATTTTATATAATTGACCTTTGAAGAACAAATAAGAAATAAACAGAATAATACACATCAAAGAATTATTGATACATGTCTGAAATAAAACTAATTAATCAATAGCTTTTCTTAAAAATTGAAAAACACAAATTCTTATGCCCTCATTGAGAAAAACAATAGTGTTCGTTTTGAACTTCTACTGGTATTTGAATAATAAATAAGAAACATTTTTCACTTCATTTTCCATACTTTTCTTTTAGAAATTAAGCCCCCAAACAAAGTTTGTTGGTATTTGTGGACTCTATTTGAAAAAGGAAATGAAAATGAAGTGAAAATTTTTCAGATTTATTAATCAAATATCAAGATCAAAGATCGAATTGAATTGCAATAGAAATCAATAGATTACTCAACAATCTTTACATGGTTTCAATGACATTAGAATAACACGTTTTTACCAAGTGACTATTGATCTTGCAATAAAAAATTTTTTGCAATTGAATGAAGTTTTAAAAAAAAATCGAAAAAAAAAAAAACAAAAATGTGTAGAAATGTGAAAAAATGATTTCAATTTTGAAAATTTCCAAAATAAAATTTTTCTTCTAATATCTATGCAAACCCTTTAAACACGTGTATTATACCATTACAACTGGGCCCCTTTGACTGAAAAATAGTTTATTTTTGAAATTAATACCAAAAATTAAATTTGTATTAAATGAAAAAACTAATTATTCAATTACATGCTAAATAAATAAAAATATTTTAATCAATAAACACTCCAAAGAAATAACAAAAAAAAAATAATAACGAAATTTCTTTAAATATATATTTACCAGTGTAAGAATTAAATCAAACAAATGATAAATAAATAAATATAAAATATGAATATAATTCGCTCAATAGACCCAAAAAAAGAGATATTTAATTCAAGGAAATTTTGAAAAAAGTAAATAATAATTTCTTGATTTTCTAAATGAGTGCAAAATTCAGATCCAAGACTAAATTTTCTCTCTAAAAAAAAAGTTAATTAGTTGGATGGATCTATTCAAAATTTGAATGAATCTATAATCATAAAGTTCTATTTCAAGAAATTACTAATTTTAAAAAAATTTTTTTGGATTGACATATTTTAAATTCTTATACAAAATATTTGGTTCTTTTAGATTTATACCTATAGTTGCAATTTTTTTTTTTTTTTTTTCTATTATATTGAAAATCTTAAATAAATTCTGATTTAAAGGAATATTAGTAGTATTATATTTTGTATTATATTTATTCAAACCAAATCTTTGTTAAGAACCTTTAAAATTTTTAAATTTTTAATTTTTCAATTATCAAATAATTATATCGATAACAAAAAGTGAAATTACAAAATGTCACACCTTATTTATTATCAACTTTTGTTCAATATATATGGAAATAATATAATTATTAACAAAAGATTAATTTATATTAAGAAGAATTCAGTTAATCTGAAATCTTTTTTTTAAAATGTTAATTATTAATATTAGTCAAATCATTTTTTAAAAACTATTATTTTGAAGAATAATTATTTTAATTTTTAAGAAAATTCTGACTATTGTCAACCAGATTACTATAAAAATACATACAATTTCAATTTTCTGAGTTAAATATTCAAAAAAAAATACGAAAAAAAAAACTCAAATACAATTAAAATAAAAAAAAAAAATCAAATATAATACATTGGGATCGAAACAACAAGATATTTCAAAATTATTTTAATTTAAATAAAATTATTTCAATTAAAAGGAAATTAAACTAACTTTAAAATCATATTTTTTAAGTTCACACACAATCAAAACAACTTTAAACATTTTTTTTTTTAAGAATTTTTGTTGCAAAATCCTTTATTTTTTAAAAAACTACGATCTTGAAAACCAATTGATATCGCTCTGAGAAAAAAATTGAACAAATTTTCGTTTCTATTTCCAAAAAAAAAGAGTTGATAAATTTGAAAAGGTTTTTACTTTTTAACACCTTAAATACGTAATTTTAAATTTTATTTCTCATCTTTGGAAATAAAATGATTATTTTAAATCATAATTTTATCTTGATCTGCAAGATACTTGAAAAATTTTTTCATTTTATTTTTTAATTCAAAGTATCAGAAAAAAAATAATTAATTGATTTCATCAATCTACTGTTAATTTTATGAAAAATAAAAAAAACAAACACAATTTAAAATAATTAAATCGAGCTCGACAATAATAAAAAAAAAAAACATTTCATGAATTCAAAAAAACAAAATATAAAAAAAAATTACTATAATTTGGATTTTTTAATTTTCATACAATCAAAGTAAAGAGTTTTTTTTTATCAAATGAAATATTTCTCTCATAAGATTAATTTCAAGAAATGAGGAATTTACATTTTTTTGCAAATTCTATGGATCTTTCTGGAACATCCAAATTCTAAGAATTGAAGCTATATTATAAATCGGCTTTTACCTTTTTTAATTTCAACATAATCCAAATTTCGGTTTAATGTATAAATAAACAATTTGTCAATAATTTATAGTTCTGTATGAATATTGTATTGATTAGTATTGTATTTATTCATCAATAATTATTGTTTTTTTTAAAAAAAAAAATTTAAAAAAATAATATCATACAGATTAAAGAAACAATAATCAACAAGAAAAAACATTCCAATTTGAACAACCAAAATGAATATAAAAATTAAATTTATGTATTTTTTTTTTTTTTTTGATTATTATTTCATTTCTTTTCAAACCTTTTTAAATAGACACAAAAACTGAATATGAAATCTTCAAGAATTCAAAAAAACCACAAATTGACAATCTTCAAGACAATTTAAAAAAACTAATTGATGATTTAAATAAAATTAAAGATGATCCAAAACCAGAACCGGAACCAGAGCCAGAGCAAGAACCGGAACCAGAACCGGAACCAGAACCGGAACCAGAGCCAGAACCAATACCAACACCAGAACCACAAGATTTTGATCTTGAAAATTTAATTGGAAAGCAAAACAAAAAAAAAATTATCAAAGAGTTAATAGTTAATGAAAAAATTGTCGAAAAACTCCAAGAACTAATAGAGAACAAACAAAAGACACCTGAAAAACCAATATCTAAAGGAGAAATAATTGAATTATTAAGAGAACTAGTTAACGAAATATTAGATAACAATAAAAACATTGATTTAACAGAACATAAAGAACATACAACACTTTTAAAAAAATTGATCGAGGATGAAATAGTCAAAAAAGTACTACTAACCTTGTCCATTTACGAAAATGAAAATCAACCAGATTTTGATTTACTTGAAGAATTAAAAAAAAGAACTGAATATTATACAAGAAATTTGGGTGAAAATTTAATTAATTATGCCTCGATTAACCAAGGATCAGAAGTCATTTATGAAAAATCTTCAAAATCAATACAATACAATATAATTGAAAAATTAACAAACCAAGAATATAAACATGAGTGGGCATTAGACGATGATTTTAATCTAGGCTCTTGTTGGTGTTTTGACGGTAGCCAAGGGCGCCTCACAATCAAATTGTCGGAAAAAATAAAAATTACCCAAATTGGTATTGACCACACACCTCGAAATAATCACGCTAACCCCTCTTCTTCTCCAAAAAAATACACACTTGCTTATTATGATAAAAACCCACTTGAAAGTGATAGTAAAAAATACGAATTAAAAAATTATGAATATGAAATAGAAGAAAGATGGACACAAAGCGTGGATGTTTCTCAGGATGTTTCACAGGATATCGGTATACAATATGTTACTTTAGAAATTTTGGAGAATTATGATTACCCATATACTTGTTTATATAGGTTTAGAGTACATGGACAACCTTACGAAGAATGAATCAATCAATTAATTAAATAAAAAACACCACTCTTTTTTGGTTTTTTCGTTTTTCCGCTTTTCCTTTTTTATGATTTTTATATGTCATAATTTATTTGAAAATATTTAATTGTTTTACAATTTGCTTTCTTTTCTTTTATTTTTTTGAAAAAAATTTTAAATGATAACTACAATTTTAAATTTGAAATTATTCAAAATGTGCATTACTTTTAAAATATTCCACAAAATCTCAAAATCAATTTATTTAAACCATTTTCAAAATTTTGATTATATTAATTTTTTAATCAAGAAAATGTTGTTCTTTTGTTTTTTCTTTCTGAGGAATCAAATTATGATATTTATTGTTTTTATTGGAAAACAATCGCCTTTTTATGTAACGAGTTTGCACTCAAGAAACCAAAAAAAAGATATTTTCCAAGTGATATAAGATGATATTGTGGAGTTCGGTAGATTATGATTTAAACCATCTTGGGGACTAGAACAAGATTGTTTTTTTGGGTCTCGAAGTGAATCATAAACTAAAAAATTATAAAATGTGATTGTTGAAAAAATGAAACAATATGAGTTTGATATTTATTTTTTCAAGAGAGATCTAACTCTGGACAAAAAATAACATCAAATAAATTACAAACAAAAAAATAGATTTTGTAATTTTTAAATGGTATTTTATAGAACTTGTTTTTCAAAGAAGATAGTTCTCTCAACTGCATGATGAAAAGAATTAAAATTAAATATTAAATTTGTTCCATTGCGGACAAAACTAGGTTTGAATCCCTAGAAACCCTTTATATCATCTATTTTTTCAATAGTCTCTATTTCCTCTTTTATTTCCCATTTGCGAAGAAATACGAAAACATAATCAAACTTCCCATCCTGCATATACTTTGCATACTTGACAATGAAAGATTTTAAAAATTACCCTAAAATTTTGTTGACTTGAGAATCAAAAAAAATATCTTTTTTTTAAAAATTTTTTTCTTAAATTTGTAATTTTGCTTTTTTCTTATTTTGAATTTTTTAAAAATGATTTCGTAACTCTTTTTTTTTTGGAAAAATAATTCAAGTATTTTTTTTTTACATAAGGTATATTTCTCATGAAAATACTTAATAATAATAATAGTAATGTCCAGATCTATGTGCTATTTCTCAACACCAAATAGTAAACCCCCCCTTTAAAAATCTGAAAGTAAAAATAAATAAATTAATCTTGTTAATTCTATTGAATAAATCCCCCATTGGAATTAGCCAAAAGTTATAGTATTACTTTTAAAAAATAGAGACACATGATAACATCTGTTTCATCAAATACAAAACCATAAAAAAAAAATCAATCTTTACATATAGCTTTAAATATCATTTTAAGGATATTAACATTGATAAAATAGTTCGAATTTTAATCCAACCAAGTTGAAAAAAAGAAGTTCCAACAATTTACAAACTTTGCCAAAATACTGGTCTATCTCTAAAAACCTTTCTCGGGAAACTATACCACTATTAAAAACTTACAAAGATCTTATTTCTTTCATCTAGTAGTTACCAAACATTATTCACTTTAAATTTCCTATCATTGTTTATATTTATTAAAATTTAAATAGAAATATATATATATATATATATATATATATTAACTCAGGTTTCTATTCAAAGGTTATAATTTCCATTTAGGTAAAATCTTTCATATTAAATAAATAATAGAGCTGTAAAATTTTTTTATCTGCCCAAAATTCTAAGACTAAAACTAATTTAAATGTATGTGGTTTGCAATTATTTTAATTGTTTAATAATTGTCGAATCTAGGATTTTATGTCTAAAATAGTGAAATGAAAATTCAAGTAAAAGGGGATCTCGAGCGTAATTTACACTTCTTCCATTTTAATTACCACAATTTTTATTTTTTGCATTGTAATATTTATATTTCTGAAAAAATTAATCAATTTCTTAATCAATAAATTTTTAAAAAGAGAGAAAAAAAAAGTTTTAAAAAAATTCTTAAATTTTCTAATTTAAATCCCCCCTTAAAAAGTTAATAAAAAAATACCATAAAGGACAGAAAATATCTAAATTAGTATCTATACATTTATTTATAATTTTGATTATTTTAGTAAAAATGAAAAATAAATCTTCATTATTTAACTGAGTAAAGATATTTTCAATACTCTTTGTTAAATTTGTAAAAAATATTTTCTTTCAAGAAAAAATTAGAAAATAATGATCTCAAACAAAAAACATTTTTTATCAAATAGTTTATGAAAAATAAATTATTAAAAAAAATATAAAATTCTTATCATTTTCACTCTTAAAAGTTTCAAGCCTGTCCTCAACAAAAGATATTAATTTTGATCTATAAAACTATCAATATAGACAATTTTAACAAATAATGTTTTTATTGTTTTATGGCTTTATCTCAACAAATTATCAATAATAAACTTATTAAGACTTTTTTTAGAACATATCTTGACAAAGCAAACAAATATAAAAAAAAATGTACTTTTTGGAGAAATTTGGGTTTTTTGACTTTTTACAATCTCAAAATTTATAAGAGAACTTTTCAAGGTTTTTTTAATGACTTTTAAAAATAAATTGATTTTAATTATTTTCTCCAATTTATTCAGAAGGGAGCAATAGTTTGATTGTTGTGTTTGAGAATTACAAGAAAAGAATCATTTTTTTAAAAAAACACGATTGGTGAAAAAGAAAAAAAAACACAAATGAAACAAAAGGAAATGGAAAAATAATTATTAATATTGTTTAAAATTTTACTTTATTTATTAATATTGTTTGTAGTTGTTTATTTTCCTTTATAAACTTTTATTTAAAAATGTAAGCATAAAACAAAAGTTATTTGTTAAAAATTAACAGTATTTTTTCCATTTTTCAAAAGAATGGAATTATTGGACTAAGGCACTAGCTGTTGATGAAGAATATTTCCAATTTGGTGGGAGTTGTCTCGTTTTTTTATAATATCTTGAAATTCTATAAATTTTTGATTCAACAAGGATCAAATGGAATTTGGCATCTTTGTCTTTTCTATTCTTTTCTAAATGTTTACGAATTGAAACAGCCTTTTTGATTAAATGGTATAAATCTTCAGGGATTTTTGGGGCTAATCCTATTGATTTTGTCAACAAATCAAACAAAAAAAGTAGTTTCAAAGATTTTGTTTTTTATTTAAAGAAAGAAATTTGTTAGTGTTTTAAAAATCCACCCTTGTAAAAGAAAAGAAAATAAAATAAAATAAAAAAAAAAAAAGCAAAAAGCAACTATAATAAAAAAAAAAAAAAAAAAAAAAAATACAAAACAAAAAAACAAACCATTAGCTTTAAGAATTCGAAGAATTCTGTTTGATGTAACTGATTTAACTTGACCAACACCGAAAAGATCTCTCAAGTGGATACCAATTTGGGATGGTGTAAGACCTTTTTTAGCCATTTTACAGATTTCTTCAATGACTTGCTTTGGTGTGATTTTTAACCATGAAGGTGGTGTTTTTTTATAAGGTCTTGCAGAACGCGAGATACCTTTTCCTGATCCAAACATACGACCCATTTTGATGAAATTATTAAAAATGAAAAAAAGACAAAAAATGAATATAGCTTTAACCCATTTTAATTAATTGAAAGGAATTTCAAAGTGAGTTAAGAATCTCTTGAAAGCAATTACAAAAACATTGGTGGACTATGAATTTATTCCGCTTTAATCAAGAAGTGTTTGTAAAGAAGATTCACCAAAACAAAATCATTTTTTTTTTTTTAATTTAACTTATTTCCTTTCAAAATAAAATGTCGAAAAAATCCAAAAAAACTGAAGGAATTGGATCCAAACTTGCTCTTGTTATCAAATCAGGAAAATACCATCTTGGAACCCAACAGTGCCTTAAGGATTTACGTAAAGGTGATGGAAAATTATTAATTGTCGCTAACAATTGTCCACCACTCAAAAAATCTGAAATCCAATATTATGCAATGCTTTCTCGCTGTAAATTCCATCAATTCAATGGCAACAATATCGATCTTGGTCGTGCATGTGGTAAATATTTTAGAACATCAGTAGTAACAGTTTTAGACCAAGGCGACTCAGATATTCTTGAAACAATCTCAAAAAAATAAATAAACAGTTTTTTTCTTTTTTTTTTTACTTATTTTTTATTTTTTTCTTTTTTTTCGAACAAAAGGAAATTAAAAAAATTTTTAAAACTTGCTTTTATTTTCTTATCATTTAAATAAAATAAGAACATACTCTTACAAACCTTTTTTTATTGATTTAAACAATAGATACCAATAAAATCTTTCATTGTTTTTTTTTTCGTTATTTTTTGTTTTCTTGGATTTTTTTTGTTTAACAAAAGCAAACAAAAATCAAAGGAAAAAAAAAATTGTTGATTTAATGTGTAACACTTTCGAAAAATATCACTTTTAAGGAAACTTTAGCTTTTGTTTTGGTAATTTTTATTACGTTCTCTTAACCTTTTTTTTTTTGCTAACACATGAGTTTATTTGCTTAAGGGCTTCGCTTCATAGAAAATTATCTACATTAAAGTATGTTGCCATTGGGCTTTTATGGCATTAGTGCTGAATTCCCTCACATGACTCTTAAAAATCTATGATAATTATATTAGCACAATAAATTATTCGATTTTTTACTAATGAATCACAATTAAAAATTTTTATTTGGGAAATTTTTTTAATTTCTTTTCCAAGTCTAAAAATTAGAAACTCAATAGAATAGTATTCTAGTATTTAATAATTGATATTGAGATCTTCTAAAAATAAATATTTTTTTCAATTTTTTTAATTTCAAAGATTAACGCCTCCAATCATCAAAATATATATATAAAAGAATTTTTATTCTTGTTTCCTCTCTATGAGATTAGATATATTTTCAATATCTTTCTGAAATTTCAGAAATAAATTGTATTAATAATTATGTTGTTAATTATTCATTTTTTCAAAAAAGCCCCTTTTTTTTAGTGACAAAACTATATATCGGAGAAAAATGCAAGAAAGAGATTTTTTCTTCTTTGAAGTCTGAGTTTAGTTGAACTCTCAAACTTATAACATGGTTCAAAATTCAGATTGTTTATAAAATTCAAGTATTTTTTTGCTAATACAAAGATCATAATAAACTATTTTTCAGTCAAAGGGGCCCAGTTGCAATGGTATAATACACGTGTTTAAAGGGTTTGCATAGATATTAGAAGAAAAATTTTATTTTGGAAATTTTCAAAATTGAAATCATTTTTTCACATTTCTATACATTTTTGTTTTTTTTTTTCGATTTTTTTTTTAAAAACGTCATTCATTTGCAAAAAATTTTTTATTGCAAGATCAATAGTCACTTGGTAAAAACGTGTTATTATAATGTCATTGAAACCATGTAAAGATTGTTTAGAAATCTATTGATTTCTATTGCAATTCTATTCGATCTTTGATCTTGATATTTGTTTAATAAATGTGAAAAATATTCACTTCATTTTCATTTCCTTTTTCAAATAGAGTCCACAAATACCAACAAACTTTGTTTGGGGGCTTAATTTCTAAAAAGAAAAGTATGGAAAATGAAGTGAAAAATGTTTCATATTTATTATTCAAATACCAGTAGAAGTTCAAAATGAACATCCTTGTTTTTCTCAATAGGGCCCTAAGAATTTGAGTTTTTCAATTTTTAAGAAAAGCTATTGATTAATTAGTTTTCTTTCAGACATGTATCAACATTTCTTTGAGGTTTATTATTCTCTTTATTTCTTATTTGTTCTTCAAAGGTCAATTATATAAAATAATTGATATTTGAAAAAAACGTTGGGCCCCTTTGACTGAAACAGAGTTTATAATTGATGTAGGCAATAAATAGAACCACTTTACTAATTGGATTTTTGAGAGACATCTGAACTACTATGATTTACCTTCAAAAATCAAACACTTTAAATTTGGAATTCTCCTTGTTAGATGAAAAAACCCCACACATTTAATACCGGGTATAAATCTGTATTATTCTAACATTTTATTTTATCATACATACACAAAAATTCAATAACATACTTTATTAATCTTTGAAATAATAAAACATTTTATTTAAATTAAACATTACCAATCAAAGATAAATAATTACATATATTTATTAACAATTCAATACTATTTTAAATATATTATTCCAAAATTGATGAATTTGGATTAATTTGGGTTATAAAAGACTCCCACCACACACACACACACACACACACACACACACACACACACACACACACACACACACACACACACACACACACACACACACACACACACACACACACACACACACACACACACACACACACACACACACACACACACACACACACACACACACACACACACACACACACACATGCACACACACACACACACATATATACCATTTTACTGTAAAAATTACCCATGATGTAATAAATAAATCACATCTAATTTAAGACAAGGATGGAGATTTGCCGAAAAATAAATATTATTATAATAATTTCAATATTTAAATTATTTTTTCACATTTTTTTCACATTTTTACTTATTTTCTTAATCCAATCATTTTTTTTTCGATAATTATATTGTAATTTTTTTTTTTAAACCAAACTCCCTTCCCAAAGCAAAAAGAATATTATTTTAATGTTATTGAAAGATAGAAAATCATATTAGAGAAAAAAATATTGATATCTTTTGGGATTTCCGTTAATATCCAATTAACACTCAAAATAGGTTTTATTATTTTTCCAACATTTAAATGAAGATTTTTAGTTTTTCCAATTTTCATAAAATATAACTATTGGTTAGATTGACTCCATAAACACACATAAATGCATGTATACAAATATATAAACCAAGAAATCCCAAAAAAGTAATGTATTTTTTTCACATTTCATAAAAGATCTGCTAAGTTAGTTGAGGTATTCTTAATTGAAATTACCAAAAGAAGTTTAATATTAATACTGATTGAATGAATAACTGATTTATTTTAAAATCTGTACCTTGAAATATTTCTATAAAAATCTAAAAATAAAGTACGTTTTTTGATGAAAACAAGGTAAGATCAATTTGATTAAAAAACTGAAAATATTAAAACTTGCAAATGATTTTTTAAACCAACTAAATGCAGTTATATTCTTAAAATTCTATTTAAAATTATGTTGAGATTAAAAAAATTATGGAAACGATTTTTTCCAACAAAAAGAAAAATATATACACCAATTTTCACCACTAAACAACATTGGAGAAATTCAAGATCAGGACTTTTAATTTCTTTTATTTATGTAACTCAATACTAAGAAAAAAATTGAAATATCACCACTAATCTATAAATGGTAGTTAATGATTTTGGATATTTAAATTCTTTTTTTATATATTGAGTTTAATAGATTATATTTAAAATAAATTCACTCCACTTTCTTGAAAATATCTTACATATATACATACATATATACACATATAAATACATATATAAATAAATTATCCTCTACTATATATTTTTTTACTTTATTTATTACATAATTCTTAAAAGATGAATTTTAAAAAAATAAATGAGATTGGTAATTATTTTGGGATTATAGTAGAAAAAAAGTTTATATATATCTATATATTTCTTTATTTTTATATTTATTCCATACTATTTTTTTTCTTAATACTATATTTAAGTATTTTTGTTATTTTTCTTGACTAAAAATTTTAAAAAATGATGCGATATTTTTTAGATCTACACCACTTAATATATTTGTTATATAAAACCTAAAAAAAAAAAAAAGTTAATTGTATAAAAAGATAGAAACAAAAATATGACCTAAATTATTTTTCTTGTGAAATCGATAATAAACAGCAAAAATAACTTTAATCTAAAATTTATTTAAAATCTTTATCAAAAAATTAAATACCCTATCGAGGAGACTATCCACTACAAAATATACACCCAATGTAAAAACAAGTTTCAAGCCTTAATTTTGACAGAAATAAGTTTATTTCGAGTTGTGGAATGAACTTTAAAATAATTTGTTTTATTTCAAAAAAACTTTCTTCAAGTTATAAATAAATAGATAGCTAACTCTTAAAACCGAAATGATAAAGAATTTTTTTTAAAAAGATGAAATTCAATATTTTATCAACTCTCTTTCTAAAAAAGTTATTAACGAGTTTAGATCACTTATAAATAAAAAGTGGTATTTCTTTTATTCAAAAATATTTAATTTTTTGAAACAAAATGTTTTTCATAAAACTAAAAAAGTTTCTTTTTCCAACTCAACGTAAATCCACTAAAAGTTGCTGTCACTTGAGACCTCGAAAAATTTCAAGATAATTTATTCAAAAAAAAAAAAATAGAAACACTAAAGTCAGTTTTTCCAAATAGTAAATGTGATGAATTTATAAAATACCTTTTTCAAGAAATACTGTTTTTAATCAATCTGATAAAACCAAAAAAGAGATTAATTACATTTGAGTTACCTAGTTAAATTCAATTTTCTCTGTGTTCTCTTAATTCTATTCATAATTCATTTGTTTTTCTTTGATCAGCATTAATTTGATGAAATTTTTACACTTAATCAAAATTATTTTTTTCTTTCTATTGTTTGTTATGAATAATTCTCAACACTTTTCTAAGGTTTGAATATACACTGACGTTACTTTGGTGTTGAAATTTTAAAACGAAAAAAATTAAAAATATAGAAAGTAGTTGTAAAGATCAAAAGCAATTCATTTTTTTCATATCTATTCCCTTCTTTCTTTTCGAAACAAAGAAACTATTGGGAGATTTCAATGAGGACCAATCTCTTTGTCTTTTCACCGTCAATTGGTTTTAGACATGCCCCCGTTTCCAAAATAATTTTTACACTTACTTTAACAATAACACTAACTTTTGGGCTTCTTGGTATTCAACCAGAATCATATATTATTTCAAATGAGGGGGTAATACAAAAGAAACAAATATACAGACTATTCACTGGAAATTTGTTTTTCATCGCTTTGATTGATTTATTTGTAGGGTTAGGTCTAATTTATCATTTCCGCTTAATTGAAAGAATATTTGGAACTGCTAAATTTGCTGTTCTTGTTACATTTGTTTATACGTTTTCAATTTTGACACAATTTGTTATGATGCTGATAATGCCATCAATAAAGTTTATAACACCTGGACCGTATTATTTTTTTCTTTTCTTTTTTGAGCTTTTTCTTATTATTTTTTTTTTAATTTTCAATTTGGCTTCAGAAACAAAGACGATTGAAAACAAAACATAACAAAAAAAAAGAAAAAATTGTTTCTTTTTGTAGATCTGTCAGGACAATAACGAAAATCAAATTAAAAAGGTTTTGTTTTAAAAAAAACAAAGACCTCAAAACCAATTGAAAGATGCCAACCCACTTTTCTTTTGTTACCAAAAACAAACTTTATTTTCTTTTGATCCAATGTTCAAACTTTTTTTTGAATTATTCATTTATTCTTGTAATAAAAATTCAATCAATTCCCATAATTAACCAATACTATATTATAGAATATCTTTAATCTTTGCCCTCCTTATTGTTTACACAAACCAATTGCCGCCAACAACCACAATATTTCGTGGATTTGGCTTACGCTTTAATGCTAAATCGCTTGTGTGGCTATTTTGTGTTTTGCTGTTTGTACGATCAAGAAAAATCTCGGTGTTACCTCCAATCACAGGAATCATTGCAGGTTTAATTTATGAGATCGAATTATTGCCAATTAAAAAATTACTATTCCCAGAGTCTGTCAATACTTTTTGTTCAAAATATGTGATCCCAATGCTTGGAACAAACCAATCCCGTCAATCTTTTTTTTCGAGTGCAAATACAAACAGAAATATAAATAGAAATAGACAAATGCTGAATAATAACCAGTTCAATTTAAATAGGCAATTTGGCCATACTAATATGAATACGAATATGGGACAAAACCAAAACCAAAACCAAAACCAAAATCAAAATCAATTCTTACAAAATAACCAAAATAATTTGGCATCTACAGAAGAACAATTACTTCAAAGCATAATTGAACGAAGCAGAAACGAAATAACAAATCAAACTGAAAATATTTCAACCCAATCCGAAGAATTTCAAAACAATTTACAAGAATTAATAGGAATGGGGTTTGATCCAGAAAAAGCTGAAGATGCTCTCAAAAAAACTCGGAATAATTTAACATTGGCTACTAATATATTATTATCTGGAAATTAATTTTTTTTCCTTTTTTCTTCTTTTTTTAACCAATTAAAAATACATTTTGTTTTGTAACAGATGACAAAAATATTATTAATAATAATTCTGCTATTTATTTATCATTTAGAAACAATTTTTTTTTTTTTATAAATCTTAAATTTTTAAACTTAAAAATATCAAAATACACCGATACTTGAATATATTTTTGAAAAATAAACAACCATTACATTATAATTATTTGTTGACTGTATCAAAATGAATCTTTCTCAAGATTGTTATTATATAAAGTACATAGAATAATTGAAACTCAAAATGGGCATGTCAAGTTCTGTATTTCGTAACAGTAAAAATAGAAAGCTACTTGATTTAATTTTTGATTTTTATTTTTATAATAGAAAATTATAAACAATTATGAATAATTAAATTCTTTTTATTCCTAAATGTCTTTTAGAGTTTTTTTAAAAAAAAGGTTACCAGAAAAGTTTTCAAAAAGATCATTAAAGAGTTGGCGAACTTTATTTTTCTAATTCTCGAAACAATATTAATAACTTTTTTAACAAACCCTTTTATAACTACTGTAAAATAAAGTTCAACCCACTTTTTAAAAATTAAATTGTTCAATATTTTTTTTCTATATTATAATAATTTTGAATTAACATTTAAAGTTTTGAAACAAAATTCCATACAGGAAAAGAATACTTCTACAAGTTTTAATTATTAAAATTAGGAAAATTGTTGTATAATTTCAGAATTATATAATCATAAATTCTTCTGTTTGAGAATCAAACTCTAAAAATTCTAACTCTAGACTTAGTAAAATGATTGATTAAATGAAATAACGCTTATTCAAAATTATATTCAATCAATAAAAAATAAGAATAAAAAATTGATTGTCCAAATTCAGAAAAAAACCTGTATTTATTTCTCTTTTTTCCAAAATAAAAGTAGATCTACTTAGGATATCAAACAATTACTTGATTATTCTATAGTAACCCCGCTTTAATGGATTTTAGGTAGGTTTATTACTGATTTTATAAAAAAATTGTTTGGTTATAAAATGGATCTGATTGAAGATTTTCATATTGTTAACAATTTTCCTAATAATTACATTTAAAAATTGTATAAGGAATTATTTTCATGTTAGGATTTTTTTAAATCTATTAAATTGAAATTTGAAGAAAATTTTTACTTTTTATAATTAAAACTTTTTTTCGATTATATTTGTTAAATTTTAAAGAACTTTCTAATAAACCCCTTTTCAAATAAAAGGTTGAAAAAAATTTCAAGAATTATTCATAAATGAATCAAAATAATTGTAGTATCATTCTAAAATATAAGAAACACTTTAAAACATAAAAAAACACTCAACTGATTCTTTAAAACTCATTAAAACAAAACAATAAAAAATTAAAATTAAATATTTTAAAAATTGGTGTGCCTTTTTATTTGAAATGATAAATCTCGTTTTGGAAATTTTATTGAAAAAAATTATAAAAACATTTAAAACCTTTGAACAAGGTGAATTGGGAAAAAGTTCTCAACATTTTATTGATAATTCTTTACACGTCAAACTTTTGTTCTTTAAAGTCTCATTTTCAAGATAAAGCAGCAATTCATCTGGGTATTTTGTTGGAATGTTTTTTCTTTATTACTTGATTTTCTTTATTCCATACATCAATCCATTAATGGTCTTTCTTAATTCCTATTTCTAACTCATTCAAAATCAAACTTAAACTGTTTACATTTATACACAGGTAGATTATTTCCAAATTGATTTCTTCTTATCTTGCTTTTTCATTTTCCAACTGTTCAATATCCAAAAATAAAAAAAGCAAAAAATGAAAAAATGAAAAATTAAAATGAAAATCACCAATAAGTAATTATCTTATTAACAATCAAATTCGATGGTATTGACGATTTGAGAGGTGTGCCCTTTTGTTTGAAAAATAGTTTATTATTATTTCTACTTCTATTTCTTGTTTTTCTTTTTTTGAGAATTACTTTTTTTTATTTTAAGAAATATGAAAAAAGTTTAAATGTGGATCTTCATTTTATAAAATCAATATAAAAATAACATCAATTTCTAAAATAAATAAAGTTAAAGTCAATCTTCAAAATTTTGTTAACAAAGTTTTGAGGATTAATATCATTAAAATATAACATATAGAAGTTCTAAGATTATAAGTTCTTTACAGCTAATCCAACAAAAAGTCAGGTTTTAATAACAATAAACACCCTTTCTTATCCACACCCATGTTTTTTTTTTGTATATTTTTTTTTTTTGGATTTGTATGATGCAAAGATTTTTTTTCAGTTTGAACAATATTGAAACAAATAGATATATAAATTCGTGAAAATTCAAAACCTTTTCAAAATATTTTTTTCAAAGTTAAATTCAAGTATTAGATGAACAGTTTATATCTGTTGTTTTTTGAAAAAAAGACCCGAAAAAACAAGCCACTTTGTTTAGAGATCTTTTTTTGTAATATCAGTTCTTTCAACGATAACTAACAACTATAACGAGTTTAAAATTAAAAATTCTTGACATTCACATGGTTAGGTTAAGAACATAATTAAAAATCCAGTGGGAATGATTTATAAATATATATTTTTAAATCTAATAACAATTTTAAAAATCAAAATTGTAATTTGTTTAACCAAATAGAAGAATTGAAACAAAAATCGACAATTAGTAAAAATTTCAAAAAAAATTTAAAATACAAAAAAAAAAAAAAAAAAAAAGAACAAAATATTTTAATTTTTTTTTTAATTATAAAATTAATTAAAAAAAAAAAAGATAAAATATAAATACTGATAATAATATTAAATAAAGTTAAACACTCAAAAACGAAAATAATAAAATCATCCTATTAAGGGATATAAACAAGGTCATTTCCTTCCCTTTTAAGATACTCTCTATCCATTAAATTTCTGATTCTTTGGTCGATCAGTGTAATTGGTACTTTAAATTTGTTTTGAACATTTTTCACAACGAGAGTGATTAAGCCACCAGGCGATATTTTTTTATGTTTTTTCATTATTTGAATTGTAGTTGCTTCAATTACAATATTTCTTTCCTGGCCGACTAATTGCAACTGAGTATTTTTTTTGTTATCATTAAAAGTTTGTATATTCATTCTGATTTTTATTAGTGGGGTGGATGAAGAGGAATCTTTGGTATTTAGTCTATTTTTGATATTATGGTTATTCGAAGAAGAGGAGGAAGAAGAAGAATAATAGGAAGAATATGAAAAGGATTTATTGATGGTAAAAACATCGTCTTCCGAGATTTCATTTTTCAAAACAGATTTAATTCTTGTTAGAATAGATGTTTTTTTAGTAAGCAACCCGATTAAAGAAGTTTTCATGTTTATTAAAGGGATCTTGGTTTTTTCAACTAATTGCTTACACGACAAAGAAGGGGGCTCTTGATCATAGTCTGTGTTAAATTGTAATAAAATAAGCATTTGGAAGGTTGATAAGTATAATTCATAAATTGAATGTTTCTTGGCCTGGTTGAAAGCATTAAAATACAGATTAGCTGTACCCGTATTAAATTGCCACCTAATTAATCTACACTGGTGGATTTTTGTATAATAATCCAGATACAAATTCAAATTATCAGACAAAATTTCAGGCAATTGACATTCCAATTGAGAGATTTCAGGCCAAACACTTTGCTTTAATACGCAGGGATCAATGTCGATTAATTCAAAATCTTGATCATCATTTTCTTGGAATTCAATAAAGTTATCGCTTTCGGCCCTTGATATATTAAGTGATTTGAACATTTCTTCCATTTTTAATGTAAATGCTGGCCATGTTTTTGATTTAATTTGCTTAATCATTTGCAGTTCTTGCTTTTCATGCTCGGTGTTGTCGATCAATCTCCTTGATAAATAAAATTCATAATATTTTTTAAAAATATCCTTATCTTGGATACACTTCAATAATTCTGAAAAAATTGAAATAATTAATTTGATTTCAGATTCCTTTTTGCTGGCTAAATGCCGAATTTGGAAATCAATAAACTGTGGTAAATTCCTTGCCATATTTGTATTAATATTAAGAAATTGATGGAATGATTTATCACCCCCTACAATGAAATCACGATCATTATTAAAGGATTCCTGGATAATCGAATTGTATACAATCCTTAAATTCATTAACTTGTTTGTCGTTTGGTAATGTTCGATTTCCGATTTGTTATTATCATACTGTCGAATAGTTTCTTCTCCAAATGATACCAATAGATCTTGGAATTCCTTCACTAGCCATTTCTTTTCTCCAATGGAAATTAATAATTCATAAACAATTTTCAAGTCTTGCTTTTCTATTTTTTTAATCATCGCTTTAGGCCCACTTTCAGATGTAGATATTTCGTTGAAATGATTTTTAATAAATTCAGTTCTAATAATTTCAATTATTTTTTTTCTGCTGCATTCTGGTAAAAATCTATTAACTAAAATATTTTCCGAATTTAAAATATCCTTGACCTATTTTTAATAAATAAGAATAAATAATAAATAAGAATAAAGTTAAATAAATAAACAACATAAATTAAGTATATATAGATAAAGATAGATATATGTGTGTGTGTTTGTGGGTAAGCTAATTAGTTTTAATCAAAGGAAAAAAAGTTAAATATTTGAATAAATATATCTATTAAAGAGATAGATCCTTTCAATTATTTTCTTTTCCAATAGTTAGGAGAATTTATTTTAACAAGTTGGAAAATGAAATCTATTTTTGTTAAAAAAAAATAAAAAATTATTTTTCTTTTTTTTTTATTGAATTTTTTTTATCGGAATTAGCTCATCACATAATTAAAATCAAGGTGAATTTTTGAGACAAATTGGTTAATTAAAAAAACTTGGAAATTTTTGTGTTTAATATCGTTGTTTATTGGTTCGATTTGGAAACAATCACTTTGTTATGCTACGAGTTTGGCCTGGAAGAACGAGAAATAAGATATTGTTCCAAGTGATATAAGATGATATTGAGGAGTTCGAAGAACAACGATTAATATCATGTTAGCACCATAACAAGATTATATTTGGAGTCTGGAGGGGGACCCAAAACGAGGAATTATAACCGGTGATTTTTGAACAAATGAAACAATATGAGATGCTATTTATTTTTTGGAACTAAGGATCTAACTCTACACAGCAAGACAACAAAAAAACAAACAAATTTAACCAAAACAACCAATTTGTTATTTTTTAATGGTACTTTGAATAGACTTGTTCTTCAAAGGATCTTTTTCTCCCAATGAAGTTATCGAAAACACTGAAGTTGAAAGTTACATTTTCATAAATTGGAGGATCAAAACTTGGTTTAAAATCCAACAGAAACAAACTAGATCGACCAACTTTTTAATAGTCTCTATCCCCCCTTTTATTTCATGCTTATTTAGAAACAACCTAAGGCGATCAAACATAAAACCCCGCATCTATATCTACTATGTGTTCTTAACAGTAACTGATTTTGAGCATTCCTCGAGAATTTCTTGACTTGACGTAGCAAAAAAAATGTTTTTTTTTTAATTTTTTTCTAAATTTGTAATTATGTTTTTTTCCTTTTGATAATCCATCTAAAAATGGTCTCTTCTCTCTTTTTTTGAAGAAAAAAAGAGACCAAACGTTTTTTTATTTTTTTAAAAATGATATTGATTTCTTTTGAAACATAAACTTAACAAAGACGGAGTTTGGTTTTCGGCATTGTTTTTAAACAAAAGAAAGAGAATTTATTCAATTTCCAAACTTTAAGGGAAAATTGATGGACTTTTTTCTTTGTCGTCTATTGAACAAATAATTGGGTTCCTTCAACCAAATTAATTTTCCAATGTCGTAAATCCTTGAGCGCAGCGATCTTTTGGTATTTATGAGATTGACAACGCCGCAAAAAAATTGGTTAAACTCTTCTAAAATAACTTTTAATAAGATTTTTAAAGTCCAATTTATTAGCAAAATACTTCCTATTTACTTTGTTAGAATTGAAAAAATGAAGCTCAGAAAATTTCCAAACTTTGCCTAATTACTAAAGGATTTCTCAAAATCTTTCCACAGTGACTACAATACTATCCTAAACGTTTTACTGAAACAATCACTTTCTTATCAGTAGTTGTCTAGAATTATTTACTTACAATTCGACAAATAAAAAGTTTTAGTTTTTAAAAAAATATATAGGATTTTTATTGATATTTTTGTTTTTTAAAATAAAAATTTGTCATATAAAATAGACTTGAAATTTTCAAATGATAAAAAAATAAATTTTGAATATGTATTCCCTTTATTATTTTTTTTTTTTCCTTCTTAGTTTAAAAATACTTTTCTATTTATTTTTCCTTTTTTTTGAAGGAAAAATAGGAAATTTACTTCTCTTAAAATAAAATCAATTAATCAATCAAAAATATTTTTTTCTAAATTAAACTGATTCAATCAATGAAATTAATAATTAAAGATAATTGGTCATAATTATGAAAGTGTAAAAAAGCTTGAAATGTTTGGTTCAAATCTGTGCTTTCGATTGGAGTGTAATGTGTTCTGAATAAAAATTGGATTGCTTTAATTTTAAGATTTAAAAATATAATAAAATTATAAAGAATTTTCAATAATTTAGATAAACTCCAAGAAATTTTCATGGTGTCATACCCATTTAAAAACCCTTTCATTGTTTTTTAAGAATTTATATTAATTTATTGAAAGAGTATGTTCAAAATTTTCCAAATTTTTGGATTTAATTGTTTTAAATAGTTAGAAATTTTTTTTCTTTAAAATTGTATCCAAAAGGAATTCAACATAAACAAAAAATTGTTTTTTTTTTATTTTTTTAAAAAAAATAAAGATGTTAGTATCAAAAGTTTTCATAATAAACAAAAATTGGCTTTAAAAAAGTTGGGTATTATTTTTGTGTTTGGGTCAAACATTGGGACATATTATTGAAAACAAAAAAATTATTTAAAACAAAAAAAAAAATCTGGATAAGTTTTGACTTTTATTGAAGAGAGACTCAGTTAACTATTGCTATTCAAGGAAAATAATTCTACTTGTAATTGATAACCATTCGAATTCCCTTGCCATTATTTCATCAAATTAGAAAGGAAACTTTTATTTTTATTACTCCCAACATCAAATAATCCTATGTAACCCTGAATGAGATCAAAAAGACAAATAAAAAAAATTTTTTTTTTCAGTTGATGATAGATCATTGTAAACAAATTGGAAAAGTGTTGTGTTTTAATGTTGAACAATGGTTTTATTTACCAATAAGGAAAAACATATTTGATTGAGAGTTGTGAATTGATTGTATCTTTTTTCAGATTTTAAATTGAGAGAGATTTTTTGTTTTTCTAAAAAATAAATTTTCTGTAAAGCTCTTTTTTTTTTTAAAAAAAAAGTTACACCAAAGAATTTTTTTAATCTTTTGAAAAGCTTTAGTAAGATAAATATAATTATTATAATGATGATATAAATGATTGATATGCGTCGTTAAAACTAAAAAAATTATTCTCTGAAAATAAATCACAGAAATCAAATTTTGTTTGTACATCTTGTTTACAAATTCATTGTAAACTCAATTTATTTTTAAATTACCCAAAAAAATTATCATTTATTATTTTATTTGATGATTTTACAATCCAAATATCACAATTATTGAGAGAAATTCATTGAATTCAAAATTGAAAAAAACTAATTTTTTTCTTAATTTTTTTAGTTTTATTTGAAACTTTAATTAACTAAATTATGAGTTGTTTTTTTAACAACCTGTGATTTTTTTATACAATTTTTGTTTTTAAAAAATCTTTTTTTTTTTTTTAATTGCTGAACAAAGTTTTTGGAATAACAATAAAAAAACGTAATTTGGTTAGAAATATTGATCATTATTGAAATTAATTTTAAATAAGAAAATTAACTTTATTGATAACTAAACTTAATGCTCAATTCTTAGAATAAATATTTTCATCATAAAGGTTCCTGATAATTGGTAAATATAATTAATTTTTCCAGTATTAAGACTATTTTTGGGATATTCACTTCTTTTCTAATTATAAAAACTTTTACAAAATAGGGAAAATTAGGGGTATTAAATTGTATATTGAAATATTAATAATTTATATTTTTGCAAATTCTCACTATTTTTGGATAGGTAACAAATTGGATTTTACAAATCGTAGTTAAATGTAAATTAGTATCATTTTTGTTTTTTTCTAGTGTCAGAAAAATAAAATATATGCCTTTAATCTTTGTTTTTTTTTTTTTTTTTGAAAATTATAAAAAGCTTTTTGTTACTTATTTTAATAATGATAAGTGGCCTCTTGGAATTAAGAGCATATTACCCAAATATTATCAAAAATTTGTACATTTCAATTTTATATTATGTATTAGATTTTTTCAAAAAAATAAAAATAAAAATCCAAAAGGAATCTGATTTTTGTGATTTTTGTGATTTATGTGATTTATGTGATTTCTGTAATTTAAATGATTTGTATTTAGTTTTGTGTAAAAAAAAATTAATAAAATTTTCTTTGAATGCATTTTTTTTACTATCAAATAAAGGACATTTCAAATATTTCATTTCTGTTATCCAATAACTTTCTTATTAAAAAAACTATTTTATGAAAATCATTTTTAAAATTTGATAAAGAGGATTTTCCATTCGAACAATAAATTAGAATTTTGAGAAAAAAAAACAAAAAAGCTCATGAAAAATGATTGACTAGTATTTGAATAATAAATTGAAAAAAATTTCACTTCATATTCCTTATTTTTATTGTTAAATTCGAATTTTGAAAAAATTAATTATATCTAAAAAGATTTAATAATAAGGAAGAGGTAAATTAATGAAGATAATTTTCGTTTTTAATTGATTTATAAACATGTTTTTTTTTTTCTCTAATGAATTATTGCTGTGATGAAAAAGACAGTTTTAGGGAATTGAAATAAAAACTTTTCATTTATTAATTGGAAAATGAAAGGTATTATATTTTGAAAAGTATTTATTTCAAATTTTAATGATTCCATTTTCTTTGAATAAAACCCTTTTTTTGAAAAGTTAATATAAGTTCATTGTCTTTAGTATCAAGTTCAAAATTAGACATTGTGAAAGTAACTGAATAAAAAAGAAAAAGAAAATGAAAATGGAAAGGAAATGAAATTTTGTTCCTCTTTTAACATTCAACAGCCCAAAAAAAAAGAAAAAAAAAAGAAAAAAAAAAGATTGCAAAACTTACTTTTCGACAATATTGGCCAATTTTATAGCTTTTGAGAAGAACTGAACTTAAGAGTTTATAGTGCTTTGAGGTTTGATCGAGAAAAGGAACTTCAAACCATTGCTCATAAATTTCATTATTTTCAGAAAGCTTAACAAACATACTCAATAATTCTTCAATTGTTTCATCATCTTTGCACTTTGATCCCTTTCGATCGCTTTGGATTGTTTCAATAATTTTTGAAATTAATTTATTCTTAATCCCTAGTTTTAATGATTCTTCTCCTTCAAAGATTGTTTTTCTCCATAATTCAATCCCGATTCGATAAAGTGGTTTTAAATTGTTTTTTTTGAGAAACTTTTCTTCCTAATTTATTTGAATGATTTAATCGGAGGTTGGATTAAGCAAAAAAAAAAAATAAAAAAAAAAAAGAAGAAATTTTTTAGAGAAGAGGATTTATTCAAAAGGAAATGTTTTTGTTTTTTCATATTTTTGAAAATTACAAATAAAAATAATACAACCAATAGAAAAATCTTTAATAGATCAGAAATTTTCCAACATTCAAGAAGGTTTTGTTGTTTTTTACAGGTGTTTGGAACAATTGAAAAACAAAGATTCGATTTAGAGTAATTTTACAAAAGTGTTTCAATAAAATTGACAAAAGTATCAACAAAAATAGATGCTGAACTTAAGTAGACATATAACAAATACTTTTGGATTGAAATTTTTAGTAACACTTATTTAAAAGAACCCTTAAAAACTGAGTTTTTTTTTTTTTTTTTTTTTCTTGAACAAAAAGAAACGATTTGTCTTGAACAAGCCGAATTAAACAAAAAATATTGGTCTTATTGTGCTATTAGTAATTCTGAAAACTACTTTTTTGAATTGTATGGTAAAAGAAAGTTGTAGTATTTTTTACATTGTTCTTTGAGAAGAAAAAGAATATAACACGAAGAAAAAGAAGAATAAAATTTTTTTTTGTTTTTTCCTTTTTCTTTGTTATTAAATTAAAACAAAAAAATAAATTAAAAAAAGATTTTACTAAAACTGTAAACATTTGTTTGATTGTTTCAAGTTTGTCTTGTTGAATTTTCCAATTTGTTTTGATTATCTGTAAAATATTTCCATTCTCAATTTCCTTGAAAAAAACTAATTCTTTTGTATATTTTTCAATTAATTGCTTACAAAAATCATAAAGCTCTTTTTCTTTCTTGAATCTAATAAAGGAATAAATTGTTGAGTATTGTTTGTAGTATGTTAAATTTGATGTCTTGTTCTGAAAGATTGCTTGCAGAAGACTTGAAACTGTCTCTAATTTTGAAGTCATAGTCAGAAAAAAAAAAAAAAAAAAACAAAAAAAAATGAATCTTCAAAGTTTGAACTGGATTTTATTTTGATTCAGATTTTTCTATAAGACCAAAGACTCCAAAAAAATAATTAACTTTAGATTTCTACTAGACTTGGACTTTTTTGGATTCAATTGTAATATTTCAGAAACCCATATAATGATAAAAATAAGGCAAAATATTGTTGTTTCATTTTCCAAATTTTTCTTTTATAAAGAAAGTTCTAAATGAAGGAGACTGTAATTTAACAGCTCTTTTTGAAAAAGGAAATTGATAATGAAGTCAAAATTTTTCCCATTTGTAATTCAAATACCAGTATAATAAAAAAAACAAGGCAAAATTATTCAGAAAGAAAAAAATACCCCAAAGAGTTAAAATTAATGTAAAAAGGCACTGTGTTTTTCAACTTTTGTTTAAGATTTCAAAATTAATTCTCAATACTTAGTCTTAATATTTTTTTTGAATCTTTTTGAGATCTTTGTAGAAAATATACGTATCGAAATAGAATAGTGAATGTAAATAATCAATAGAATGGAATAGTTCTCTTGGAAAAATTGGATACCATACAAATTATTCAAAGTATATTTTTGATCTTGTCAGAATTACATTTTTTCTTTTTTTTATTGTTTTTTCAAAAATGGCTTTTGTTTCAAATATTTTAAAACACAAATTGGAATTAATTTTACATTCTCTAAATTTTATTGGTTGGATAATTAGTATTGCTGGTATAAATAGCTATGGATCTGATATCAAAAAATTTTGGGGTGGCTATTTATTCTTTATGGTTCTAGGCTTTTTCTATTCAATTGCAAGCATCGTTTTATATGCACTTGATAAATATAGCAAAAAAGTTCGAACAATATTTAACCACGGGCTTACATTAATTATACCTTTAATACTTCTTGGAGGCGAAACTGTCAATAACACAAGATGCCTAGCATTGGACAAGTGTGAAGGAAAAGCAAGAGGTATTGTTTTTGGTGTTGTGTTACAATTCATTGGACTGGTTTGTTGATCTTTTTTTTTTTTTTTTTTAACAATTCTGTTTGATAAATTGCATTTTTTTTTTTGGGTTTGTATTGGGATCTTTGAAAGAATTTTTGTTTATTTCCAAGTAACATAAAATCTTTTTGAAAGATTAATTATGGTAATACTTTAATCATGAGAACAACAAACGAAAAATTAATTTGAAAAATGATAAAACATTTATTGAAATTTAAAAAAAAAAGAAACAATAATAAATTAAAAAAGAAATTTTTAAATTCAATAACTGAGAGACTAATGAAAAGAAAAAATTTTAAATCTAAGATTCAAAAAAAGTTAAAACTTACGACTGTTGTTCAAATAATCTGTACAGACTTTTTTAGCTTGTACTTCAAAATAAAAAGCGTGTATCTTTTTTCGAGAAAACTGACGCATTAAATGATCAAAGAAACTGACAATAAAAAATTGTCAAATACTCCAATTGATTTCTTAAAGTTCTATTATTAAAAAATAAATTCTTAAAATGAAGGATCAAATTGCAAAAACTAACTCAAAAAATAAAGTTAATTTATCAGAAAATTTTAATCTATTAAATTAAACCAAAAAATCCAAGAAAAAAGTAAGAACCTTAGGTTAAAATTTCAAACCAATTCAATTCCTAATTAAAATTTACGCAAAAAAACAAGGAGTTTGCCTTCAAAATGGATTTGGCCTATGGTATACTATTTTATATTCGATTTAGATGTTGTATTGGAATAAGAAGAAAGCAAAGCACGCGTTTTATGCCAAACCACTTGGTTTTATGCTCCTGGGCACTAGTAGTATGAAAAAATAAAATTGAAAAAAAAAAGTTAGACAAAACTACTACTTTCATTAACCTTTCATCCCTGTTAATGATAAAGTTTATTCACAATATAATCAAAATTACAGAACTTCAAATTCATGAGGCCATTGTATTTATTGTTGTTAGTAAACTCTTTTTCAAATAAAAGGGCACAAAAAATTTCAAGAATTATTCATAAATGAATCAAATTAATTATAGTATCATTCTAAAATATAAGAAACACTTTAAAACATAAAAAAACACTCAATTGGATCTTTAAAACTTATTAAAACAAAACAATAAAAAATTAAAATTCAATATTTTAAAAATTGGTGTGCCTTTTTATTTGAAATGAGAAATCTCATTTTGTAAATTGTAATGAAAAAAATTATAAACCCAATAAAAACCTTTGAACAAGGCGAATTGGGAAAAAGTTCTCCACATTTTATTGATAATTCTTTACACGTCAAACTTTTGTTCTTTAAAGTCTCATTTTCAATATAAAGTTGCAATTCATCTGGGTATTTTGTTGGAAATGTTTTTTCTTTATTTCTCTTTTCTTTGTTCCATGAATCAATCCAATAATGGTCTTTCTTAATTCCTATTTCTATCTTGATTCGAAATCAAACTTAAACTGTTTCCATTTATACACTGGTAGATTATTTCCAAATTGGTTTCTTCTGATCTTGCTTTTTCATTTTCCAACTGTTCAATATCCAAAAATAAAAAAAGCAAAAAATGAAAAAATGGATAATTAAAATGAAAATCACCAATAAGTAATTATCTTATTAACAATCAAATTCGATGGTATTGACGATTTGAGAGGTGTGCCCTTTTGTTTGAAAAATACTTTAGTACCACGATTTTTAAAAGTCTCAAGTTGAGAAAAAAAGGTATTTTTCGTGTAAAAAATTCCAAAAAAACTTAAGGCTGAATTTTAGTTTAATTCAGCTTGGAAATATTTACTTTGATAGGTAATAACGAATAGTTTTGAAAATTCTGTACTCATCTAATAAAACTGAAATAGCGAAAAAAAAAAAATCAATATGATAATTATTGCCATGCCCGTAGAGTGCTGTGGAGTTCCGTAGAGTGCTGTAGAGTGCCTAGATTTTCCAGAATTCAAAAGAATAGAGAAAAATCAAAGATTTTGTGCAATTATTTTGAATTCTGGAAAACCTAACGAAAGTGTCCTAGGTTTTTTTTACTTTTTGGAATAAACTGAAAATTTTATAAAATTTTCGGTTTATTTCAAAAATTAAAAAAAACCTAACGGAAAATCAAAAAAAAAATATTTTTTTCAATTTAAAAAAATAAATAATTCTTTAATAGCCCATATAATTGGTTATCCATTTAAAAGATATTTATTAAATTTAAAATGCTTTTAAAATATATGATTATAACCTCTTAACTATGAAAAAAAATATTCAAATTTTTTAAAATTAAATTTGAAAAAATATTAATGAAACCTGTAAAATTGATTTTCCAATTTTAATTGTTAAATATCTTTCAAAAAAAATTTTTTGATCCAATATCTTTTATTAATCAATAGTGTTTATTATAAGTGAAGTTATCGAAACGTAAAAAATTAACAAATGTTTAATTATTTTTTTTCAAAAAAAATTTTCATGATCGTGGAACGTGTTTTTTTTGATCACTGTCGATCCTTACGATAATTAAATTGAAGAAACAACAAATGACAGCCCAAATAAATAAGAAGATTTGAACAACAGTATTGCTTTAATATTAATCAAAGTATGTGTTTGTGAGCAATAATTGCTTATTAAAATGTAAAATTATCCAATTCCTAATGGAAAACAAGTAATTCTAACTTAATTTTTACCCGGGGGCATTCACACAACTATTCATTTTACTCTTTGATCATTCATTCTTTTTGATCGTTTCGAAAAAAAACTTTGAAATCTTGAGTCAAAATTATTGTACAAATTAATATTTAAATCAAATTTGAAAGCTCTTGAAGGGGATATTTTAATCATTTTTTCCAATAAATATTTTTTTCTGACAAAATCGAAATGAGAACATAAAATGAATAATTGAGTTTAAACGGGATTATCTTATAATACCTTAACGACCACATTGGTTTATGTTTGGTTAAGTATTTAAAAATTGGTTCAACAAAGGAAAAAAAACAAAAGAAAAACAAAAATAGAAAAATTATTTTTAAGAATTGTTTATTATTTATCAAAATGAATTCAAAAAAAATTTGTGTGAAAAACAAATAATTTCCATACGTTCAACATTTACTTTTAAAAATACAAAACTTTAATTCTATAAAATTCTTTCATTTTATTTGGAGTTATTCAAATCCCAATTTTTAAAAATGTTCCTAGAATCTTTTTTTAGCCAACTCTGAATAAAATTACAATATTCTTCAGTACTAAAAGAGTAAAATTTTATTTTACAAACAATATTAAAATAATTCCATTATTTAACTTGCTTTTCCCTTATTGCATTTTTTTTTTTTTTTTTCAAAACCTTGTTTCAAAAAAAAAGAACATAAACAATAATAACACAATAACTGAATTATTTTTTTAATAATATTATCAAACGATCAAAAAAATATCATCATTTTTATTTGATTTGGGAGCATTGCCTATCCCCCCTTCTTCTGAGGGTTAAATATTCCATAATAAACTAAAATTCAAAATTTTCCACACAGTTAAAAAGGTGCAAACAATCACACTAATACAATTTCATTCAAATTGGAAATAAATTTTGATTTTTTAAAAAATATGAAAATCATTTTTTCATCTTTTAGGTGTTTGTTTTCATTTCATTTTTTGAATTGCTTAACTTGTTTTGTTCGATCAAATTTTTTTCCAAACAATTGATATTATGTTCAAGTTGTGTTGTTCCAAAGAGAAGAACTCAAATAAAATTTGTTGGTAGTATCTAAACTTTTGATCGATCAATATTCCTAATAGAATTTAAACAAATTTAGCAATGTATTTTTTTGTTTTACTCTCTCCAAAATTTTTAACACACCCATGATTTATTTGAATTGATAATTATTTATTTTTTGTTTTGTGAGTATTGTAATTTATAAAAAAGTGTTAACATTTCAATTAGTGAATGATTCTAATTTGGTATTTCTTGTAGAATTGATTAAATAAGAATTTTTTTTTCACAAATCAAATTTTGGTGTTAAAAATTTTGAATTGGGGTTTATATTACAAATATATTCAAGAATAATATTTTTATTATTTTCATCTTTATTATTTTATTTTTATTCCTATTATTAACTACTTTTCTACCAACATATTTCTTGTTTTTAATATCTTAGATTTCACTTTTATTAATCAATCTTATTCGCTACGAATACCAACAATCCTCAACAAAAGATTTTAATTACCAACCACAATCAAATAATATTTCAAACATTTATGATCAAAAAAAAGATGAATTATCTTCACAATCAGATTAAAATAAACTTATATTAAAATTAATATTTTTGATTGCAATCAAGAATAAACAAATAAATATATTTTCAATATTTATTTTTTAAAAAAAGAAAACATCAAATTTAAATCAAGAAACCAAAAATTTAAAATAAAAAATTAATAAAAAGAAATTTAAAACGATATTTTTTTTATTTTTTATTTTTTTCTTTTATGAATTATTGTTTGATAAATTTACATATGAATTCTAAATAATCAAATATATCAAAATTTAATTTCAGAACCTAAGTGGCTACTTTTCATTTCACAAATTTTAATTGCACAATCTTAGCAAATTTATTATTATAATTATTTTTTGTATAAAACAAGATTAGTAAAATTAGAGATTATTATCAGAACAAAACAAGGTAAATTTCAAATAAAATTTATTTACCTCTTCCTTAACCTTTATTAGATATGATATTTAAATTTATTTATATATCTACCCTGAACAATAAAATACTGGATAAAAAACTTGGATATAATTGTAATGATAATTTGATTAACAAGTGTTTTCAAGGCTAATATGGAACTGGTAGAATTTAAAATAATTGACAAAAATTAATAATTTTTTTTTTAAAAAATAACTTTGCATTTAATCAATATCTATTTATTCAAAAATATTTTGGTTATTTTAAACTTAATATCAATTAATCATAAAATATGATAATCTAACAACACCAAGAAAACGAAAAAAAAAAATTAAAAAAACTATTTTGAATTAGTTTTATATAAAGATTAATTTAAGTGACCCCTAAACAGAAAAAAAAAAAAGATTCAAGTTGATTTAATGGCAAATCCAAATAAAAAAAAAAAATATATATCACCAATTAAAATTGAAATTAGTGGTAACATATCTCATTACTATCATCACCTGACTTAATTTTGTAAGAAATCTTTCCAAATTAATTATTATTTTAAAAAATTTGATCCATTTATCTCTTTTTTGAAAAGAGTTCATAATTCAAACATATTATCAAATAATTCCTAAAAAAAAAAAAAATTTTCTTTGATGAAAGAAATCTTATTATTTTCGAAGGAAATGTAAAAAAATAAACTTCAAAAATAAAATCATTAAATTTAGAATTTTTCCATTATAAAAAAGTTACTTTCTTCAAAATAAATTTCACTAATTAATTTTAAACGTATAAAAAATAATATTTATATATTAAACACATATTTTGAATCTTTTTTTTTCTTTTTATTAAACAAAAAAATCCAAAATAAGCAAACCAAGAATTAAAAATAAAATAAAAATATTATTAAAAAATCAGGAAAATTCAACTTATAATCTCAGGAAATACATTTTAATTTGATTATTTAGAATCAATAAAGAATAACAGAATCTAAATTACTTCAACGGATAAGTAATGACTAATTCAAAGATTATATGTATTATTAGGTTATATTAATATATTTCTCAATTATTTAAAGATTTTCAAACAAATTCAAATAACCAAGTTTAATAATAAAAAAAAATAATAATAGATATTATCAAATAACTGATTTTAATAATAATATTTCTCTGTTTATACTCTGAATATTTGAAAAAGAATATTGCCCTATATTTCCATTTCAATAACTTTTATAAACAATTGCCAATAAATAAAAATATATCATTTTTTTTTAGATCTTCAAGGATTCGAAAATATTTCATTTATATTTTCTAATAATTTTAAAAATAAAATTAAATTTAAAAGACTATATTTTCAGATAAACTCTCAAAAATTATAAAAAGTGGGATATCTTCATTAATATAAAAATTTTTTTACATTTTTTTGTTTTGATCACAAAATCCAAAAATTCAAAAAAGAATATATAATCTTTTGGAAGGAAAATTTAATTGGGAAAAATGAATTCTTTAAAAATTCATAAATCATTCCTTGGAAGTAATACAGTTAGTCCCACTTTTAATACACAAACTTTCAACGAAATTTTAGACACAAAAAAATCTCAAATTAAAGTACAAATTTGGGAATTTTTTTTTTACACAAAGTAATTTAAAAGAATTTGAATTTTGTACCTTAATTTGAGATTTTTTTTGTTACCTTAAATTTGGTTGAAAGTTTATGTCTTAAAATTGGAACTGGCTGTAAGTCAATTTGTTTCATTGACTCTTTGTAAATATAAGTACTCTATTAACTCTGGAAAAAAAAATAAACAAATAAGAATTACTAGTGCGATACTGTTTACAATCCCAGGAATCAAATAAAAAAAATTTTCTTGTTTAGGGTCTGATTACTTGTTTCTTTGATTTTTTAGCTGATCCGTATTCAACTTGGTATTAATAGTAAGAGTGATCATAAGGCATTTTTTTCAATTATTTTTTTTTCCGAAAATAGGAATTTATGAGTGTAAAACTAATACTATTTGTTACATACTTAACGGAACAAAATTTTCATTCGGTTTTCCAAAAAAAGCATTTAGAAATCAAGTAACTTTTCAATTTTATAATTATATAAAGAAGCTTAAATTATTCATTTCCCTTTTTAGAATTGGGAACTTTTTATGATTTATATTTAATTCTTGAGCTGTGATTTTTTGGGAAAGTTGAATGAAAATCTTGATTTTTTTATTCTGCAATTAACAGTAAATTGAAAGATAAGTATTAATAAAATGTGGTTTGTCCGTTATCAATTGAAATTTTTATTTAGGCTTTGTTTTATTTAGAGCTTTTAAAAAAATTATTTTTTTTTTTTTAGTTAATTGTACGAAAATGAAATAAATATTTCGATTGATAGCTTTAAAAGCCTAATTTTAAAACTCCACCCAGTCTCATTAGTTTTACACTTTTAGATTTCAATTTCGAAAAAAAAACAAAAAATAAATCGTCATAAAATAATTTTGAACCACTATTAAAACCAATCCAAGTACAAGATCGATCATTTAAATACCAAAATAACAAGTCACCAAACTTAAGACAAGAAAATCTTTTATTCAAATTTCGGGGATTGTAAACCTTAAAACAGAGTTTATAAATTATACTTCAATACTGTGGTTTTTTGAAAATAATATCAATAAATACGAAACAAAAAAAATATTCAAGAAAATCCATTTTTTCTATTTTTTGCTTTCTCTCAAAGCTGTTTAAAAAAATTTATGACCAACAGAAATAATCAAAAACAGACATTGAATTACTTTACAATTGTTAAAGAAAACAAGAAACTAACTAACTATTTACCATTCTATGTAGGAGCGTTAAAAAGACGAATTGTGAACTTAAAGAACGAAGGTGTAGAAAAAAATAAAAAAATGATTAAACTTTTAGAATCAATAAGCGAAGATTTAATCAACATCAAAAAAAACAACAAAACTAAGAAACAACAAAACAATAGACTGAAAATCAAATATGACTTAACCACAAGAATTCTCAACATTTTCTCGAGTAATGTTTCAAATCGATCAGATGAAGAGACTTTCCAAGTTTTGTTTTCTTTATTTGAAGAGGAAGAAACAGACAAAAGCCTAATCTTGGCTCTCCTGGACATACTTTTAGCAAAAGAAAACATTGGAAACATCACAAGGTGTGATCATTTGCACGTCCATATTAGACACTTTAATAAAAGTTGCCAAGACAAGCAAAGAAAAGAAGAAAAAATGGAAATTCTTTATAAAATCACATGGAAATGTGAGAGGGTTGTCTCCAAATTAAAGAATTCTGAAATAGTCTTGAACTCGAACGGAAACAACATAGAACTGGAAATTCTTGGCCAAACGATAACAAAATGGGAAAAATTATTGTCAGATCTGCAGAAAAATTATATTTTCCCAGATTGTTTGAAGAAGAAATATTCGTTGGTTGGATTTTCAAGGAATTGCTTGTTCAAACTCTTAAAAAATTTTGAACATTTTGAGAACTCAAAAGAAATGCTTATTCGATTAGAAGAATGGAACATTTATGAATTAAAAAAATGTGAAGAAATAGCTGGAACATGTGGTTTAGATAAAGACGTCAAGAGTCTCCATAAACACTATTGTGAATGCAAAGAGCACTTCTTCGACAAAATTCAGAAATCTTTGCCGATCGAAGAGCGTCTTCTTTTGTGGAACACAAGATATGTGGGCAAATTAAAAAAATATTTTATTTATCCGAGAGAAGCCCTCAAACAAAGCAAAAATATCGATCAAATACTTGGAAGTGAATCTGAAAAACAAATTGAAATAATAAAATTGAAACAAATAAACAAATCAATTCAAAATGAAATTCAGCAATTAAATAATTTTTCTTTACAAACAGAAATCGATAATTTAGATCGCCAAATTCAGTCCATCAAAAATGAGTTAAATTTGGAGAACTAATGAGAAAATAATATATCTTTTTTTCTTTTTTTTTTTGATTTTCCTTTTTCTTTTGATTTTCCTTTTTTTTTATTTGTTTGATGTTTTTTTTTTTTTAAATATTCTAACAAAAAATTTTCAAATAATTTTTCTTCTAAAAAAATTATTAAATTTATTTTTTTACTAATTTGCCAATTCTATAAAATTATTAAATAAATCAAATAATCTTATTTTTGGATTTTTTAAAGAGTACCGCTGAAAATATATTGGGGAGATTATTTTTTTGACAAAACCCTTATATTTTGTAGTCTTTTTTGACATTGCAGACATTTCCCTATCTTTTAAGATCTTTGAATAATTTGAATTTTTTTTGCCTAGAAGAAGAAAAAAAAACAAGCAAGGGTAATCATATCTCATTCAAGACTGAAATACCAGATCTTGTGGAACCGACGCACATCATTTATCAGGACTTGTCGGATTAACCATAAGTATGCTTGTTCCTTGTTATTAATAGCTTAGAAATTTTAAAGTTTTTTGATTATGTAATTTTTAGAAAATATACTAGTAAAAGAACTAATTAATTTCCAAAGCATTACAAGGTTATGTTTTATTTTTATTAGTTTTTTTAAATTTTATATAAAATTTTCATTTTTTCTTTTCTTCTCTTTGTTGTTTATCAATAAACTCTTTTTCAGTCAAAGGGTTCCAGTTTTATTGAAGAAATAGAACATATCCAATGATTTTAATTCATTATACTTCTCAAACTAAAATTTTTCAATTTTTAAATCAAAATCATTATTTCTCATTTTGTAATAGTTTTTTTTTTTGCTTTTTGCTTTGTTTTGTTTTTTCTTCTTTTGTTTTTTTTTTATTAAAAACTAAATTTGAAAAAAAAAAAAATATTGAAAGTTTAAATTAACATAAAGAAAAGTAAGGTGTTGAATTTTCTTTTAAAATTCCCAAATTTACAATTAAAAAATCTTATTCATAACAATTTTAATTTTCAAAAGAAACTGAGAATTTTTGCACAAGAAGTTCCAATGAATGGGAACTAATAAATTTTTTTACATTTTTTTTTTTTGTGAAATTTATTTTTTTTCCGGTTTTTACTTTTATGATTATCGAATCTAATGAGAAGTTTATTATTTCTCTTATTTTGAAACGATATAAGTATAGTTTATTCTTAAAAATAAAGCGACATTTTCATTTTTGGCTCGGATATTTTTAAGTGAAATGGAGTTTAGAAAAATATGAGTATTATTCCAAGAATGATAGTTATAACCATAAATTTTTTAAAGCATTTACAAATTTTATTTTGAAATTATATGTTTGTTATAAGATGGAATTTTATTTTTCAAAATCAAAAATTTTTATCAAGACATTTAGGAATTTGTGAATTTTTACAACAAAATTCAAAATCAATTTTTTTATTTCCTATCTGAATCAAATTTTTATTATTATTCTTATTAATAAGAACAAAAAATTTGCTAAAAAGATTTTTTAAAATTTAAAATTCGGCTACAATTTTGTTTTCAATTTATGAAAACCAGAAAAAAACTTTTGTGAAACTTTTTTAAGAATAAAAATTTTTTACTTGTAAGATTTGTATTTGATTTGTAAATTTTGGTCAAACTTAAATCAAATTTAGTCATTTATTTAATCCAATATTCTACAATTCGTTTTTCGTTTTGCGTGGTTTAAATAGAATGTATATAATGAAAAAGAATAACCAAATTTAATTCAAAATTTATTTCAAAATCAATACTTTCCAACATAAAAAGAAAAATATTGTTTTCAAATTTTCAAGAATTAAGTTATTTCATAATAAAAATTATGGGTTAATTTTTTAAGTTTAGGTGTTTGAAACAAATGAATTTCGGATTTCAAAAAAATAGATTGAAATTAATAAATTTTTATCGATGAATTAACTCATCCCGATCAGAAGCCAAAACACAGTTTACAAAAAAAAAAGTTTATTTTTAAGATTTTAACAAGATTTCATTTTATTATATATAATATTTTTCACTTAAGGTTTACAATCCCTGAAATTTGAAAAAAGATTATCTTGAGAGGGGTGTAGTGGCTTGTTAAATTTTCTGTTATATGATCGATCTTGTTCTTGGTCAAGTTTTTAATAGCGTCTCAAAATGACTATTTTTAACAATTTATTTTTTTTCCGATATCTGAATTGATAAAGATAAGATTAATAGAGTGGTAGGTGTTTAAGAATAAATTTAAATTTTTATGTTATAGAGGAAAATTTTTATATAACTTTTTTGTGAAAAAACTAAATGAAAAAATAAATAAAAAAGCTCCAAATAAATACAATCTAATATAAAATTTCAAACAAAAACCTACAAACCACATTTTTTTATAACTTAACTTCAGATATATTAATCTTATATTCTTCAATTCGGATTTCCGTAAATTAAAAATTAATTGTCAAAATAGTCATTTTGAACAACTATTAAAACCGATACCAAGGACAAGATCGATCAGATAACAACCAATTTAACAAGTTACTACATCTGACTCACGATAATCTTTTTTCAAATTTCAGGGATCATAAACATTATGGATATATTTTTACTCAGCGTATATTTTGAGAAATTTGTACCTAGAACAACTAATGTGGTGGATAGTCAATTGCAACTTAAGTTAATTTTAGTATTCTTCTTTGAAACATTTATCATTTAAGGACTTTGTTTTTGGGTTAAAACAGTGAAATTATTTAAAAAAAAAAAAAAATCTAAAAAGAGATCTTTACTATCCATATTAAATTTAATCATACTGTAGATTTCTTTTTCAAAAAAAAGGTAAATTTTACACAATTCCAACAATTTAGTAATTCTCTTGAAAAAGTCAAAATTTCATTTTGAGTTTTTCATAATTTCCATTTCAAATCTAGAAACAGAAAACAAGTTAACAAGTTGTTCAAAATATTTTAAAATTGCTTTTATAACTTTGAAATGTTTTAAAATTTGAAATAGTTCTGAAAATCTCTTAAATTCTTTTTTATTTATCAAAATTTTTCATTTATCGATCTGTTTAAATAATTTTTTTTTTGGTAGTGTTTGTAATTTTGAAAATTAGTAATTTTTTTGTCTAATTTCTTCAGAACTAAAATTTCTTTTTGCGAATTGAATGTACAATAATATAATAAATCAGAACTATTCCAAATGGGAACGTAGTCCTTATAGAAATATTTTTCAAATTCTCCATTTTTCTATTTTTGTTCATCTTTCTACTTTTTTTTTTAATTATGGAACATATTGCGATTAGACTCAAAAGATGGAATAAAACTTATCGCCTTGGTGTTTGTTAATTGTCCTTTTTTAATCTCATTTCTTCGATCCCTTCTCTTCTGTTATAAAAAAAAACAAAAAGTGAACCAATCTTTATTTTTGGATTCTCAAAGATGAAAAAAATATTTGGTATTTTAAAATATTAACTAAGTCAGGGATAAGGGGTTTGAAAGAAAGCCTTAAAAACTTTTCACCAAACTAGATTTTTTTTTTTTTTTTTTTTTTTTTTTTTTCTTTAAATATTAATCAACATGGAACAAAATCATTAGGAAACTGTTTATGGCGTTTGTGTTGTCAATATTCCAAAACCAATCTCACACAATGGTATCAGGTTGTCCGTCGAGGGGAGTGTAGCACTTCGATCTTCCGCAAAGAATGTTGGTGTCTTTGATTCTCTCTATAATACAATAGAACCATTGAAAATTCTAAGTATCAATTACCCACTTCTTAAACCAGGAAAATTGTAAGTTAAATCATTATAATTCCCATAAAGAAGCAAAGAAATTTATTTCTCTACTAACTCTTTTTTTTTTTTTTTTTCTTTTTTTAAAATTCAACAAAATCTTTTGATTTTCGATCGTAAATTGTCATTCGTTTATTTGTTTTGATCCCTTCCTTTCTTTTAAAAAGTCCCCAAGGAAAAACCGAAATACCATTTGAATTCCCATTTCAACCACTTGTAGAATCAAAATTAATCGAAACTTATCATGGTGTTTATGTAAATATTGCATATACAATGACGATTGTTCTTGCAAGAAAAGGTCTTTCAAAAAATTTTGAAGCCAAAGAAGAAATTTATGCAACAGTTCCTGTAAGTTCATTAACACTTTTCAAACTCAATCATTTTTTTTTTGTTTTACTTTTTATCTTGTTCAGGGACTTATTAGCATCAATAACCAAAGGGACATCAAAACCAATTATCAACAAAAAATCGTGTTATATTTATACACAACACAACGCTTAATTCGGTGTTTGCTCTGTATTGTAATCTAATTGATTTTAAAAATTTTTGTGTTAGCAATTTGGGATCTTTTTTGTGCCTTAAATTTCGTTGAATGTTTGTGTCTTAAAGGTGGTTCTGATTGCATAACTTTCAAGTTTAAAACAATTTTATCAGTGTTTCTAATTTTTGAAGTAGTTTGTCCATTAGATACAATATTTTCTAAAACCATTTCAAATTCAAGTCTAAATTTATAAGAGTAAACTGTATATTTTACTGGGAATAACATTTTTAATCCTAAATCAAATCAGTCTAAATCAAATCAAATGGTAACAATAAAGCAAAAAATTAACACAATTTTAGCAAAATCACTTTTTTAATGTGGATATCTTGGATACTTTCAAACAAAATCCAAAATTTTAATGAAGAATCTTTCAAATTCATATAATTTAATATTTTTCTTTCAGCATATTCTAAATTAAGCTTTTTAAAGTCTATCCTAGTTAAAATTGTAAAAACTTCAAAATTGCCCAAAAAATTTAAAAGAACCAAAAAATAACCTCTAAAGCACCTTTTTGATTTAAAGGTAATACCATCACTATAGATTTCAATAAAACTCATTAGTAGTGATAAACTTTTGTTCTAGAAAGAAATTTTTGTTCTTAAATTTGATTTTACATTCAAAAATAAAAATTACTTCAAAAATTAGCAACAAATTATTTTAAATAAGAAATAAAAAAAAGTAAAAGATTTTTTTCAAAAAAAAAAGAGAAAATAAACAAATTATATATTGTAAAATTTTTAATTAATGATTGGAAAATTTTTTTTAATGATTGTAAAAAAAAAACCAACCACCTTTTGTAAGTATTCTTAAAGTTAATTACAATATTATTGGGATTAGTAAAAAATATTATGTTAATATGAGAAATGTTTACAAAAGACACATTTTCCACAAGTAATATTTTGAAAAATTATCAAAAAAATTATGAATTCTACTTAAAAAAAGATCTTCTTTTTAAGAACACACCATTAAACATATTTTGTTTTTTTGAAATTTTTGGATTAATACCCAATTTATATTTTTAGTTTTTATTTTAAATTTTAAATTGATGATAACACCCTCAAGTACTACATTTCCACTTGGAATAGGGTTGATTTATTGTGTTATTTTACATTCAATTCGCAAAAAGAAATTTTAGTTCTGAAGAAATTAGACAAAAAAATTACTAATTTTCAAAATTACAAACACTACCAAAAAAAAAAATTATTTAAACAGATCGATAAATGAAAAATGTTGATAAATAAAAAAGAATTTAAGAGATTTTCAGAACTATTTCAAATTTTAAAACATTTCAAAGTTATAAAAGCAATTTTAAAATATTTTGAACAACTTGTTAACTTGTTTTCTGTTTATAGATTTGAAATGGAAATTATGAAAATCTTAAAATGAAATTTTGACTTTTTCAAGAGAATTACTAAATTGTTGGAATTGTTAAAATTTACCATTTTTTTGTAAAAGAAATTCTCAGTGTGTATATTATTGATATTTTAGATCTCTTCAAGAGAGTTTTTAATTAACAATTTCCCCGTTTTCACCTGAAAACGTAGTCCTAAAATACGATCTTTTGTTAAAAATAATTTTTTTTGTAAAATTATTTGCCTTAAAAAAATTTCGAGTTGTTAAAGCAGTAGTCATAGTATTAAAATGTCAAGAAAGCACTTCTGTTAAAAATATTTTAGGGTCAAATGAATTATTTTCGAAATTCATAACATATTTTAAATTTAAAGATAAGAAAAATAAAAGTTGGGTATTGTTAAAATGAAGAATATGTGTATTTTATTTTAATTTTAGTTTCAAAAAAAGTTGACAAAAGTTGGATCAAACTGAAAAATTTTTTAATAAAGTAAAAAGAAAAAGATAATAAAAAAAGAATATTGCATCTTATTAATTTATTTTTTTTATAATACACATCGAGTAAAGGTTGAGTTGAAACTTTCACGTTTTTCTTTTTCTTTGAAATTATTGTTGTTGTTTTTTCTACTTCATTATGTTTTGTTGCTTTTTGGTTTTCTTTTCCCTTGTTTCTTGTGTTCAACCATTTTTTCCCTTTTCATTACCAAGCAGATATTCGACCAACAATAAATTACTTGAAAATGCATGTTCATTTTCACAACCCCAAAAACAATTCATCAATTTTATCCTTCATATTAATTTTTATTGTTATCTTCAATCAATAAAAATAACAAAAAACCAAAACTTTGATCAAAAACAACAAAAAAAAAATGGTTTCATTGAATACTTTCAATTTTTATTCCCTGGTGACTGATTTAAAGACTGTCTAAATTTAACGATCAATGAATATTTCTTTTACTTCTTACTTCATATTTATTGAATTTCAAGAATTTCAGATCAAGAGAAATTGTTAAAATTTTTCTTTATTTTTTCAACTTTTCAAAAAATTATTTGTATTTTATAGAATGAAAATGTTTTTTTTTCTTCATAAATATTTTTTATTTTGATAAAATATAAACCTAAAAATTTATCTTTGGATCTTTTTGTTTTGATATCAGATATTCTAATTCCCCTTTTCGGCTTAGTTTTAATTAAATATGATATTGCTTTTTTTTTTTGTATTTTTATAGCCTCAAAGAATTAATTAATTTTAACTTTAAAAATAATTTTAAAAAATATGTTTCTAAAATTGAGTTATTTTTCGTTTGATACCTTCATTGCTAATTTAAATAATAATAATATATAAAGTATTTTAGTTTTTTTTTTTTTAAACATCCATTTAAATTTTGAATAGTTAAATATCAAGTTGATTGTTGTTAAATTCTATAAAAATCAGGAAATTTTTATTTATTAAAAAAAAGAAAAAAATAAGCAATAAACTCAAAAAAAAAAAAAAATCTTTTGTGAAAAGTTGTTACAGGATTTCTTTCAAATCCCCTTTATCATGATTTAGTAAAGATTTTAAATAAACAAATATTTTTTTCATCTTTGAGAATCTCAAAATAAAGATCTAGATTTTTCAACTTGAAGAATAATAATAAATCGATCACACTTCAAATTATTTTTTTAAAACTATTTTGTATGAATATTATAATATCATTAATAAATTTTTAATCGCAATATTTCAATTTTTTTTTTTTTCATATTATTTTTAAGGAATATCAATTTTTCTCAAACCAAATATTTACATCTAAAAAAAAAAAAAATTAAAATTACATATTTATTTTTTAATTTATATTATTTCATTTTTAATAGCCTAAAAAAACATTTTCGTTAGTTGCCAAAGATTTTATGATAACACCCGATTCGCTAAAAAATGTCTCAAAAAAAATGATTTCAAAAGTACCAAATTTTTCAATATCGGGAAAAATTGATAGCTTAGTTTGCCCAATTTCCGAACCTTTTACTGGACATATCAAAGTTGATAAGAGTTCATCATTAATTGGGTCTATTGAAGTCCAATTAATAAGAATTGAAAGTTGTGGTTCAAAAAAAGATGGATTTGTTAGAGAAACAACAGAAATCCAAAATTTGCAAATAGTTGATGGCAATGTTTCAAATGAATTAGAAATCCCTATTTATGTAACTTTTCCAAAATTATTTTGTTGTCCATCTTTATTAACGAAAAATTATCGTATTGAATTTGAAATTAATATTTTAGTCCTTTTCACAAATAATGCTGTTGTTAGCGAAAATTTCCCTATTCAAGTTATTCGAACAAATTAATTATTTTTATTTAAAATTTTTTTAATTTATTTTTTTTTTTTTCATAAAAACATTATAATAATTTCAAATTTTTTCAAGAACATTTTTTTCTTCCTCAAAATTTTTGATATTTTTCAAATAATTTTTCAAATTATTCAAATTATTAATTGAAATTAAATTTATTAAAGAAATTATTTTTACTTTAATTTAAATAATATTATTCTCTTTTATTCTAGAATTTTTTTTTTGATTTTTTAATGTTGTTTAAAAGATTTTGAAAAAATTTCAAAAACACAAGAACATTAAATTAAAAAATATCAGTGACCATATTTTTATTTATTTTAAGATTTTTTTCCCTTTAAAAATTAATTATTTTTTTTTTTTTTATGATAACCTTAAGTTTTGAGAAAATATTCTTCTGATAATAAGTTTGATTTCCTGTTGCTTGATTACTCTTAGTTTAACAGGTTGTTAAATTTAATTATTATTTGTTAGCTTCTAATTTATGTATAACTCATGCTTCTTTGTTAACTTATATAATATAAATTATTTTTTATTATAAAATGTGCTTCAAGTAAAATGCAGTATAAATCAAATTGTAATACTTTTAAGTTTAATGTTCAAGAAATTGATTTGAATCATATTTTTGTTTTCTCTCTTTTTTTATTTTTTTGACTTTTTATCTATTTAAGGTAATAGGTACCTTTTTCAATTTTCAAAAATTTCAATGGTGACCACATTACTGAAAAAAAATTTTTTGAGTGCCACGGGATATTGAAACTTTGAAAACAAAATACCATCCACTACTCTATTTGTGAATAGAACCAAAGTGAATCCAGAGTTGTATTTTTAATTTTTCATTTATTTTGAAAAATTTTTTTTTATAAAATTTGTGGTTTTATTATATTATGTTTTAGATCTAGAAATTCGTTCGTGAATTGTTGTGGAATAATCGAAAAAGAAACGAAGAAAAAATATACTGAGAAGGTATCTATTTAAAACTAATATTTTCTTTTTAGAAGGACAAATAAGAAAGATCATGTTTCCAGATAAATTTGTTGAAATCAAGAATGAGAGAAAAAAATCAACCAAAGTCTATTTTAGAAGATTGTATTCTTTATCTTCTTAATTTGTATAAATTAAAATAATATATTATCTTATATTGATCACCCCATTATTTTTATTATTATTTTACAAAATTCTTTTTAGGTATTTTCTTTCAAATTTCCTATTTCAAATATTTTTAATAAATTAGCCAAAACAAAGAATGTTGTTTCAAATATTAAAGAAAAGGTGTTGAGTTATTAAAATCAAAAAATAGTTGCAAAAGAACAGATTTAAATAAAAGGAAAAATGGAGAAAAAATTTCAATCAGAATCAGTTTTTTGAGTTTTATATTTGAATCGAGAATAAATAGTTATAAAATCAAATATACATATCCAATAAATCTTTAATTCCAAAGTAGAATTTAAAATATATCCTATTTTAATCAAACCAAAACTTGAATTACATGAAATTAAATGAAAAAAGAATTTTAATAATATTTTAGAAATTCTTGAGAAATTAAAAGTAATTTTTTAAATCGAAAATGTTCGAAAGAAAAGGTTATTCTAAAAAGAAGAAAAAATAAAACCAAGTAAATTAAGAAGTAATTGTATCAAATTTTACAGTTAAGATCAAGAAATGTCTAATTTGTATAGATTTTTTCTTGATTCATTTTTTTTTCATTTTTTTGAATTCCATTAATTTTTAATTGTTCAGTTAAATATATTATTAAACAGGGTATAATAAACAATTTTTGAAAGTTATTATAGGGAAACAAATACAAATCAAAAAATGCAGAGGATCTCTATTTAAAAAAAAAAAAACTCAATAATAAAAATTGATAATTTTAACTCGAAAGTTTACTCTTTTAAGAAAACAATCAGATATAGAAATAAAAATCAAACATTTCCATATTTTATCTTTTTACATTCTAAAATTTCTTTCATGGAACAAATAATGGAATTAAATTTAGTATAATTTCCTGTTATTTTGTTAATATTTATTTGATAAAGCTAGGATTTTTTACTAATTTTTTGGGAAAAATTGATCTTTTGATAAAATATAAAAATAAAAACTCAAAAACTTCAACTTGATCCTAAAAGTGGCCCAGAGAGATACTTCTAAACGATCACAGCTGGATTACAAATTATAATTATCAACTAATTAAATTGGAAATTGAGTGTAGATCTTTGGTACTTTTTTCTAGAAATCTCAATGCATTTTATTTTTCATTTTTAGAGATCAATTTTTGATGGACTTGCTGATAGTTTTTGATTGATCTTAAGGCCCTCATAAAAAGTACAAATGTTTTTTTTTCTATTCCAAAAAATTATTTTTTCACTATAATGAATTGACCCTTAAACATATTTTTGTTTGTGTTTATCTTCCTTTCAAAATTAATATTTTTTTCTTCCAATTTCTTTATATGTAAAAATTCTTTTTGTGAAGTGAATCTAAAATAACACAATAAATAAACACTCTACAAGACGGGAACATAGTCACTTAATAAAAACATACTACACTATCCACATTCAAAATTTATAAAAAAATTATATATTTTACACATTTATATTTATCTATATATATATATATATATATATATATTAAAAGGGGGGTGTTCTCAGTGAAATTATCGGATACCCTGTAAATGCTATCCTCTATTTTTGATAGTGATTATGATCTTTTCTATGAAATGAAAAAAACACTCTTTTGTTAAAAAAAAATTTTCAAAATAATTGTTGAAATGAAAATTTTAAAAAAAAACTCTTTAATGGATTTTCAAGAACAAGTTCAAATTTAAAAATATTTCAAACTTGTAAAAGTAATTATAAAAAATATTTTGAATGGCTTTTGAAAAATTTTGGTTGGATCAAAGAAAGGTAAAATTATGAAAATGTGCAATTTTTTTGTAAAAGTAATTCTCAATGGTTAAAATCAACCGAGATTATGGATCTCTTTTAAGAGCTTTTTAGAGTCATAATTTCACTATATTCAGCTGAAAATGTAGTAATTAAGTTAAAGAAGTTGGTCTACTCAATTAAATATTTGTCTTAGAAAAATGTTTTCCAAATAAAGACAATAAAAGTAAATCTAAGAACTCTAATTCATGGTTGTTACATAAAAAAATATTTTCAAAAAGATCTAATTTCTTGTCTCCAAACAGTTATTTTGAAGATTTTTTATTAAAATATAAAATAATGTAAGGTAACATTTATAAATAAAAATAAATGTGATTCAGTTAATTGTATTTAGAGTTCAAAATTATCAAAAATAATCGAAAAGAGAAAAAGAAAGATTTGGGTGTGTTTGTTTTCTTGATCGTTTCGATTAGTTTTGGTGATCTTTTTCTTTTTTTTTATGGTGGTGGTGTTTTGAACTTTTAGATTTGTGGCTGTGTGAATGACTTTTCTTTTTATTCTTACGTCTTTTTTTTGTTGTCATTTTGTCTTTTTGGATTTCTTTATCTTTGTTTTTGTGTTTTTTCTTTTTCTTTTTGTGTTTTCTTTTATGTTTTTCTTTTTCTTTTTCTTTTTCTTTTTCTTTATCCTTGTTTTTGTATTTTTTGTTTTTCTTTCTGTGTTTTTTTTTTTTATTTTTTTTTGTTTTATCTTTTCTCTTTCGAGAGTGTTTGTCATCCTTACTAAATCGTTCAAAAAGTGAGGATTCACCTTTAAGACTTCCAGTCTTCTCTTTTGAACTATAGCCAAGACCTAAAGCGGATGTCAGTAAATTCTGGATAGTCGAAGATCCGTTGGTGCTTTGGTTACTATCTTGCTGTTCTGTGGTTTCTTTTAATAAGTTCTCTTGATCAATCTCTTCTTGTGTTTTAATTCCCAAGAGCACTAGCCTCGCCTGTTCTTCTTTGTTTCTCACATCTTGTAATTCCTTTTTAATTTGCTTTTTTTTTTTTGTTTCTTTCTTGTGTTTTTTGTCATACCATGTCTCATTTAAAAATGCTGTATGTGCAAAATAATATGACGTTAACACTTTGTCACCTTTAATATTGTCCCACGAAAATTGATCTCTTCCTCCTCTTACTGGTCTTTCCATAATAAGTAATTTTAGTAAAGAAAAAGAAAGAAAAATAAAACTTGTTCATTATTTTTATAAAAAATAATTTTGTAATAACATCAAAATTCTGATAGTTCTACTTAAATTATAAATGGAAATGAAAAATTAAGATATTTTTAAGGTTTCTCCTGAATAAAAATGAAATTTTATTTTAGCTGCAGGTTACTTTTATTTAATATTTTACCATTGTTAAGGGAGTAATCACTACAAAGACAAAATTTTAATTTTTTAACATTATCCAAGAAGATTTTAAAAACAATATTTTCGAATTTAATTGTGTGGTTTGTTGCTAATTAGTCTGTAAATCACTTTTTGAAAAACAATTTATTGATTTTTTTTTTTCGTTTAAAATTAAATACCAAAATAGTATTTCAAGTTGATTTGTTTAATCAACTTTGGGATGAATGTTAAATGGTTGGTCTTTTGTTCTTATCTCAACACCCTGTATGGTTTTTAATATTATGTTTGAAAAAAAGTAATAAATTCTTTTTAAAGTTATACTTTAAATACTCAAAAATCAAAACACAAAAACATAACCAATTAACAATATAATTTTCAGATCCAATTGTCAATTAAAAAAAAAAGTTAAAATTTTGACTTCTGGTATAAGACTCATAGATTTATTGTACTCACTCTAAACATCAAATTTAAAAGGAAACAATATAAGTTAGATCAAAAAAAAAAGAGAGATGAAAAACTATCTTTAGATCTTTGATTTTATGTTAAATATTTTTTTGAAATATTTTGAATTTCAACAAAACTGGTGTTTTTAAAAAAGTAGTATGTTGAGTGGATTATTTTGACTGGGAAAAGGATAATTAAAAATGTAGAATGTGTTCAATGAATATCTATTATTATGGGGATTTGAATTGGTGATGAAGCTAATTTGATAGGAAGTTGATATTCTATATTTATTCCTTAACTGATAAGTATAGCCAATGTAAATATTCAACTAACCCCCCAACCTGTTCCAAAACCACCAATAAAATTACTTTTGATCTTATCACGGGTTTAATTACTTATATTGATTTATAATTTCAAAATTACTTTTGTAATTCGAAAGATCTTTTTATTGATCCAAATTATTATTAGTCTAATACTAAAATATACTATAATTACTTTTAAAAGTCAAAAGTATGAAATTAGACTTAATTTTTTTAACACTGATATAAATACAAATTTCATAATTTTTTATTTACTCTTATAAAATAGAATCTCACAATTCTAAATAATTACATATTTTAAAAAAATTGATTAGGAAGTGAAATAAAAAAGAAAAAATAATCTTGTACATTTCCAAATGGATAATTCTTTTGAAATTAAGGATTTTTAGGTACTCTTATGTAACAAGTAAAGGTACTCTTATGTAACAAGTAAAAATAAAAATAAAAATTGTGATTTATGTAAAGAAAAGTTAAATATTGATATCATTGAAGATTTCGATCATTTTTTATGGGACTGTCCGGCCTATAAAATAAATCGAAAAAATCTGGATATCTGAATTTTTTGAAAAAAATAAAAAAATTAATAATATCAGAGATATTATTAATAAAAAAAAATTCATCATATATATTATCATTAGTAAGTGATAATAAAATTTGTGATTCTTTAACAAAATTTCTAAAAAAAAGTTTAGAAATTAGGGCACACAGGAGAAAAGCAATTTTCTCTCTTCAAAAATAAAAAAAAAAAAATTAAGGATTTTTTAAATGTACAAAATAATATATTTTAAAGATTGAAATAATTAACTGAAAAAATATAACTTTTTAATTTTTGAATTATTATTATAATATGTCCTATTTTAAACACTATTGGTTAATAAAAGCTCTTTTACCAAAAAAATTTTTAAAAATATTTTACAATAAAAGTTGAAAAATCCAATTTTTTACGTTCAAGTAAGATTTATTTACATATTTAATAGTATTTAATTTGAATAATTTTATGCTTCTAGTTAAGATTTCATTTTATTATCTTTCAAAAGTCTAGAAAATCTGTTAAATATTTTTCAAATGGGGAAACAATTATTTGGGCTATTAAAGAATTATTTCTTGTTTTAAATTGAAAAAAGATAATTTTTTTTTGATTTTCCGTTAGGTTTTTTTTAAATTTTTGAAATAAACCGAAAATTTATTAAAATTTTCAGTTTATTCCAAAAAGTAAAACAAAAAACACCGTTAGGTTTCCCAGAATTTAAAAGAATAAAAGTAAAATCTATTTGATTTTACTTTATTCTTTTAAATTCTGGAAAACCTAGGCACTTGACAGACACTTTTTGTTAGGTTTTTACAGGATTCAAAAGAATTGAGTATAATCATAATGATTTTTCTCCATTCTTTTGAATTCTGAAAACCCTAGACAATTGAATGCACTTGACGGAAACTTTTCTTGTTAGGTTTTTTTTAATTAAAATAATAGAATTATTATCCAATTAAAAAATGAAAATTTCTAGTTCACATTCCAAAATATTTTTCTACTTATAAGTCAAAAAACCAAAGATCTTACCAAAATCGTTTAGAAAGGATATTTTTAGACAAAAAATTAAAGTTCCTTACTTAACTCACAGACTGAATTTTTTATCTGCTAATTTGATTGTCGTAGCAATAATATACTTTTTAGAAATCAAAACAAAAATTTTCATTTATTAATTTGAAAATAACAGTCGACAAAAATCAATGATTTTGTCCTAATCTTATTGAATTCAATAAAACCGCCTGAAGGTTTTCTTGAGTTTTTTGTTCCTTTATAAAACCAATAGATATTCGTTATGTTTTTTGAGTTTTCTATTTATTTGTGAAAATCAAATATTTTCATTAGATTTTTTTGAGTTTTTCGAAATAAACCGAAAATTTATTAATTTTTTCGGTTTATTTTAAAAAGTAAAAAAAACCTAGAATACTTCAAAATAAAATAGAAAACCTCAAGAAAACCTAGAACACTTAACAAATAAATAGAAAACCTCAAGAAAAGTGTCGTTGGGTTTTTTTATAATTTGAGATTAAAAAGAAAATTTATTTAAATTTTCTTTTATTTCTAAAATACAAAAAAAACTTAGGCACTCTATGATACTTGACCGAACTCTTACGTACTTGGCGGACTCTTTGCCTTCGATTTTTTGGAATTTAAAAGTATAGAGTAAAAATCATAAGATAAACTATATTCTTTTTAATCCTTGAAAACGTTGTACCTCCAATATTTATCATGAGTTATTTTTTCAATATTCGATTTTTTTTTTAATGAATAGAGTCTTTTCAAAAGTATTAGTTTTTGTATATTCAAATAAATATCTTAAAGTTGAATTTAACTGAAAATTCATTGTCACCTCCATCTAAAAATTTTTACCTAAAAATCGACCATTAATCTCGACTAGAGACTTTTTAAAAATCGAGGTTCGTCGAGCAACAATAAGAACAACAGGATCCAAATTATTAAAAGTTCTTGTGTGTTGGTTATATTGTGAATAAATTTTTAGAATAATGATTGCAGGGTAATTAAAGTAATAGTTTTGTCAAACTTGGAATTTTAAATTTAATTTTTTCTTACTCCAGCAAAGAAGAGATTTATTCTATTCTTTTTGTTTTGTCAGTTATTTACACTTTGGGACGAATAAGCAGATAAAACCAAACACAATTATCCTAAATCAACACCTTTCTCCACTTTGACTTTTTAGTAAGGGAGTATTTAAAATAAAAAAAAAACATTATTTGCAAAAATTTTTACGATCTTTGGATAAAGGATCGTAATACTAAGAACTAGAATGAAAGGACGAAGTTTGTTGTGTGTTTGGATGGTTCGTTCGGAAGGGATTTCTTTAATGTCCCTCAATAAATTTAAATGACTGTATATCCCTTTTGAAAAAATTAATTTTATCTCGAAAGTTCAAGAGGGAAGAACTGGATGACATCAATATACTGTTAATTGCAAAATAAAAAGATCCAAATTTTCATTTAGCTTTCCTAAAAACACATCTCTCAATAATTAATATCAAACATCAAAAGTCCCAATTCTCAGAGGGAAATTAATGGTTTAGCTGATTTTAAGAAACAAAAGTTCCAAATGTAGCATTATTATTAAAATCTTTTTTTGGAAAGCTGAATGAAAATTTTGATCCCTTTATTTTAAAACAAATAGTAATTTTCATTTTTTAAACAACCTAAAAAGATATTGGATTTTGTCATTCCATTACATTTAAAAAACAATTTTACTGGTATTCGGATTAAAACTGGGAAAATTTAATACTTCCTTTTCCATATTTTACTATCTTAAAAATCGAGTTCCCAAAGAAGTAGCTTGTAATTTGTGGTAAAAACTCTTTATGAAAAATAAAAAAATTGAAAATGAATTGAAAATTTTTCCTATTTATAATTCAAATACCATCAAGTCTTGAAATAAATATGTTCGTTGATGTATATTGAAAATATAGTCATTAAATACAGAACAACAATTATTTGAAATTTTTTTAAAATAGTTATTTTGTTTTTCTGAATTGAAAAATTTTTTTTAATCTCCTATTTGATAAAATTATTAGAGATTATTTTCAGTTTATAATGAAGTTATCTCCTTTTGGTGTAACAAATTTTTTGGTTTACATTCGAATAATCAAGAAAAATTTTGTAATTTTTGAAATCTGAATTTGAACTAGAATTTTTTACAAAAAATTACAACAGAATTATAAAAAGATGGAAATTGAACAAAAAATTGGTTTGATTACTTTTAAATCAATTACAAATTGTTTTTTCAGATTAATAGACAACAAAATATATTTTTGCTGATTAAAAATAAAAAAATCACTAGAATAAGTTTAGAATCGATTTCAAAAGGCTAACAAGATGAGGTTCGTGTTAGTTTCAGTAACACTGAGTGAAATTTCAATTTAAAAATTACATGGAATCAATCAAATATGAACCAGGATTTAAATTATCACCAAAATAGAAAAAAAGCATTGAAGAATTGTACAAAAGGTACTTATTTGGAAAAATTTTTTTTTCAAAACTGAAAGCATTAAGTAACTTTCTCTCTTTCAGGTTGGTTTTGTTAGACTTAAAAAAGTGAAAAGGTAGAGTTTTTACAAAAGACCAATATATTAGTTTGAATTCAAAGTTAGAATTTTTCAGCAAATATCGATTTTAATGTGTCTGAGAATTGACTTTTGAAGAATAAAAAAACAAAAATTAAAAAGTGGGTGAAGTGTCTGATCATTGTCAACTCCAAAAGATGATTGAATTTGAAAAATGTTTTTTTTCGAAAAAATCTGAAAAAAAAATTTTTTTTTGTTGAAAATTAATAATTTGAGAAACAACATGAGAGGAAAAATGAAAATCTAAAAAGAACAAACGTTGGTCATTTTTGAAACTTAGATTTTTATTAAGAAAGTGAAAAAGAATGAAAAATTAATTCCTTTTGATTATTTTTTTTCAATTTTCCAAATGCTTTTTCAAGTACAGTTTGGCGAATTTTTTTTGATTTTAAATTTGACAATTCACAGACAAATCGAAAAATGATTTGGCTAAAAAGAAAAACAAAATTTGTCAAATTGGAAGTAATTTTTTGAAACTATGCTGTCTGTTTCGAAAATTAGCAATGAATTTAAAAACTAAAAAAAAATTTTAACCTTCAAAAATCTGTCAACAAACATGTTTTGAGAATAAACGTATTTGAGTTGTCAAACAAGAACTAGAAATTCTGATATTAAATTTGAAAAGCAAAAATGTAAAATAAATTTTTAAACGCAATTCACTTGTCAATAACAAATTTTCTCATTCAAAAAAGATTTGGAAAAAAAATTATTCTCGATCAATTATCAGGACAAAGACACAAAAACAACCAACGGCTTGGGTTCAAGGGTGTCTCCCAAAAAAGAAGAATTTTTAGAATACAAAAAAACTGTATAAGATTTTTTCAACAATTTTTTTTTTGTAAAGTGTTAAAACTCATCCAAACGGAATTGAGTTTCTTTTCTTGGCTCAAAAGAGAAAATAAATCAGATGGAAAAAAAGAAAAAAAAATTTTTAATTCAGAACTTTTGTCAAAAATATATTCGCAAACTCAAAGAAGCAACAAATGACACAAATCCAAATTTCTTTAAAATTGCTAACACATTCGATATGATTAAATCACAAAAGAGTTTGTATGTTTCTTACTTTTTTATTTTATTTTTTTTTTGTTTGGAAGGAAAATATTTTTCATTTTCAAATTTCTTTTTTAACAAAAAAAAAAAAATTCCTAATTAATATAAACAAGAGATTTTTTTTTTTTCAACCTACCTCACCAAATCAATTATTTTATGACTGTAGTCTGAATTCTTATTGAATGTCAACCCATTTAATTCAAAGTATTCGTGACATCTTCAATGAAAAATCAAGATCCGATGTAGAATTGATCGTGGAAAGCGAAGAAACAAAAAAAATGAGCAAATTTTATGCACACAGACTAATTTTGTCATTATCTTCAAACTTTTTTAAGAAATTATTTTACCCACCAAACTGGAAAAGCCAGACCAAAATAGTTTCCAAAATAATTTTGAATGACATCTCGCCAACAATCTTTTCACAAATCCTAAATTATTTTTATGTTGAAAAAATTGAATTGAACAAGTCCAATTGCTTTACAATCCTATTGGTTGCAAAGAAATTCGAAGTTTCTCAATTAGTTGACCAAGTTGTAGATTACATTGTCGAGAATATCAATTGTGCGAACTTTTTGCAAGCATCCCAGGAGCCCTTGGTCTTTGGAAAGGAAAAAAATCAAGCGAAAATGCTGCGTTTTCTAATTGACAATTTCGAGAAGATAAAACATCTGCCAACAAGCTTCAATTGTGTCCCAAACAAGATCATTGTCCAGCTTTTAGAAAAAGTCAAGGCGTCAATCGATCAACAGGAGGAAGAATTATTTATTCGGCTATTTGAACGAGCGAATTATCTCCTTATCAAAAACAACAGCAACAGCAGCATCAACAACAACATCAACAACATCAACGTCAACAATAATATAGATCAAACAGCAAACAGAAAGCATATAGAAGAATTTGTTAGCCCGCTGCTCGAACAAATAGGGCTTAAACTATACAACGTTTACAAAATGTTTCCCAAGCTATTGAATTATAATTTCCATATTAACCAAAGTTGTCATTTGGATTTCAATCAGCAAGTTCCTTTTCAGGGGAATACCCCTCGGCACCAAGGGGAAGTAAATACAGGCAATTTCCTCCCTAGTCAAATGTTAGGAAGCACACAACCCCAAAGCACAAAGCAACCAGAGCCACAGCAAAAGCTGAGTGATCAAGGGCAAGCAATTAACTATTTGATGAACAAGCCTCTTTATCATCAAATGAATAACCCCATGTTTCCAAAACAAAGCCAATTGCCATTTATGAGCCCAAGTCCGTCATATTTCCCCGTTCAGAGACAACAAACAAATTCAAGGATCGGAACAACAAACAGCGATCAGAAAAATAATATCACAAATACAGATCATTTTTTCTTTAGCCAACAATATATAAATCAAAAGATCAAGAATTCAAATATAAATTTATTAAGAGAAAAAAAATACCTCGAGAACAAGAACGGGATTTATAATAAATTCAATAAAACAGAAAAAGAAAAGGACAAGGGAAACGTAAAGGAAAAGGGAAAGGAAAAGGAAAAGGAAAAGGAGACCAGTAACAATCAGGGCTCTCAAAGCAATAACCTCAACAAACAAAAAAACGACAAACACACTCTCAAAAAACAAGACTTCTTATTTTCGTCTTCTTTACCAGTTGCAGTTTCGTTGATCAATTTGAAAAAAAACATCAACCAAAAAAAAACAAAAACAATTGAATCATTACAAATACTTTTACTAACAACCGACAGCAACCTTGAACACCAGCAGGATGTGGTTTTTTCAATATCAACATATGGGATTAAGAATATTGAAATATTCAACTGCTCAAAAGAAACCCCAAGCTTTGGGCAAATTAAAAAATATGATAGCATTTTCATGTACTCAACAACCGCGCCGCTCAAAGACGCGAGAACGATCGGCAACGTTTTGGCGCAATATGTCGAAGATGGTGGCGGCTTAGTCTTATCAACCTATCGCACAATGATCAAGAACCCTTTCAAATGGAAACTCGCACAATTGCAAGGAAGAATTGTGTCAAAAGAGTTTTTGCCCTTCCGGAAAGGCAAACTGATCTCCTTAAAAAGGGCAAAGCTGGGCAACGTCCTTGAAGCGAACCACCCTTTAATCAAAAATATTGAGAACTTTGATGGCGGCACAAAAAGTTATCGGATACACTGTAGGTTCAAATTACCGATAAACTCTGAGGGGCAATTAGTCGCCAAATGGTCAGACGGCATCCCCCTAATCAGTTGGGTTCGCAAAATTAAATCAAACTTTGGCAAAATCGTCGTTTTAAATTTTCACCCCGTTTCAGGCAACTGTTATCCAGACAGAGGAAGATACAGCCATTGGCTTAACCCAGATGGGAGAGTTATGATCGCAAATGCAGTAGAATGGGTTTCCAGAGACAATTAGCTATTATACTTCTGACCTTGATCAGAAATTACAATGTTTAGGTTTTTGATTTTTTTCATTAATGTTTGAATTATCTTTAGTTTTGATATCAATTTTATTATATTTTTTTTTTGTTAAAAAAAACAAGTACTTAAATATTAATTAAAACCTGGTCAATTTAATTAATAAAATAAAGCAAAAAAAAAAAAAAATAAATTGATTAATTTAAAGATAAATTATTAATGAAAAAATGTTCATAAAATTTATTTATAGAGATTTTTTTAATAAAATAAAAATAAAAAAAATATTACATAATAGACAATACTTTTTTTGTTTTTTTTTTTTTTTTTTTTTTTTTTTTTACATATTGTAATATAATTACTCTTAAGGGTCGAGTCATTACGGTGAAATTTTTTATTCTGAAATGGAAAAAAACTTTTTAGTAATTTTATTGAGGACCTAACACCAATCAAAAACCAACCAACCTATGATGTACGATCAATCTCGAAAAATCAACAACCAAAAATGAGGACATTTTTAGAAAAAAGCGCCAAAGAGAGACACTCAATTTCCAATTAGAATGATTGTGAATTACAATTCTGAAAACAACTATGTCAGTTTTGAAGTGTCGCTCTTTGGCGCTTTTTGAGATCTAGGTGACTTTTTTTTTCTTTTTTTTCTTTTTTCAAATGAGTTATTTTTATTGAAAGACTATTACCTAATCCTTACTTGGTCAAATTTCGAGGGTTTTAAAATAACCACAAATCAGACTAAATCGAATAAAATTGATTGCGAAATACAAGAAAGCAATTTGTTTTAAATTAAAGAAATTTAACCTCTTTTGAAAAAGAAAATGAGAAAAGATGAATTTTTTTTTTAAATTTTGATTTTTTGAAATTGAGAACTCTTTTTCTTCATTGAATTTTTTGTCAAAGAGATCCTATGGAATTTTTTTTTTTGTTATTTGAATTTTGTCAACCAAAAGAAGGCCTATCTCACAACCCTTTTTGGGTCCCAGGTCACCTTGTGAGTATGGTGCATTTTTACGGTAAGTGACTAGACCCTTAAGACTTTTTTTTTTTCTATTTTTTTAATCAATTTGGTTTTATTTTTATATTTTTTAAAATCTTGTGAAAACAGTTTCGTTTATTTTTTCCAGACCTTATTTCTACATACCACCAAAATCATACAAATCCTAATTAAACCTAAATTAAAAAGAATTTAGATATGACTTAGAATCCGTGGATAATGTACTCTTTACCCAAATCTTAAAATTGATTCATAATCAAAAAAAAGGAATATTTAGTAGAGCTAAGTTGTTTGTTGAAATGATTGGGAAGATCAAGTTAATAGAACCAGAAAGAAGGCAAAGATAAAAAATGTTTTCATTGATCAAGTTTTCCGCTCACTACCAAAATAAAATTTTATTCACCATTTCTCATTTTTTTTTTTTTTAGACTCATATTTCGCTTTAGTACAGAGAGGTTTGCACACACCCAATGATAAACAAATACGTGGGTGCTCTCATCTTTCAAGAACTGTAAATGTAACCTAAAATTTCATAATCCATTTTTAGAAAAAGAAAAGTCCTCTAATCAACCCGAAATACATAAAGTATTACATCTTCAAGACTCATTATTTCTTTATTGTCATTTAAAAAGAACCACTAGATACCTTTTTCTTCTTGAATTGTTTTATTTATTGCTAAAACAATAGCTAATTTTAGTACATTATCACCAGACTCAAATCACATTTTAAAAATTTTTTTGAAATTTATTTCTTTAATTTTCAAAAACAAGTCCATTCCATTCATTCCTCATCAAATTATAAAACTTTTGTTTTGAAACTGATCAGCTTAAAATTTTTTTTACGAGAAAAAAAATTACAGACTGCAAAGTTGGTATTTTTGAAAAAAATATGTTTGAAAAAGGTAAAGCACTTCATTTAAAAATTGAAGGAATGCTTTATTGAACAAAATACCCAAAAGAAAAAATAAATAAAATAGTACTGACATTGTAACATAAGGCATATATGCCATTTCAAAATTCAAGTATTAGAAATTAAAATTCATTATTTGATGTTTCAGATAATATAAACTCCATTTCAATCAAATCTTCCTAGCTAAATATGAAAAATTCATTTTTTTTTTTTTTTTTTTTGCAGAACCAATGAATATACAATTGCTTAGAAATTAGAGAAATAATAAACTTCGGATTAGAGTTGATAATCATCAAAGAAATATCTGAACAAACTTTATATTTCTGAAAAAAAAAAAATGTATAATTAATTTTCGGCCACTTTCAATGTTAGGTGCCATTCAAATTTTCTCAATTTTTTTAGAAATTAGAATTTTTAAAAATAAGATTTTTTAATAGTTAATATATAAACTTTTTTTCAAAAAGTTTAACTCACTTTATAATGTTTATGGAAGCTGTTAGGGGGGGTTTATTCCAGTATTCTTTTCAAAAAAATATTTTTAAATTTTCGGATCAGAATCATTTTTTCTAATTTTGCAAATTTTTGTTTTGTTTTTTCAAATTTTTTTTTCTTATTCTTTTTTTTTTTTTAATTTTTTTTTTTTTTTTTTTTTTTTTTTTTTTTTTTTTTTTTTTTTGACAAAAGATCATGTGAAAAAAAAAATCGATCTTCGAAAAGACAAATAATCACTAACAAAATTTCGAGACTCTGTAATGTCTTTTAAAATGTATTTAATTATTCAGTAAAAAATCTTGTTGTTAACTTTTTTTTTCAGTGAAAGTTCAGTAATAAAAAATTCATAATGCTCATTTCAAAAATTGTGAAGTACTTTTTTTGAATTTTAGGTTTTATTTTTTTTAATTTTTAATATTTCGGGTTTTTATATATTTAGAATGACTTAAAAGTGAATTAAAAATCAGATTTAGTTATTAATTGTTCTTGAATACTAAAGTATAATTTTTTTAAAAAATTTTATTATTCCAGGTGAGTCACACTATTTGAAAAGGAGTATAACATTTTAAAAGAAATTATAAAACCTTAGTTTTATTAAATTCAATTTGGAGTTTCAAATTTTTTTTTTTCAAATTATATTTTTTTATGGTTAAAAAGAAAAAAAAATAAAGTATAAATCGTTGAAACATAAATTTTTCAAAATCATTTGAAATTATCCAAAGTTGTCCAAATTAAAAAGAATTGCCAACTTTCAAAAAACAGAAATTTTTTTCATACAATTTTTTTAACATTTTAAATTGAAAAAACTTTTAGGAGTCTAGTCAATAACATTTTATTTGCTCCATACTCATGGAGTGACTTGAAACCAAAAAAATATTGTGAAATTGTCATTCATTTGATTGACAAAAATTAAATAACAAAAAAAAAATTTCTGAGAGGATCTTATTTGGCAAAAAAATTTAATCAAAAAAAATTAATTTAAAAGCTATCGATTGAGAGAATTGAAATAATATGAAAAAAAATTTAAGAATTATTCCTATTGTCAAAAAATTCAATTTTGAAAAAAAAGTTTAAAAAGTATTCTCAATCCTAAAAAAACCAAATTTATAAAAAAAAAAAACAAAATTTATAGCTTCATGTTCCCAAATTTCCAAAGGGTTAATTTTCTTCAATTTAAAACAAACAGATTTCCTACGGTACACAATCAATTTAATTCAATTTAATCTAATTTTTGGTTATTTTGTAACTCTCTATATTAGACAAAGTAACTATTTTGTAAACATTCTTGATAAAAAAATAACTCGAAGAAAAATGAAAAAAAATTAAAAAAAGTCCGAGATCTCGAAAAGGTTTGAAAAATGACACTTGGAAATCAATACAATTATTTTCAAAATTATATATTCTAATCATTCTAACTGGAAATTAAGTGTATCGATCTTGGGTGCTTTTTTTAAAACTGTTCTCTTTTTTGATTGTTGATTTTTGGAGATAGATTATGCATTATCACAGGTTGGTTGGTTTTTGATTGTTATTAGGTACTCATAAAAATTACAAATTTTTTTTTTCCAGTTCTGAAAATTGTTTTTGATATTAATGACTCGGTCCTTAAATTGAAAATTATTGGATCTAAATCTTGTAATTACACTAAAAACTAAACCAATTTACAAGAAAGAAAGAGTTGTGTAATAAAAAAAAGCTTCATACAATTTTTCTCCGATTATTGTCATATCCTTATTCCCTTAAGTGACTAGTATCAATGAATTTTTTTTTTGACCAATTTTTAATTAAGGATACCTAATCTATAAATATGTTTAATATTGAAAATAAACAGAGTATTTCAAATAAAAGTAATTGGCAAAAAATTTCCTCAATCTCTATTAATGACTACGTTCCCACCCTTGAGGGGGTTGAGTTAAGGTGTTATTTCACTTTCACCTCTCAAAAATTTTTTTCACACCAAAGAAATTGGACAAAAAAAAAAAAAAAACATTTTTTGTCATCTTTACCTTTTCACAAAGACTATTTTTCTTAGTTTTCAATGAAAAGGAAAATTGAAAATAACAAAAAAAATAATTGCAAAAAATACCTTATGGTGATTTTCAAGTTGATTTCAAATTTGAGAACTTTTAAGACCTCTACAAGCAAATTTAAAAAAATACGTAGAACAGCCAGATGAATTGTTGTGAGTTTATAGATTTGAAATGGATATTCTAAAATATTAAAATCAAAATTTAGAATGATCAAACAAGACAAAAATTGTGAAAATTGTTGAAAATTTCACATTTTTTCAAAAAGAAATTCTTCTTGGACAAATATTACTTGGATTGCATAACTTATTCAAGGGCAATTTTATGGATTATTTAACTGTTTTCACCGAAAAACGTAGTACTTAAATTTAGGTAAAAAAATTTAATCGAGACTTTGTACCTTAAAATCATTTTTTGAAAAAGGAATTATTTTCTAAAATTTTTACTTAAACATATTTTAAATTTTAAAAAGAAGAAAAATAAAAGTAAAGATTTTATTTAAATTACGAGTGTGTGCATTTAATTTTTATTTTAGTCAAAAAAAGTTGACAAAAGTTGGATCAAACTGAAAATTTTTTGAAAAAAAAAAAAAAGTAAAAGGTTGTAATAAAAAAAGAAGAATGCATCTTATGAATTTATTTTTTATATTACACATCTGAGTAAAGGCTGAGTTGAAACTTTCATGTTTTTCTTTTTCTTTGAAATTATGGTTGTTGTCTTTTCTTCTTCATTTTTTTTTTTGATTGTTTTGGTTTTCTTTTCCCTTGTTTCTTGTGTTCAACCATTTTTTCCCTTTTCCTCAAATATTCTTCCAACCATAAATTACTTGAAAATTCATGTTCATTTTCACAACCCCAAAAAACTACTCATCAATTTTATCCTTCACATTAATTCTTTTTGTATTGCATCCCCAGATTTGTTTTCTTTTTCTTTTAATAAAAATAACAAAAAACCATAACTTAGATCAAAAACAACAAAAAAATGATTTAAGATGATCAGTTTAATTTTTATACTCTTTCAGGTGATTTATAAAAGTAACTTCCAACAAATTGGAAACATCGAACAAAAACCCGGTTTCTGAAGAATGAGAGAGAGGTAACTGTGTAAAAATCTCAAAAAAGTAATTGTTTAATTAAGCGCTTCGTATCTATTGGACCCCAACTTGTATTCTGAAATCTTGATCGAAAAGTATTGAAAAAGAAAACAGAAACAATTCTTATATTCTCATTTCCAAAGAATAAATGTTGTCTAATAAAAGAAGATATGTAACAAGTTTTGGAAAAGATTAGATTTTTTTTTTTAGTTCCAAACTGAAAAAAGAATAAAATCCACCGTCCAACTTGTACAAAAAATAATTTTGATTTTACTTCAGTTATCTACAACCTACGAAAGGCAAGTTCAAAATTTATAAAAATATTAAAAAAAATTTAATAAAAAGAAAAAATTCGGTGAGAAAGTAAAAAGTCTCCAAAAAGAAAGAAAAATATTTAACAAATAAGGTACACTAGTAAATTTCTTACTTTATTCTCGGAGCAAAACAATTTTTTAATCGTCAAAAAAATTTTCATTTTTTTTTTAATTTCCGTTTTTTCCTTCTTCTTCAAGTAATTACAAAAAATAAAAAAAAAAAGGTTTGATCAAAAAAGAAAAGAAATCGAACCAATTTTTGGAACTCTATTAAACTTTTTTAATCCACAAAACAACAAAATGGAACGGTTCCTCAAATTTTTAAAAATAAAACAAGACAATCAAACAAGGATTGATCTTCTTAAGGATTTGTCTCAAATAATTTTAATCTCTGGCGAACAATTTGTCTCAAGCAGATACCTACGGGAATTTGTTTTTGCTTTAGAAAAGATTATCAAGCAATCCAAGACACCAGAAGTTACGTCGCTCTCTCTACGTTGCCTTCAGAATTTGATTCAGTCAAAGCCCAGTTGCTCAAGGATTGTTTGTCAAGTCTCAAATACCATAATTTGCAAATTGGGTAGCCAGGAATATATTGATGTGATCGAAGTTTCAATTAACCTTTTGGAATTGCTAACACATGATCACAACCAACAGTTGTTAAAAGAGGGCGCACTGAACAAGGCGCTCTCCATTTTCAGCCATTGTCCGCAGAATTCGCAACAAAAAATTGCCGAAATTGCTGCCAACATGCTCAGGTCCATCCCATATAGGTGCGTACAAATTGCCATTACTTCGATCCCAAGTCTTTTAAAACTCTTTAATAGCAATAACCCAAGAGTATTGGACTTGTCTTCTTTAGCCTTAGTTCGGATCGTGAACAATCTGCTAAAATATTTAAAAACCCGTAAAAAGATCCCCGTCGTATTACAATCTGGATTGTTCTTTTCAACAATTATCGATATGCTAAAACACAAAAAAAGAAAAATGCTAAGCCCTTTTACCATCACGGAGTTAATTAAATTAATTGGCAATATAATTTCGGCTTCAAGAAGTTCTATAATCAAAATAGTCATTCAAGAAGGCCTGATCGATTTATTGGTTGAATTAATGGATTTGGATTCTGGAATCAACATTGACACAAGGTGTTCGTTAATGTTTGTGGCTGACTCGTTGTTACCATCAATCCGGAATAAATTCAAAAACAAACAAAATCTGGACAAAAACAGGTCTGGTTTTTTCAGAAAGAAACAGTACCCGTCGAACAAAGATTATCCGGTAATCAAGAGAAATACTCCTCCGTCATCATTATTTTTAAAAAAAAAAACTTTAAAAGAAAAGTTTCAGAACAAGAACACAAGAGTGAGTAATAATATTTCTCGCAATCTTCTTTCTCACAATCGGAGTATTCATAATTCCAGGAGTACACATTTTAATAGTAATAGTTCCCAAACTTTTAATGAAATGAATCCAAAAAATACAACTAATGGAGTTAATTATGTTAACCAAAGTAATAATATGCTTCAAGGCAATTTTAAAAATGTTCCTTATCTTCTTCCTTCGATTAAAAGAACACCTAATTACTTTAATTTCAATCCACGCAGCAATTTTTCAATGAATAACTCGAAAACAATGAATTTTTTTGAACCAAATATTAATACATTTAATAAAAACAAATTCAATTACAAACCTTCTCTTCAATTTAAAAATACTGCAAATAACTTTATGAAAAATTATAGTCAAAATCCCTTTTTTAATTATAACAATACTAATCTAATTAATAATTATTTTAATTATCAAATTGATAATACCAACACAAACAATGCAACTTCCTCAAACATAAATATCAATAACACCAGTAACGGTGGTTTCAGCAGCAACGGCAACAGAATGGACGTAAAAAATAATAATAATTCTAATGAAAATCCTAATAATAGCGAAATTAATAATAGTGATAGCAATTTTATAAATCGCGGAGTGAATTCTTTTGAGAACCTGTATAATGATCAAAATAATTCAAAAAGTTTGATCAAAGATAAAACAAACCCTTTTAATATAGATCCATTTGATTCAACAAATAAAAATAAAAGGCCTTCAAAAAAAAATACAGAATTTAAAGAAATTCAAAATATAAATAATGATTTAGAACTTGATTTATTTGATCCTTTATCATTTGAAGATTTTTCCAAAACCAAATTTGATTTAATTAATAAAAACAAGGAATTAACAAAAAATACGAATGTAAACAAAAATGAATTAATTATTGATTATGAAATTTTTAATGATGATGAAAATAATAATCACAGTTTAGATTTTGAATTTGAAAATGAACGTTTTAGCCTATTAAAAAGAGATTATGTAACAAAGAGTAATGGAAAAGAAAACAAAAATAATTTTAAAAAAAATAAAATTCAAAAACAAGAAGAAACAAGAAAGGAATTAATACAAAGTATAGAGAATTATTATAATAATAATAATAATAATAATAATAATAATAATAATATGTTCATGATCGAAGAGGAGGAGGAGGAGAAGGTCAAAGAGAAGGAGAAGGAGAAAGATGGTAAAACACAAGAACAAGAACAAATACAAAATGAAAACCATGATAAACAACAACCACAAAGAGTAGCAAAAAGGGACGAAACTCAAAAAAAATTGTTTGCAAAGAAAAAAAAATATCTTTTTCACAAAATACTGAGAGAAGGACGAAGAAAAAAAAAACTTGGCTTATTTAAAAAAAAAAATAAATTTTTACAAAATAGAAAAAGAAAAAATATCGAAAAAAAATTTGAAAACATTATTATTAATACTAAATTTATTATTGAAGATTATGAACAATCCAAGTTACCAGCTTGGATTATTAGTGAACCAGGAAAAGAAGAATTCAAAAATCTAATTCAAAAATTATTTGCACTTGTTTTAAATTGGTTTAAAATTTCTATAAAAATTTCAATCAAAAAAAGGTGTTTACTCTTTATTTTAAAAATATTGACATATTCTCAAGGTAATGAAATGATAAATTTTGTCGAAAATATTTTAATAAAAAATAATTTTATAGATTTTGTTTGCAATTTGCTTTTCAGTGAAAATATTAGATATATTAAAACGGGTTTACTAATCAGTAAAATTTTGTTAGATAAATATAATGAATGTTTTAAACAGTTATTAATTAAAGATGGCCTATTTGATCAATTTGTTTTTTTATCTACTTATTTAACCAATTCAAAGAAATCATACACAGAACAGAGACATGATTTTTATGTTGATTTAAAAAACAAACAATTCCCGATCGAAAATGAGAAAATAAAAATAAATATATTTAATGATGATGATAATGATATTAATAATGACGACAATAATAATAATAATAATAATAATAATAATAATAATAATAACAATAATAATAACAATAATAATAATAATAATAATAATAATAATAATAATAATAGTGATGATAAGAAAATTGAATTAGAAGAAAAATTTAAAAAAATTACAAATTCAAAACCAATTCAATTAGAAAATCAAAAAAGAATTGTTAATAATAGTGATTCAACTAATAATCATATTAAATACAACCATAAAAAAAATTTTATGATAAAAAATCATTTGAATAGTCTTATTGAAATGTCAAAAAAATTAAAAATCAAGTATTTTGACAAAATCGGAATTCCATTAATGACATCAAATAATAATGACAATGATAATAAAAATAAAACTAATAATAATAATAAAATTGATAATTTCAATAAAATATTAAATAACTTGGAAGGAAAAAATTCTTTACATAAATTAAAAAAATATTTATTAAAATATAAATATAGTATTTATGAAATTCAAAAGATAGATTTTATTTCACATTTAATCAATTATTTGAAAACAATTGATAATTTAAAATATTTTTATAATTATTTTTTTACTAATAAGAAAAACTCAAACAACAGCAATAACAATATAGAAACAAATAAAGAACGGGATGAGAATAAAATTTTTCTCAAAAAATTAATAAAAATACTATTTTCATATTTGGAAAGAATTGAAAATTTTAATATCAAAGATAAAAAAAAGATAATACAAACAGATGATCCATTTAATTTTTTAAATATTGAAATGAAAGGAAATTTTTTGCAAACCACAGAAGATAAGGCATTCAAAAAATATTTTTCTCTATTGGTAACCTTGGATTATAAAATGTCTATGAATACAATTGAACGGATTGTTTGGAAAAAAGTCAAAAAAAATAGAGAATCAACTTTACCTGGAAATCAAAGAGACTTCTTAAAATCTTTTAAGGCATTTAATTATAATTCAAATATGGAAGAATTTAGTGAAACGGTTAATGAAATCAATCAAAATAAAATTGTCTTTTCAAAAATTTTGAATAAAAAAGAAAATGATCATTCTCTAATTTTTTATTTGAATGGTGAAGTAATGAATTACCAATCAACCCCTATTCAAGAAATTAAAAGAATTTTAAAGAAACAAAAAAACGATACGCAGAATTATAATAATCCATATAGATATAACAGAAAAATTGAAATATATTATGAAAAGATTTGTAATAAAAACCTAAATTTAAATAAATTGAATAAAAATAATTATAATTTATATAAAAATAAATCCAATTTTTATAATAATACAAAGAACAGTATTACAAATAAGAAGAAAAAAAGAAAAAGAAAAAAAGAAGTTATTGATTTATTGGGGAATAAAACAGATCTGTTTTTCAAAAAATTATTAAATTTGAATTCATTTGTTAATTTCAAATTTAAAAATATAAAAGATTTTAAAAACAATGAATTAATTAATATTTTCATTCTATTAAGAATAATTTTTTTGATGAATGATCAAAATAATGATGACAATTATAATAATAATTTACATATACCATTGAAAAAATTTATTAATAAAAGATTGTCGTATATAATAAATAGACAGCTGGATTCGAATAAGACAATTTGTTGGGGTTTATTACCAAATTGGATACATAAACTAATGCTAAGTGATTATAAATTTTTGTTTGATTTCCAAACTAGGCTCAAATATTTTAAAAGAACGGGATTGGGGATTGAAAGAACAGTTAAGGAGATGGAAAGGCATGTTGGACGCCATGTGGAAAAGCATAGAAATATAATTTCAACAAGATTGCCTCGATTTAAAGTGCGAATAAATAGAGAAGAAAATTTATTAAATCAAGCAATGCTAATAATGAAAATGCCACAGATTAAGGAAAGTTCGATGTTAGAAGTTCAATATTATAATGAAGTTGGTACAGGAAGCGGACCAACCAACGAATTTTTTACTTTGATTTCAAAGGAAATTTGTTCCAGAAAAAACGACATAACACAGATTTGGTATGATACCTTTTCAGATGAGAACGATACTTATGTTCGTGCACCAAATGGTCTATGGCCTTTGCCGTTAAATTCCGGTTGCAGCCATTACAGAAAAAAATACGTTTTAATGATCTATAAATTTATTGGTTCATTTGTTGCTAAGGCAATTTTAGATAAAAAAACAATTCAAATACCTTTTTGTTCAATTTTTTGGAAATATTTATTAAATGACGATAATATTGTCAATGTTGATCAAGGTAATAATAATGATAATGATAATAATAATTTTGATTTGGATGTTGATAAAGAGGATGAGGATGAGGATGATGATGATGATATTTTTGATAGCAGATTCACAGTTGAAAAATTAGATGACCTGAGATTAATTGTACCTAATTTTTATAAATTTTTAACAGAATGCAAATCAATCATTCAAGAAAAAAAAAGTAATATTAAAAATAAAATTATTCAAAAAAATATTAAATATAATGGGATGGATATTAAGGATTTATGTTTAAATTTTACTTTGCCAGGTTATCCTGATATTGAATTAATTAAAAATGGTAAAAATAAAACTGTGACTATTAGTAACCTTGAAAAATATCTAAATTTAATTGTAGATTGCTTCTTAAATTCGGGTATCAAACAGCAATTAAATGCCTTCCAAAGGGGATTCAATAAAATACTGCCAATAAAACATTTAAAATGTTTTTCGCCCTTTGAAGTTAATAATTTAATAAACGGCGAAATGGAAAAATGGTCTGTTGAGTTATTATTAAATTCAATAATTTGTGATCATGGTTATAGCAAAGAAAGCGAAATAGTGAAATGGTTATTAAACATTTTATCTAATTTCAATAATAAAGAAAAAAGTGATTTTGTAAAATTCTGTACAGGCTCACCAAGATTGCCCATAGGCGGAATCGCGAATTTAAATCCAAAATTGACTATTGTGAAAAGTGATCGATTCAGAAATACCGATTATAGATTGCCCACATGTATGACCTGTGTTAATTTCTTGAAAATCCCCCCTTATTCTTCAAAAGAAATTTTAAAAGAAAAATTATTAATTGCAATCAATGAAGGTCAAGATAGTTTCCATCTTTCTTAATTTATTCTAGATTTGTTTTTTATTTTATTTTATTAAATTAATAATAAACTAAATTCCAAAAAATTTGCAATTCATTATATAAACGAAACCTTTTTATATTCTTTTAAAAGAAACCGATAAAAGTCTATTGTTTCAAAGATTTTTCATTTTTTTATTATTTTTATTTTTTTTTTTTTTTTTAATTATTAGTAATTATTTTGAACTTGTTTAGAAGGAATTTCTATTTGCAACCCACATTTTTCTTAATCAAATTTTTTCTTTTTATTTTTCAAAAAAATCTCAACAAAAATTATCAAACCTTTAAATTATAAATTTTACCAAAATAATTTTTTTAAATTCATTACAAATTTAACTCTTAAACAAAAAATGGTTTTTTATTTGAATATTTCCAAATAATAACCAATAACAGAAAATCATTATTTAAATTTATTCATAATTTTCCAGAAATTTGAATTATATAACGATTATATTATTATTTCTCAATTTTTTTTAATATTTTGAAACAAAGAAAACCGATTAAAAGGAATTTTTATAATAATATAAAAGTGTTAATCAATAAATCTATTTTTCAAAAATATTGACTCACTTTATAATGTTATTGGTGGTGGTTTTATCTCAAATTCAAATCTAAAAAAATATTTTCAACTTTTTGGATCAGAATAACTTTTTTTTAATTTGAAAAATTTTTGGATCAATATCATTTTTGATAAATATTTTGTTTTTCTTTCGTTGTGAAATTTTTAGTTTTATTTAATCTTTTTCTTTTCTTTTTTGTTCTTCTTTTGTTTTTCTTTTTTTTCTTCAAATTTTTTGTTTTACTTTTTTTTTTTTTTTTTTTTTTTTTTTTTTTTTTTTTTTTTTTTTTTTTTTTTTTTTTTTTTTTTTTTTTTTTTTTTTTTTTTTTTTTTTTTTTCTTTTTTTTTTTTTTTACAAGATCAAGTTGAAAAAAAAAAAGATCTATAAAAATATCAATAAACATTAAGAAATTTGAGACAATCTAAGATTTTTTAAAATGAATATAATGATTAAGCAGAAAATCTTCTTATTCACCCTTTATCAGTGAAAGTTCAGTAATAAAAAATGGGTAATGCTCATTTCAAAAATTGTGACTCACTTTTTTTTAGTTTTTCGTTTTATTTTTTTTAATTTTTAAAATATCCGGTATTTTATGTATTTAAAATCGTAAAAAAGTGAATTATCAATCATATTTTAAATTTTTTTTTTCTTGAATACTAAAGAATAATTTTTTTTTTCTATTGATTATTTCAGGTGAGTCAAAATTTTGGAAACAAACTTATTGAATAACAATAGTTTTTTATTTATATTTTTCATATTTGTAAAAAAATACTATATCATTTTTATTTTACGAGATTTATTCAATTTTTAATAATTAAATAATAATAAAAGTTTGATATAATATAACTTCTGCTTATTTACTAATAAACATATTATTAATTTAGTCTTTCTAAAAATAAGTACATATTTTCAAAATTCATTAATTCATACAAACTTTTGAAATTACTTAAAGACAAATTTCATAAAAAAGAATAATTTTTATATCTATTTTTCCGGAGTTTCTAAAATAAAAAAATTTAAACTAAAAAATCAGAATTTTATTGTTGAAAATTTAACAGAATAGTTGTTTTGAAAAAGAATAATTTATAAAATTAAAATTGATAAATGTGTTTCTTTTTAAGTTTAATCAAATATTTAAGATAATAAAAACAAGCAGATCATCTTTGGCAAAACTTTGATTAATAATTATTAATCTCCTAATTTAATTTTTTTTTATATGGAAAGATTTAGATTGGTATGCTCAATAGTATATTCATCAAATAAAAATAATTAAATCATTAAAACAAGGATAATAATTATAAAATCATGTGATGTTTTAAAATCAAAAAAGTATTACTTTTTTCAACTTTTAGAAAATTTTTGTGAGAAACTTTTCACTTTAATCTTGTTTTTCTTTTTTGCAGAATCAATTTCCAAAGAAAACGATCCTGGTTTGTATTTCACCATTGTTTTTATTTGGTTCTTTATTTATGACTGACTTTATATAAACTATCATTCAAAATCATTGGCCCATCAAAAATCAAAATTTAAAGAAAACAATTTTTAATACTTGTAGTTATCTATTATAATATCAAAATTTTTATTTTAGTATTTGGTTCACTACTCCAGGGGTATTTGTTTTTCTTCAACAAATAAAATAAAAAAAGTTAAAAAAAAATTTTAAAAAAAATTGTGCCATTTATTTTGAATGAAGCATTACATGAAAAAAAATTTTTTTAAAAATTAATAAAACCCATTTATCGATTCTCCTTCCATTTGAATAACTAAATCTAATCTCTTTGTCATATTTGAAACCAATTTTTCCATTAATTCATCTGTTACTTCTTTCAAATTTTTCATTTTCATTTTCCATTTTAACATAACACTTTTGAAAAAATAAAAAAGAGAAAAAATTATTTATTTGCAAACTTTTCATTGTGAGAGGAAAAACTTCAAAACGATACAAAAGCAATTCAATATTGAAATATAACGTGGGACATTTATTTTGAATTTTAGTTTATATTGGGATATTTTATAAGATTCACTTTAAAAACAAATCTTCTTTTTTCTACATTAATATTATGTAGGATATTCAATAAAAAGGTAGAATAGGTATTGAAAATTGTAGATCAGAAAAAAATATTATTAATAGAGTATATGGAATCAGAATCTATTTCTTCCCAAATAATACAGAACAAAAGGAAAACACCATGAATATCAACAATGATGCAAACTCTTAAGTTAGAATATTTCTGAGTTAATAGTTAATAAATCGAAAAAGGAAAGTAAAATACAAAAAAGGTAATATAAACATTTTTTTATTTTTTATTTTTTTTGATTTGATAATCTTTATTCAAACTAATATATACAATACAGAATTTAAAACGTATTCTTAAACATTTCTCGATTTCACTTTATTCCAATAAAATTTCTTCACTTTTTATCCATAAAAATAGCTTTATTACTAATAATCAAATAGATTGGAATGGATTGAAACTTAGTATTTTTTCTATTTAGCAAAATTTCTTGAATGTATGAAAAAATAAGTCTTCATAAGTGTTTAATTAATTGTATAAGATTATGTAACCTGGTAAAAATTAAATTCACAAGAAATTGAAAAAATAGACACCAATCAATTAATGATTCAATAAAAAATATTGAAGTAGACCTGATATTGTCAATAATATTGAAGAGAATACTTCATATCAATGTAAACATTCTTTTAATTTATTTATATTTATATTAAATCTAAGTTTTCTATCAAGCTAATTTTTTTAAAAACCTTTGAATACAAACGAAATATTCAAAAATTTATTGTTCAAGAGAAATGTAAATTGAATCTTCTCAAAATTTAAAATCATAGTTTCCATTTTGAAAAGTGTATTTCGGCTATTAATTGGAAAAAAAGCTGCAAATTTTCTATTTTTTGAAAAAAAAAAAAATTAATACCTTTTACAATTTCATTATTTTCTAAATAAAAAAACTTTCATCAATAATCCTAACAATAAGATACTAAAATGAAATTAAAGTTGACCAGAACCGACAGTTCAAAAATCCAAATGTTTATTAATGTTGAGAGAAAAATGTTGGGAAGAGAAAAATAGTTGGACAGCATTTTGAATTGGAACATTACTGAAAATGCTTTTTAATTTCAATCGTTTGTGAAATAACTCAAGAAAATAACAATAATTTTCTTTTTATCATAACGATTAATGTAATTCTACTTTTTCAAAACCTTATCTCTTATAATCTAAAGCAAGTTTTAAAATTACCTTTTTCAGAATTAATAGTAAACTTTACTAAAACTTGGATTTTTGTTAAAATAGCATGACTGTTGTGGAAAAAAAGTGAAACTGGAAAAAAAGAGAAACACGGTTTTTAATTGGGAACATTACTGAAAATTCAAAGTAAGATCCATGAAAAAAAGAATAAAGAAATAAATAAAGACAAAATGAAGTATTAGCCACAATAACAGTTTTTTTTAATAAACTATCTTTCATAATAATTGTCCCATTAAAAATCAAATTTTAAATAAAAATATTTTTAATAATTGAAGTTATCTATTATAATATAAAAATTTAGATTTTAATATTCAATACTATACTCAAGAGATATTTATTTTTTGTCTAAAAATAAAAGAAAGAAAAATAAAAAAATTGTTAAAAAAAATTGGGAAATTTATTTTGAAAGAAGCATTAAAGGAAAAATAGAAAATTTAAAAAAGTAAAAAAACCCATTTATCGATTCTCCTTCGATTTGAATAACTAAATCTAATCTCTTTTTCATATTTAAACCCAAAATTTTCATTAATTCGGCTATTACTTCTTTCCAATTTTTCATTTTCATTTTCCATTTTAACAAAACACTATTGAAAAAATAAAAAAGAGAAAAAATGATTTATTTGTAAACTTTTCATTGTGAGAGGAAAAACTTCCAAACAATACAAAAGCAATTCATTATTCAAATGTAAGGTGGGCCATTTATTATGAAATTTAGTTTACTATCTTTTGGAATGGGTTTTTCTTGGATTGATCAATTATTAAAAATTTGTTTAAAAAATTGATTATTTTTGAGATCTCCAAAACCACAGCCACAATTTCGATAAATCAGGTAGATTTAAATTGTATTTGTTGGTTTGATTGAAAATAATATAATGGGTTATTATTTGAAGTTAATTGGTTTCTTCTTTTTATTGATTTTACTTTTTGTTTTCAGTAAGGTTCCCAATTAAAAACCGTATTTCACTTTTTTTCCAGTTTCACTTTTTTTCCAAAACGGTGATCTACTTTAGTTATCAACCATTCAAATGAGTATTCTACACACACCAAAGATTAATGAACTTTTAACACATTTAAACCTCGACTTATATACAATTCACCTAGTTATCAATAGGATTTGATTTGTATTTGACTAATGTTCCCAATTAAAAATGGTGTCCAACCATTTTTCTGTGTCCAACATTTTTCTCTCAACAGTGAATTATTTTTTCTTATTTTTGGTGGTTTAAAAAAGCTAAACTGATTCATCATAGATATTAAAAGATCGATCATTAAATGATCTGAATTTGTGTTAATGACTTATTAGATTTAATTCTTATTGTCATTTTCCAATTAAAAAAGAAAAATTTTCATTTCAGATTCTCAAATATTTTACCATTGATTATCCTAATTCGTCAAAAAAAACCTAGATCTATTCAAGACCATTTGATCATGATAATCTTGAGTTTTATTAATTTGAATAATTGTTTATTTTTGAAACTTGAGGATAAAATTGATTTTTTTCAAATTAGAAAAGAACAGTATTGTTAATTGTTATCAATGTTATATTCCAAACACGTCCACCCTAACCATCAAGAAGGAGATACTGCTGATAGACATTCAAGTTTTATTTGAAATTTGTAATAAAATGCAAAAATATTTTGAAAATTTTAAAAGTTTTTTATTTTATCATATTTGTGTTTCTCTATTTTTTTGAACGAAAAAAGCTTGAAAAATAAAATAAAGAGATAGACTTTCTTGTAAGTGATAAAAACATTATTTTTTTTGGCAAGATAAAAATGAATTATTGTTTTGTTAAAAATTTTAATAATATTCATCATAATAATCTCATTTAATCTTCTTCTTCTTCTTTTTTATTTCCTCTCATGACATTTAATTTTCTTTTTAGTCTACCTGGTCTTCCGCCTCCAAATGGGCTTTTTGAAGAAAAGCCGATGTGTTTTTGTGATTCAATTTTGACCATGAACGATGGTACATTGACTAATTGGCTCCCAACGGAGATGTGTCTTTGTTTAATAAGTACTCTTGCATGGTGAATGGATCTTGCAAGTCCTGATTTGTAAACCTGGGTCTGTAATCTTCGATCGAGAAAATCATCAATGGTAAGTGTCAAGACATATTCAAGTCTTTGTTTCTGTTCGTCAAGGATTCCAAGATTTGTCAATCTTCTTAAAAGTGCTGCTCCTTCAAAAATTCTTCTTGGATCTTTTTAAAAAACATTTATTAAGAAAATGCGATTTGTTGGGAGGGTTTATGTTTTTTCAAAAAATAAATAAAAAAAAAAAAGTAAATTGGAGGAAAGAAAAGAAAAAAAACAGGAAATTTTGTTTTTTGATGGTTTGTAAAAAGAGATTAAAGTTGGTTAATTCAAAAGCAAATTGGTAAAATTAACAATAATTATTTTTTTTTTTGATCTTTTTTTTGAACAAGAAAAAAGTAGCATAAAGAAAACGATCAAAAAAAATTAAAAAAGTGTAAAGTAAAAAAAACGAATAACAAACCATTTTCTTCAAGAGTAAGAAGGTTTCTTGCAGATTTTCTGATTTTTGCAAGTGTATAGTGAACTCTCCATACTTCTCTTTTTGTTCGAAGACCATACTTTCCAACCACTTTGAGTTCGTGATCTAATCTTTCTTTTTGGTATGGACGACGTGGTGTCTTGAATGTTTTTGATTTTCTTCGGGACATGAGAAAGGAAAAAAAAATGTTTAAATGAGATTTAGGTTAAAACTTTAATAGTGTGATAGAAATAACGGTGTAGTGTTACACTTTTCCAGTTTAATTAAATTTGATTGGTTGATCCAAAAATCTTAGAATTAAGGTGTTTGGTTAAGAGATAGTTTTTAAAATAAGTATACAAACAACAAAGAATTTCAATAAAATATCTGACGGATGTTTTATTTGTTTTTAAGGGACTAGTAAACTAAAAAAAATCTTCAAGACAATAAATTTACTAACAAATTAAAAAAAATTTTACCGTATCTTGAAATTGAAAAATAAAGTAAAAATCTGATTACTGCAAGACCAAACTTACTTTTAATACAATTTTTAGAAATGAATTATTGTTTTTAAAAGACTGATCCATTTTTCTCATTTTTTAAAAAGTTCAAAATTCAACATATTTCTGAAATATTTAAAAAAAAAATATTTACTTTGAAACAAGATTGAAATCTTATTGCCTGTAAAGGAAGTGTCCAAAAATACACTTTAAAAATGAAACCACTAAGTTCTAAGATAACTAAGTTTGAAAAATCTACGTAATCTCAAAAAAAATACAATAATTATTTTAAACTTGTAAAAAATATAATTTTTTGATTCAAAGAATAGACCAAATCAATTTTTTCTAGGGATTAAATTAAAAAATCTGAGAAAAAACACCCAAAAATTGAATTAAAAATTCTCCACAAATACTTTTTTAAAACCTGGAAAATTCAACTTATAATCTAAAGAAATATTTTTTAATTTGATTATTTATAATCCATAATTAAAAACCCAATCTTAATTATTTCAGTAACTCATTAACAACCCAATGATTAAATTTATCAAATAGACTTTACAATTCTTTCTCAATTTTTTAAGGATTTTTCAACAAAAAAAAAAAATTTAAATGCACATTTCTAATAAAAAAAAAATATATAGATATTATCAAATACCTGATTTTAATACAATCAGTTCCTTGTTTATACTCTTGATATTTGAAAAAATATATTGCCAAGTCTTTTAAATTTCAAGAAATTTCATAAATATTTGTGAATAAAATAAATGTTCAACTTTTTTAGATCTTCAAGGATACAATATTTGATTTATTTTTATTGTATTTTTAAAAGAAGATTAATTATTCCAACGTTAAATGTTCATAAAGACTCAGAAATTACTAAAAGTGATATTTCTTCAAAATTAAATTTATTAGCAAATTTTTATTTTTCAAATTTGATCCTAAAACCCAAAAAAAAACGGATCAGATCTTTTGACTGAAAATTCCATTGGGGAAATGAAATCTTTTAAAAATGATTATTCTTTTCTCAAAAGTTGATAAAAAAAGTTGCATATTGGGTTTAATTGTTTTTTTTTAAGTTTAAATAATTATTCTATTACCTTTGAGAAAAAAAAATAAATAAGAATTACTAGTCCCTTAAATTGATAGTCAAAACAATATATTTTGAAATTGATAAAACTACTGTTGTCAAAATCAAGTTTGTAAAAATATTTAATGTGTGTTTCAAAATAAAAAGTATGTTTTTTTGTTATAGAAGACCTATACATTAACCAATCCAAGAAACTAATAATAAACCCTAATTAAAATATGGTTTTGGTTTCTTAAAGTTCTATTATTTAAAAATAAATTTTAAAAATGAAGGATCCAATTGCAAAATTTATCTCAAAAAATAGAGTTAATTTATAAAAAAAAATTTTTATTCATCAAAAAAACAAAAAAATTTCAAAAAAATTGAGAATATTACTAATATTTTGAACGAATTTCATTCCTAATTTAAATTTTACTAAAATAACCAGAAGTTTACTTTCAAAATTGATTTTAACTTATGTATACTATTTGGTGATCGATTGGATGTTGCCTTGGAACAAGAAGAAAAAAAAGTACCTATTTTATTTTGTAACATGGATAATAGTCGTTATGCAGACATTATTTTGATCACTGTACAAACCCCAATATTTTTTAAAAAAAATTGTCTTGTGTCCTGTGTTATGAATTTTTATTTTGGTTATTCACCGATGGATCTTGAAAATGCTATGTGTTAAAAAAGTGGAACTGACTGTAATTGTTCCAAAAAGACACAAGAGAAATCTGGTTTTTTTATATTTTATTCTAAAAATCTATGAATTTTTGAACTTGAAAAAACCCCGAGAGAGCCTAGTGAGTATTTTTGTTTTAATTTTAGAAAAAATGAAGAAATGTAAAAAAGTGCCATATAATTTCACCCTTTCTATGAAAAAAATGGAAAATTTTGGATTAAAGAATTAATCTAGATCAACAAAAATAATAACCAATTAAAGAACAATATATTGGATATTCTTAGAAGTAAAGACTCATTATTGTGTTTTTTAATTGGTTATTGATAAAGAAAAGTATGACTCTTTATTAGAATTTCTTTTCAAACATTTAGAAATTAGGGAAGTGTCTTCCGATACTGTAGGTTGCTTAGCCTTTTCAGAATTCAAAATAAAAGAGTAAAATCAAAGATTATTGTCGATTCTTCTAAATTCTGGAAAAGCTATAGTATTTTTTTTTAATTTTTGTTTTATTTCGATATTCAATTGATTTCCAGGCTAAGAAAAATCAAAAGAAAAACCTAAATTAGAGTGCCTCGGTTTAATTTAATCCATGAAATAAATGTATTATTAAATAAAATTTCGGTTTATTTCAAAAATTAAAAAAAACATAACTGACAGTAAGAGGAAACGAATTCCCCCCTTCAAAAAATTAAAAAAAAAACCTCTTAAATTTCTCAAATTAAAATAAACCATAGTAACATAGGACTAATAAAAAAATTTTTTGATAAAATCTATATAATATTTTGATAAAAAATTTCCCTTTTATATGATAATTTTTTCCATTTTTTTAAAAAAAATATTCTAATAGCAGATTTACAACATATTGCAAATTAGATAACACATTTTATAACAAAAATAAATGTTATAAATTTTATTATTCGAAAGATTCCATAACATTTTAAACGATTCTTACACATTTGCAGTATGTTCATAATATGTTATTTTTTTATTTTTTTTTATTATGGGAGAAAGGTAACATTCATTCTTCAAAAATAAAAATACACCTAAAACAAAACTGATTTTTTTGGGGGGTTTTATTTCTAAATATATTTCAATTTTTTTTAAATTGTCAAATCACTTTTGTCGCAAACTATTTCAAATCGAGTTTTATGATTTGTTTAAAAGTATTTATTTGCACTTTTAAAAGTTTATTTTGGGATTTGAGTGCATTTACTTCTTGACTATGTGATTTTTTTTCTTGGGCTAACATTTTTGTTAATTCGATTATTCTAATTTTGAGAAATTGGTTTTGTTGCCTTAAGTGATTGATTTCAAAGAGTTTATCGTTTCCCTCTTCCAAAGTGCGATTGAATTGATTATTAATTTTGAAACTCTTTTCCTTTTCTTTTTTTTTTTCCTTTTCTTTTTCTTTTTCCTTTTCCTTTTCTTTTTCTTTTTCTTTTTCTTTATGAACCAACCAGTCTTTTCCTAATTTTTTGATCATAAATTTTTGAACAATTTGTGTAGCAAATTCTCTTCTGATCTTCGTTTCGATTATTTTTTGTTCACTTCTCCGTTGGACGAATTTATTCCACAACTCTTTAGCTTTTCCACCATCTAATTCTGGGGTTGTGTTCAACCATTTTTTTTTGCGTTGATCATTTTCAGTAATTTCAATTCTATTTGGAATAATTGTCAAAAGTTGTTGTGATCTCTTAATGGAACCTTCTAATAAGAGTTGAATTGTTTTGAGTTGGGAGAATGAATTTTTTATTCTGATTTTAATTTCCACCCCTAAGGCTGGCAATTGATCATTATTACTTTGAACCTTGTCTAACAAAGTTTGTGATTGTTTGTCAATTATCTGTAATCTTGACTTGACCTGATCTTGCCTTTCGCACAACCTTTCTGTAATTGTCTTTGCATATGTCTTGAAAACAATTACTGATTGTAATAAATTGGATGTGTCAAAGAATTTTTCAATAGTAGGCTTTTTACGAAACACTCCAGTCTCGGTTGTTTCTTTTAAAATTGGTAAAAATTTCTCAATCTTTAAGAACTTATTTAAAAGCTTTTGTTCAACATTTTCGCAACACCTTACTCTTTGGTTACCCTTAGAACTGAGATCAGAAATACAACTAGGCTCCACACTTGCATGACTGGCCACAGAGGTTATTGAGGGGGTAGATGAAGAATACCCATTCTTGACTGTTACCACCTCACCTTCCGGATTACTTGATCCTAATGCTTTGCTATTTGATCGCCCTATGATCGAAAAGGACTTTGAACTTTTCTTCGTAAACCCTTTTTTTGACTCTGTTTCTGTCTCTGTTTCAGTTTCTGTTTCTGTTTCTGTTTCTCTTTCTGTTTCTGTTTCTGTTTCAGTGATCTGATAGGAGAGAAAATTTGATTGTTTGTTTTCCTTTTCTTGTTTTGAAGAAGAGATATTTTTTTGATTTTGATCAATAGTTTTATTTTCTTCTAATATCTCTAATTGTTGAGTGTTAATTATTTGGTTCCCGTTAACTTGTACTTTGTCTTTTTTCTGTTCATTACTGGGTTCGTTTCCCATTGAAATTGACAAAAAAATATATAATAGGTAATTGGCAAAAAAATTAAAAATGGAGAAGAAAAACGATTGTTTTTTTGAAAGAATGATCAGCATATTGAAAACTTTTGAAGAAACAAAAGAATTAAAACAAGAGATTTTAATTTAAACTTTAACTCATAAATCTTGTTTCTTAGCTTGTCTTTCTTCTTTACTATAATTTTCCAATTGATAAATTTTGGTAAATTGCTTAGTGCATTTCAATTTAAAAACATAAGATACAAAAGCATTTTTGTTAAGGTAGAGTATTGAAAAAAATATCCCACATCAAAATAATCCCTGAAAAGATTATGAATTGTGAATATTAGGAAAATTTTTGTGTAATTTCAAATATTTCAGAAATAATCCTTTTGTTAAATAACCATTTTTTTATAAGGTTAGTAATAAACCTACCTAAAGTTCACCAAAGTAGGGTTTCTCTAGAATAACCCCTTTGTCGTTTGATAACCAAGTAGATATACTTATTTTAAGAAAAAAATCGAGTTTTATAGAGGTTTGCTAGGAATTTGGACAATGATATTTTTATTCTTGTTTTTTGATTTATTGTAACTTATTTATCTAGAAGTTTTATTTTCGTTAATAGAGGTTCTAATAAGTGAGTGGGATCTAATTTTCAAAGTTTGATTCTTAAAAAAAGGATTTGATTTTAAATAAAAGAAATTACATATTAATTTTTTTCATAATCACAAATCTTGCAAGGTATTCTTTTCATGTATGGCATTTTTTTTCAAGACTATATAATTCTTGAATATAAATTCACACATTTTTTTTTCTAATTTTCTTAAATCTGAAAAAAAAATAGATTGTATAGCTGTTTTAAAAAAGTGTGGACTCGAAGTTTTGTCAGTAGTGCTTAAAACTGTCTAATTCTTATGTTTTAATCAGTTCAGTCAACATCTAACAAAAGTTTTGACACACTTTTTTAAAACAGCTGTACTTTCCTTTGTCCAATCTTTTTTTGTATACTCTTGGGTTTTATTTTTATACTTTTCTTTTTTTTTTCTTCCAATTAGAAAAAAAAAATTATTTAAAACTCCAAATAAGCATTAAGAAAAGTGAGACTTTATATTTTCTCTTAAAATTCAGACACTTACCATTACAACATCTTATTATATTAAAAAAAAAATTATCTAAGAAAAATGAGAAATTTTACAAGGATCATTCCAATCAAAGTGTCCATTTTTTTTTAAATTTGTATTCATAAAAGAACGACCCGAAAAAACAATAAATTTCAAAAAAAAAAAAAATAAAAAAAAGCCTAATCGGAAGTTTATTATTTATCTTATTTCTAAACTATCCTATGTTGACTGATTCTTAAAAAAAAAGTGAATTTTTCATTTTTTTTGTGTGGTACTTGTGTAAAATCAGGTTTATATATATTATTTTGATAATTATGTGATCTAGGGGGTGTACACTAAAAAGTCTTGGGGATATAATAGGTTTTATTTTTTTAAATTAACTAAAAAAAAAAAAAAAAATCGAATTATACATCTAAAAAACAGCCCCAGAAACTTTCACAAAATAAATTACATACTTAAACTATTATTATATTTTCTAATAATGTTAGATTTTTTTTTTTTGACTTTTATTTTATACTAGAAGTATAAAACTTTCATTTTATGAAATTTTGAAAAGATTTTTTGGTTTTCTAATATAATTTCATCATTCATACCTTTTCTGTTTTCAATCATTTAACTTTAATCTTTCAATTAAAATTCAATTTATTTATATAAAGTTAGATAAAAACATTTGAATAATGAATTCCAGAAATATATTTAAAAGGAGGACTATAAACCTAAAATAATCTTCTATAAAATTTAATTGTAGATTCAACAAAAAAAAATAATAATACATATCTTGAAATTGAAAAATAAAGTAAAAATCTTATTTGTACATTGCTAAACTTTTAAAGGGATTTTCTGAAGTGGATAATTGTTTTAAAAACTAAGATCAAATTTTTCTCATTCTTGAAAATTTCTAAATCCAATTTTTTTCCAAATTATTTCCAAAAAATTATTTTCGTTGAAGAAGAAAGAACTGCTAAATTCTATAAAGGAAGTGTTTTATAATATAAAAAATACCAAAAAAAGTAAACCATTAAGTTTTGAAATAAATTAGATTTAAAAAATCTACTTAATTTCAAAAAAAATACAATAATTATTTTATTCCACATAAAATAATAATTTCTTTCAGTCATAAAAAAGATCAAATCAATTTTTCTTTTTAATGGACAAAAAAATATTGAAAAACAAACAAGTCATTAAATTAAAAATTATCCTAAAATACTTTTTTAAACCCTAGGAAATTCAACTTTAAATTTTAAAAAAAATTCAATTTGATTATTACTGAAATTATAATCAATAATTAATAACACAATCTATATTATTTCAGTAAATTGGTAGTAACACAAAGATTCAAAATAACAATATATTTTATTATTATTACATATTTTTTAAATATTTCCAACAAAAAGGCAAATTCAAATAAAAAATATAATAAAAATTTTTAATAGATAGTATAAAATAACTAATTTTATTCTAAAAGTTCCTTTTTTATACTATTAAGATTTGAAAAGGGGTATTACCTAATCTTTTAAATTTCTCGGAATTTGAAAAATATTTATGAATAAAATAAATGATCAATTTTTTGAGATCTTCAAGCATACAATATTTGATTTATTTTTTTGTTATGACTAAAATTAGATATAATAATAAATATGATTAGTTCAATACAAATTCTCATAAATTACTGAATATGAGATTTCAAAAAATAATTTTTTTTCATATTTTTCTTTTTCTAAATGGTTTTGGATCCTAATTCTCTAAACAAAAATGGATCAGATTTTTTTTATCCAAAAACTTAAATTCAAAATGGGAATTCTTTATAAAAATAATAAGTAATTTTTCTAAAGTTAATAAATCAATAGATTTTCTAAAATTGAGTGGACTTAATCAGATCTTTATAACTTAATTCATCGATTGTCATTGGGAAAATATTAAATTCAATTTTCTTTGTACAGAATTATAATATTTTTTGATTTTATATAAGTGTAATTTACAGAAAAAAAAACTTGAAATCAAAAAAATAAATGAAAAATTATTTCAAAGTTGTATACTTTTCTTATTTAAACATATATTTACTATCAATTAATATAAAAAGGCAAAAATGTTGACAGTGAACCAATTATAAAATTTTAAATATATTTTTTTTGAGACTTCAATCTTTGAATATCGGAATATTTAAACCCCAAATTGATCCGTATTTAAACTTTATATTGATTTTATACCTTGAATTAATAATAATAGTTAAGAAATATGAATATTTTTTTTGTTTCAAAAATTTACTGAGAATTTCAAATTTTGATTACTAAAAAGTATTTTTTTTTTCCAAGTAGATATCCTTTCCCATTTTTAAAATTTTTAATTGTGAAAAATACTGAAAAGGTAGATTTTTTTGTGTGGAACATTATATTGAAACTTAGTATACAAAATATTATTCACTGTCCAATTTTTGAGAAGAATCGAAGTATATACTTGTGGAATTTTAACTTTTTTATTAATATGTATCATTTTTTTTTTAAATTTGTGGTTTTAACTATTCAACTTTGTTAATATATATATTTCCATGTTTTCATAGGAATTATGATCAAATAAATCAAAAAAATATACAAAGAAGCTAAAAATTCAAAATAATTTCTGTTATTTTTATATAACCAAATAAGAAAGTTTGGCTTGCTGACATAAATTTAATAAAATACAGAATAAAATTAAAAAAATGGAAAATAAAAATATTTTTTTCGAATAATTTTCGCCATTAACTTCTTAATTTTGATTTGGGCCTAAATTCACTTCCTTAATTTTTTTATCCTTTACTTAATTATTATTTATTGGTCAAATTATTTTTTTTTCACAAATTTTTTTTCACAATTCTATTTTCAAATAGTTTTATTGACTCGAAGCAATGATATAGAATATTATTTCAAAGTTGAAAGTAAAGGGGGATTTAGTAATATAAACCAAAAAAAAAAAAAAATGAATACAAAAGATTCAACTAAATAAAAAGAAAAATTGATTAATAGATTAATCAAAAAATTATTATTTATTTTGAATTTTTACAATTTGATATCAAATTAATAATTCTAAAATCAAATAAAAGACTAAATAAATCTCTTTTTTTGGAGATGTATTCAAAAAATATTATATTTTCTTTAAAAGAATCAAAATTGAATGAATTTCAAACTTAAAATTCATTAATAAAAAGTCCTTTGAAATTTCTTTATAAATAAGAAATATTTTTTTTCTCAAATATTTTTCAAATAAAAAGTTTTTACATTCTGTTTTAGAAATAAAGACAAGCAAAGTAGAAACGTGTGTGTCAAATTTTCCAGATAAGATCAAGAATGATATGATCTTTATTTATTTTTTCTTGATCAATTTTCAAATTACTAATAAAATCTAAAAAATTTCAAAAAAATTTTATTTCAATATCCATTTTACTAAATCTTTGAACTGTTTCTTATCAAACAGTCCAAGACAAAGAAAATTTTGAAGAACAACTAATTTTACAGAGTTTCTTAACATTTGACTTCATAAAATACTGTATTCAAATCTTGATCAGAATAATTTCAAAAAAGGAAAATCAAGTAAAAATTTCCAAACATAAATTGTAATATAGCAGTATTTTGATTCCTTTTTTTTTTTTTAATTGTAAAGTAAATAGGGGTTACTAATACTTGACTATTCCACTCCTTTATTTTAAAAATTAATACATTTATTTGAATAAAGAAATTATTTTAATAATTCTATTTCTCAGAAGCACTTCACTCAAAATTGATAAAATGAACCAACGCACTTAAAATTCAAAAAAAAAATGAGAATTTTCTTTCTTTAAGGAAAAAATTACAATTTATTCTCTCGATATCTTTCCTATATTTTTTTTTAAAATAAATCTATAAGCCCTATTCCTTGTTTATATGTTATATATATCTTTTTCTATTATTTCTAAGTTCTTCAAAAAAAAATGTTCATGGTCTAAATTTTGGTAAAGGCTTAAAGTCAAAAACACTTTTTAGTTGACCATTGTGAAAAAAAATTGAGTACTAGAAAAAAAAATTGGGTCAAACCAAAAATTTGTTTTGGTTTTTTAACTTGTAGATATTGGCAAAATGATTTTTGATCAAAGTAAAATTTTATGAACAAATCTTACATTAATGAAAAAAAAAAGTCATTACTAATTATAATTTTTAAAACAAGTATTATTTCGTTTCATTTTGACTCTTTAGAATCGCTTTGTAACGTTAAAAATATAAAAATTGACTTTTAATGGTACATTAGACTAAAAATGTTAATAATTTTTTCTTAGATTACATTCCAAGATCAAGTTAGTCATTATTTGGGAAGACCAAAAATTAATAATCGTTTTAAATTAAAGGTTTGGTATATGTGGATTTACAAAATTTAAATACTTTCTAAAATCTTAATATTTCATTATTTTGTCTTTTTGATTGTAAAACATTAGTGGAAAACAATCTATTTTAAATAAATATCTTTTTTTTGAAAGATTATTTGATTCAATATGGTTTAAAAGAGTATTTAAGATTATCCTTGATAAATTTACGTTATCTAACAATGATAAATATCTTATTGAATTAATATATTTGAATATTTCGACTTAAATAGTTATCTTAGATTTAATAAAATTTTTAATAAAAATTTTATGTATATATCTTTTTACATTCCATAGCAATTCCGAAGGGTCAAAATGCAACGAAATAATATTTTTTTCTGATAATTTTCATTGTTAATGACTTTTGTTTTTTCATGAATATAAGATTTGTTCATAAAATTTTACTTTCATAAAATAACATTTTGCCAATATCTACGAGTTAAAAAACCAAAACAAATTTTTGGTTTGACCCAATTTTTTTTTATATACTCAAATTTTTTTCACAATATTGAATAACTTTTTTTTCAAAAAAGGAAAAGTTCAATCAAGATGGGATTAGAAATAAAAAAAACTGAATTTTAAACACCAATTCATTTGTCGGTGTTGGACCCTTTTTATCGACCTTTCTGTAAAATAATTTTAATAAGAGAAACAATCTAATAAATTCACTTATTTTTCTTGTAATTGAGAAAATGAAATAATATTTCAACAAAAAACTCATATTTGATGTCTTATTTTCCATAAAATGTGTGTAGATTATTAAACTTGTTCAAAGTAAAGAAATATTAGTTTATAAAAAGATAATTTAATACATAACCTTTTATTGGATTTTTACAGGGTCATTTTGGATAACAATAAACAAGACTAAGCAAGCATTCAAAAAAAAGTTACAATCATAAAACGAAATTAATTACCGCAACACCTTTGTTGATAACATTAAATTCTTCAACTCAACTGATTTCATTTTGTTGAAAACTTTTCTTGGTCAAATTAAAAATTGAAAAAATATGTAAAATTAAAAAAATTGATTTTGAGTAATTTTTGATATTCTATCACAATAAGTTTTGACTGAAGCGAAGTATAAGAAATTACGTATACTAAAACAACGTTTCATCAAAGTTAATACTTGTTAAAAATTATTCTTTTCAAAAAAAAAAACTTTCTGCTTAAAGATGTGAAATGAGAGACACTTTCACGAAAATCGGGGGATTAGACCCTTACAAAGTTGCCTACCATAAATCCTTGACTATCTTAGTGTAAAAATTGAATGAAGAAATCCATTTTAATTTTTCAAGTATATTAAACCGTTGGTATGATAAAAAAGAAGAACAAAATTTCATTTGTAGAACATAAAAGGAGCCCCTTTCAATGAACCTTTCCACACCGAGTTGCCAAATATTAAAACATTTTTTTTTTTCATCTTTGTTTTAGTAAAGCAAAATATGAACAAAACAATTTATGATCAGCAATCCCAAAAACAAACAGCCAATAAGAATAACAAAGGAAAAATAAATATTGGATCAACAACAATTATGTATAACAAAAATGATCCAAGGCTGTATACAGTTCCATGTAAATACTGGAGTTTGGGAACTTGTAAAATGGGTGAAAAGTGCAGGTTTTTACATGGGAATAAGGTAAATATTGGTTTACAATTTTTTTTATTTGTTTGAAAAACTGTAATCATTTCTCGTTTGTTGTGATTTGAAGTCCAAGAAAACGAAAAACGAAAGTTAGTGTGTCTTTTCAAAGTTTAGAGAGTCCAATTAAAAAGAAAGGAAACTTGATTATAAGTTACTACTGCTTTTCCCAATACATTAACAAAAACAAATTCAAATAAATCCTGATCAAATTTTTGCTTATTAAAATTTCGTTTCTCTTCAATTTTTGTTTAAAAAGTTAAAAGATGACCCTAGAAGACCAGAGTATAAGAACAGCACAAATCAATTAAACCCAAAGACTGAATTTCAACTCCTTTCAAGGGAGTCCAATTCCGATGAATATGAAGAAAATAACAATTTCGTGATCACAAACAGAACATTTGAAAAGACCAACAACATACACTTAAACGAATTCCAAACAAACTATACATTACCTTTTGTAAGCCAGCATTTTTCAAAAAACAGTATTTCTTTTTTTTTGCTTTTAGATTATTTTTTTGGTGCTTGTGTATTTTGGCTTTTTGTGCTATTCAGGGAAGATCAAAAATGATTTGAAAATCCAAAAACAGAAATTGTTTTATTGTTGAACCTAAATTAAAAACAATAGATGAATCTAAAAGTGAACCACCACTAATTTTTGGATACTGCTATTTTCCAATTAATAAATGAAAATTTTTATTTCAATTTCCAAACTGAATATTTATTATTACTGCTACAATCAAATTAGCAGAGTAAAAATTTTGTCTCAGAGTTTACTAAGGAAGTTTAGTTTATTGTCTAAAAATATCATTTCGAAACCATGGTGTTAAAGATCTTTGGATTTTATTCAACTTTAAAACTAGAAAAATATTCTGAAGAATTTGTGAACGAAAAATTTTCATTTTTTAATTGGAAAATAATAGTATTGTTTCAAATTAAGGTTTACAATCCCTGAAACTGGAAAAAAAGATTATATTATGTTAGGTGGTAAGTTACATGTCAATTTGGTTCTTAGATGTTCGATCTTGGACTTGATTTTAATTTTAATAGTGGTTAAAAAATGAAATTTTTGGCAATTTATTTTTTTTTATCCGAAATTTGAATTGAAGAGTGTAAGAATAATAGGATGGAAGGCAAGTTATAAAAGAATTTTGATTTTTGGGCTTTGATTGAAATTTTTATTTACCCTTGGCTTTATTTGGAGCTTTTCAAAATTTTTCTTTTTTTTATGCAGGCCTTTTCTTATGTTTTTTACGTTTAGAGGGTGCAAATTTATAATTTTGGAATTACCTCTAGATTTTTATGGTTCTGAAAAAAAATTGATTTATGCAGCTTTTTTCTCCTATATTTTCATTTACAAAATTTTTGAAACTCACAAAGCTTACTTTTGAAATGTTTTTTCCAAAAATTGAATTTTGATTTTTTTTTTTTTTATAAGCCACCTAATGTTATAAATCAAAGAAAATTTTGAATTGTAAAAAATAATTTCGATAGAAATGCTCATAAAATGAAACTTTTCCATATTTTTTTTTGTATTTTTTAGGAAATAATATCTTTAACTTTCAGATCAAAGAGCCACCTCTTTTGTGTTTGCCCATCCTTTGAAAAAAAGAGAATATTTTTGATAACAGAATTCATTCGAATTAACAAAAACAATAAGAATAATATCTTTGACATTATCTAAATTAACAACTCCCTATTCATCTTGTCATTGGTTAATGATAAAGAAAATTATGGTTATTTATTGAAATTTCTAATCAAAAATTCAGAAATTCTGGAAAACCTAACAGAGCACTTTTTTAATTTAAGAAAGAAAAAGAAAATTTCTTAAATTAAAAAAAATCCAACAACGCTTTTTCATAATTCAAAAGAATGAAGAAAAATCTTTGATTTTTACCTTCATTCTTTTAACTTCTGGAAAACCCAACGGTGCTTTTCTTGAGGTTTTCTGTTTTATTTGTTAAGTGTTCTAGGTTTTTTTGAGGTTTTCTATTTTATTTCTAAAGTAAAAAAAAACCTAACGAAAATCTATTGATTTTCTAAATAAATAGAAAACTCAAAAAAACCTAACGAAAATCTATAGATTTTACAATTAAACAGAAAACTCAAGAAAACCCAACAGAAGGTACCTAGGTTTTCCAAATAAAACAGAATAGAGTAAAATCTTTGGGTTTACTCAATTCTTTTAAATTCTGGAAAACCTAACAGAGTTTTTTTTTTTAAATTTAAGAAATAAACAGAAAATTTATTAGATTTTTTTTTTATTTCTCAAATTAAAAAAAAACCTAACTGCTGTATGAGAAAATAAACCCACCACTTCAAAATAAAAAAAGAGCCAACTTTTGAACAATTACACTAAAAAGACAAAAACTTTTTTTTTCGTTTTCTGTATAATTATCAAGGTATCACTAACTGTTTGAATATTATATATATATATATATACTTTTATGTAATCTTTTTTTTCTGAACTATAACAATTTTACTAATAATAATCGTTTATCTACTAAACACAATTTGTAAACAAATAGGGATTAAATAGCCAAAGAAGCACAAATAAAATGATCCAAACAGAAATTTCAAAAAACGATCATAATATGAATACAAATTTAAAAATGGAAGAAGAAGATTCAAGAAAAGTAAAAAATATTAGATTTAAATTAACACCGGACGAAATACCAACCGACCAATTAATTAATAGGTATGGAAGAAAACCATTTTTAGAATTGAATGTTCTGTATTCCAATGAAAAATCGATTGTTCATTATTCCAACACAATAAGAACATTATTCATCGATAATGGGATTGATGTCCATTTAAATTATCAAATGGAATTTGGGAAGATCATTAAAACAGAAAATTTATCAAAAATAATTTCACAAAGCATTGCAGACTTTATTGTAGTTATTGGTGATCGAAATTTAAAAAACCATACCTGCCAAGTAAGGAGAAAAAGGAAATTAGTGGAAATGCATGTGGAGGATGTTATTGAAGATATATGGTACGATTGGGAGAAAACTCATCAAATTTCTGAAACTAAATTCGGTTTTAAAATACCAAAAAATCATAAAATATACCAAAATTCCAATGTAAAAAATGATAAGGTAAATTTCACAAATAATCATTTCCTGTTTTATTTTTATTTTTTAGATTTCTTTAATGCTTAATTCATAAAAATTAAAAAAAAAAAAATCCATTTTTGATTACTTATCAAGTCAAAAAAATGTAATGAAATTTTGAGTTCAATATCCTTTTATACATTTTTGTTAATTATATTTTTTTTTTTAAAAAAAAAAAGCCTTCATTCTAGAGACTAATTTAAAACTCGACTGTTTTTTCAAGTCACTTTGCATATAAACCATAATAATATATTTTTTGAAGTGGAATTAATTTTTTATACTAAATCGAAAAACAACTCAAAATGGTATATTTATAAAAAAACAGTAAGTTTAAAATTATTCCAAGTATCGTGCTTATCCACTCTTTGAATTAGAACGTATATATTTAATCACGACAAAAACCACTTTTTTAACAGATAAAGTATTTTTTAACACTAAAATCCTTCGTAATAAATCGAACGAACTTCAAAATTATTTTACATTTTTTTTGAATTTAACAGTATTTATTCAAAAACTTATTGTAATTATATTTTAACCCTAAAAATAGGATGCCCATCGCCAAAAACTTTTTATATTGCTTGCAAGACATACAAATTTAGGAGATATTGATTCGAAAATAACCAAACTTTCAAAATTATTTTCAACTTTTTTGGAATACTCAAAACTTCAAATGAACGGAGTTTCGAATTTAAATTCCCAAATTCCTGATAATATCTTACTAACAACTTTAAAAAATATTGAATTGTTTCAAAAAACTTTAAAAGTGAGCAAACACGTAGTTTACCAAATCAAGTCTAAAAGAGAACCAATAATAAAAAAATTAAGAGATAAAAGAGGTCATATTGCAACTGCGGGCTTTTTCCCCAAAAATAAAAAACCAAAAATTCCTATAAAATTAAAAAAAGAATTATTAGAAATCATCAACCAAACTCTGCAAATTCTTAATAACATCAAAGAAAGAATAGCAATCTACCAAGATCGAATCAAAAAATTGCAATACCAATCCATACAACTTTTTAAAAATAATAATAACAATAATTATGATTATGATAATAAAAGTGTCATTCAAAATAACATTCAAATTTCTATTGAAAGATTCAATAATAATTATAGTCTTAGCCATGACCATAATCATAATCATAATCATAATAATAATAATATGGTTTTTGATGAAAACGTCGATCATTATTTTACAAATAATAACCGATCTGGAATACTTTACAAACAATTAAAACAACAATTTGAAGATTTTTTAGAAGTGATGAGTGGGATGGAATATTTATATAGCGAATATATCGAAGACGAATTCGTGAAATCGAAAAAAACAGTAAAAAAAAAGAAAAAAATTAAACAAAGCCAAATACAAAAACCAAAAACATTAAGCAGACAAAATGGCCAAGGAATGTTCCATAGACTTTCACAGCCATCTTTTACTCTGCTAAATAATTATCAACCACCACAAACATTAATTGGTAATCTGAGTACTGGTAATCTCTTAGAAATCAATAAAAAAAATTCATCCTTATCTTCTCATTCGAGTATGGGATCATTTAATCAATTTTATAATTTAAATTAAAAAAAATGTTTTTTTTTTAATTTTTTGTTTTATATAATAATTTTTTTTCTCTTTTTTATTTTTTTTTTTATTTTTTTTTTTTTTTTTTAGTTTTGAATTTATTATTTTAGTTATTTATTTTTATTATTATTTTAGTTTTTTTTTTTTATTATTATTTTTATTTTATTTTTTTTTTTATTGACACAGTTATATATATATATATATATATATATATACCTTTTTTTGCCTCTGAATAAAAACTAATGATTATAAAAGATAGTTTATAGAGTTAAATTATAAATAAAATGAAATTAGTATATGATTTTTTTAATTTTTAAAGTGTTTTTTGTACTTATTCATTTATGTATTATATATTTTAGATATAATATTTACTATATTGAATATTACAATTTTTTATTTTTTATGCTTTAAACCTTTTCCAAATTTACATTTTTAAGTCGTTTCGGTACCTCCTCTTCTTGTGTGTGTGTATGTATGTATGTGTGTTGAGGGGGAAGGAATTAAAACAATACTAGAATTGATAGACTTGTTCAAGATTAGATCTTACACTAAACTTGATCTAATCTTTAACTGGACTTATACAACTGAAGTGACTTAATCCATTTGAAACAATTCGAAACCGAACTGAAGTGAACCGAACCGATCGTTTCTTTCAAACTGTCCAGTCATTCCTTGTACTGTTTATTTTACAATTGAGTCTCTATCTTGTCTAGAGATACTTTATAAACAATATTTAAGTAACTGAAAACAAAAAAAAAATAAAAAAATAAAAAAAAAAGCACAGCATTACACTATATTGTAAAAAATTTGTTAAATGGAAAAATTTTGTCAAATCAATTTATCAAAAAAATACAAATTAAATTGTAAACATCACTGAAAAAAAAACCAATTAATTATTTTTTTTTTATTATAAAAATTGTTTTTGATAATCTTTTGTATATAAGATAATAAAATAAAATTAATACTACCGTTCTTAATTTGAACGATCTATTGACCCAAAACCTTTATATTATCCTTTTACAAAAAATGGAATTTTTAATTGTAAAGATAACTGGGCAAAAAAATATTAAATCTAATTATTCATTAACTAGGTAATTTCTTGTAAACAAACTAAGATATATAAACTAAAATTCAAAATTTTCCACACAGCTAAAAATGTTCCAAAGAATCATGATAATACAATTTCATTCAAATTGGAAATAATTTTGTTTTTATAAAATATGAAAATCATTTTTTCATCTTTTTGTTTTAGTTTGTTTTCATTTCATTTTTTGAATTGCTTAACTTGTTTTGTTCGATCAATATTTTTTTCAACGATTGATTTTAGGTTGGAGTTGAATTGTTCCAAATAGAAGAACTCAAATAAAATTAGTTGATAGTATCTAACATTTGATCGATCAATATTCCTAATCGAATTTCAACATATTTACCAATGATTGTTTTGTTTTGCTCTCTCCAAAATTTTTAACACACCCCTGATTTATTTGAATTGATAATTATTTATTTTTTGTTTTGTGAGTATTGTAATATATAAAAAAGTGTTAACATTTCAATTAGCGAATGGTTCTAATTTGGTATTTCTTCTTGAATTAATTAAATAAGTTTTTTTTCAAAAATCGAAATTTTGGTGTGTTAAAAATTTTGAATTAGAGTTTATATATAAGCTATTTCCAATAAAGTAGGGCAAATCTGTTATCAAATATATCTTTTAAACTCAATATTCAAAAAAGTATTTAAACATCCAAAATCATTAAAAATTATTTATAGATTCTTGATAATAATTCAATTTGTACTGAGTTTGTATTACATAAATACAAAATATTAAATTTTCTGATCTCCATTTTATCTGATATTCTTTCTGATTTAAAATTGATCTTTAATATTTTCTTTTTGATTGAAAAAACCGTTTTCATAAATTATTTAATCTCAAAAAATTTTCAAATAGAATTAAAAACATATAACTGTATTTTATTGTTTAAAAAATCATTTGTACCCTTTCCATATTTCCAGTTTTTTATCGAAATTGGTCGTACATTGTTTTCACCAAAAAAAGTACTATTTTTTTTTTCATTTTTTGGAAATATTTCATCTAACATATTATGTAATAAATAGCATCACGATTTATTCAATTGGTATTAATATGAAACTTAATTTAGTGATGCCAATTAATAAATACTTTCACGAAAAAAGATGATTTTTTATGAAATGTAAAAAAAATGCCCCACTTTTTTGGAAATATCTTATAGAAATAAAATCTATTTGATAAATTGTGAAACACCTAAAAAAATAAATTCAACTATATATATATATATATATATATATATATATAAACAAACCATCTTTAACTTACAAGAACAACAAATAATTAAATCTTATTTGTAATTCAGTTTAAGTCATTATTAATATATAAAAACCTGATATTATTATATTAGAACAAAATAAAACGAAAAAATAAAAGGGAAGTGAGTCACAATTTGTGAAATGAGCATTACTGATGTTTTATTTCCGAAATTTCACTTTAAAAAAGTTACATAAAAAGATTTTTTTCAAATAATTAGAATGATTTTAAAAGTTATTTAATAGTTTCAATTTTTTTAGTTATTATTCGACATTCTGAAGATCTTTTTTTTTATTTTCACATGATCTTTTGGCAGAAAAAAAAGATCAAAAAGAATTAAAATTAAAAATAAAAGTAAACAAATAAGAATAAAGAAATAGAAAAAGAAAAAAAAAAAAAATTGAAAAAGCAAAACGAAAATTTGATGGAAAACAAACATTTAAAAAAAAGTAAAACAAAAATTTGAAAAATTGAAAAAATGATTCTGATCCAAAAATTTGAAAATATTTTTTTGATAAGAATACTGAAATAAATCCTCGAAATAACTTCCATTAACATTATAAAGTGAGTCAAAATTTTTAAAATTTAAACTCTATTTCAAAATCCTTTGCCTATTAAAAATCAAATTTTGAAAAATTGAAGTTTTCTATTATAATAAAAAAATCACATTTTTAATATACAGTTCTATACACTAGAAATATTTGTTTTTTGGTCTAAAAAAAAAGTAAATTAATTTTCCATTTATTATAAAATTTCGTTGTGTTTATATCAATAATGAAGACTAGTTTGTTTAAAGAGGAATTTGAAACTTGTCTATTAACTATAAAAAAAATCTTGAAATAAAAAAAAAGAAATTTAAGGTAAATGCTGTAGCTTTAACATAAGAAATTCTCTGATTTATTAAATTTTCCAAATCTTATTAAATTTGAAAAAAAAATTCTTTCTGAAAATATTTACAATTTAAAATAATTTAGAGATAAAACTTTGAGAGTTGGTTCAAATATTTGCGATGACTCTGTACAAGAATTTTCATATAAAATATAAAACAATGTGGGTATATAAAGGTTAATGAAACAAAACTGGAACCATTAAAATAACAGTACTATCAATATAACACAGTAAAAAAGAATGTAACTCATACAAAATTCAAGAAAAATTCATTAATTATTGAAATAATCAATAAAAAATTTGAAAAAGAGTATAATTCTTCCACTGGTTTAAATATTAAAATGTTCTTTTTTACATCTTTAAAAAAAAGAAAACAAAGGGCCACTAAAAATTAATTTATTGTAATTTTTTACAAATTAGTTGGAGTTATTATTATTTTTTTAAACTAGTTAATAAAAACCATATCTTGTAATAATAAAAGCAAAAATAATTAAGTCGAGATTTAAAAAGGTATTGGATTTTTTTGAATAAAAAAAGTTACATTATCTAAAATTAAATAAAAATATTTATTGGAAAAAGCAGAAATATTTATGAAAAAATAATGTTTAATTTAAATTTCTAAATTTTATAGATGTCCCTATTTTCAATTATTTGTTTTGATGATTTTCAGTTTTTATAGCTCCAATTTTCAAAAAAAAAATAAAAAATAAAATTGATAAGAATTGTGATAGTTTATAAAACTTTCTATTTACATCCAAACAGTTTTAATCTAGAAAAACATTAATTTAACATATTTGAATTATTAACTTTCATTTTAATGGTCATTATATAAAGCAATCTTTTCTTTTTTTATTTAGAAGATCTCTAATTTTTTTTTTCTTTCTTTTTTAAAGTTTAATTATCGGGTTTTTACTATTACATCTGTTCTAATTCTGTTTTTTAAAAATATATAGATAAAATTGTTTATATTTTGCATTTATAGTGAAAAGTGATCAAATTGAATACTGTTAATTTCGAACTCTTGGACTTATAATACTATTTATATCCCCCACCCTAATACCAATAAGAAAAGTTAAAAATCTTTCGATATATGTCTTGATACAATTAGTGATAAAAATACAATAGTTGTCCAATTTTTAGTGAATTGTAATCTAATATTTTTTCAATGTATATTCTTCTTTTTTTTCTCAAATATTTTCAATATTATTTTAAAATTTTTTAATATTCCAAAGAGAAAAAATATAGTAAAATTCTATTTTATTGTTCCAACTTTTATTATTCTCTTATTTTTTTATTTTTTTTTTTAATGTTTGAAATAATTCAAAAAAGATTATCAATCAAAATATACAAAATTTATATTCCTAATTTCAACTTATTTTCCATTTATTATCCTCAAAATGAATTCAAATTGAATCCTAATATTGAACAGCAATTTTCTGGAACAATCTCTTTTCTTTTCTTTAAATTACCTTATGAGTATTGGAATTTTAAATGGGAAAGATATTTTTACTTCCTTTTCCAGGTTTTTTTCTTTTTTATTACCAAGTCACTCAGAGGTGTAGGTTGTAATTTGAAAACTCTTTGATCAAGGAAAATGAAAATGAAGTGAAAATTTTTCCTATTTAGAATTCAAATACGTGTTTAAATTTCATTTTTTTTTCACTCCAAATTCGTTAAATTGTACTTCACATATAGACAATTTTTTCAACAATGCAAAAGAAAAAAAATTCTCAACCTTAAAATTTTATAAAAATTTCGATTTTTAATATAATTATTCAAGGTGTTAACCTTAAAATTTGGCAGGTACCAATATATTTGATAATTTCATTATGTGGACTTGTTCTAGAATTAACTGTCAAAGATTGTAATTCAAGTTTTTTTTTTTTTGAGAGATTAATTGCAAATAAATAGGAATTTTTGTTTAATCATCTTTTGTCAAAATTAATTATTCCTTCTCACATCATGAGCTCGAAGATAAGAATTTTTGTCTTGAATAAAAAAAAATAAACATTTCATCTTCAAACATCATTTGTTTCTCTCTTAATAAATTTTTAAGTGATTTTTGATAAAGATGCAGATCAATAAATGTTAAAAAATTGATTTCTAAAAACTAAATTGAAAGAATACAAAGAGTCTTTGTAATGTTAAACATAAACCTGTGTCAAGAGGGAATTAAGATTTCAAATTGATTTGACTTTTATTTTTTTTAATTGTTTTGCGAATAAATTAGGTAACGATCATGAATTTAAATTTTCACGAAATAGTCGAAAACTCGCCAATTTTCGAAAGAAAAATCCATATTTTTGAAGAGAAATTGGATGAGTTTAAGGATTACCTAAAGAGATTAAAAAAAAAATTGGTTCAATATTCGAAAATTGCAGAATCATTGAGCGAACTCGGGATGGAGATCTCAAAAGAACTGATCTATTTCAACCAAATCGAGCGTGAACAGGAAAATTGTGATCTTAAAATAATGGATTCTATTCATTCATTTAGTGAGACGATCAACCAAATTAACCAATCAAGAAAATTGTCGGTAAGTCAAAGAAACAAATGTTTCTTTTTCTTTTCTTTTTTGAATTAAATTTATATATCAACAAGTTGTAACTTTGGTTTTGTCTTGCCTTTTCTCTCGATACAAATTAATGTTGTAATTTCAAACCATGAAATTTTCAGTTTTCCAAAGTTGACTATTTATTATTAGATCCGATTGACAATTTTATCAACAATGATTTAAATGAGGTGAAGGAGTCCAGAAAAAAGCTTGACAAACTTATGGGTGAAAGAGATCTTGTTCTTTCAAAATTTTCAAACCTGTCCTTTACAGAAGAAGATTCCAAATACAAAGAATTCTACAAAGAATGGAAGCAACTTGAGCAAAAGTATTTTTCGACTTTTTATTGTTTTTGGTGTTGTTTTTTATTGTTTTAAATAATTTATTGTTTCTTTTCTTGACACCGTTTTATTTGTTGGATGTTTAAATCATTAAAATTGAATTTCTTTTTTACTTTTTAGGTGTGCAATATCCAATTTTGAGTTAGTTACCAAATTGTCTCAAGTTAATGACAAAAAAAAATATGAGTTTGTCGAAAAACTTTGTATGGCTTTAATGAACCAACTTGGATTTTTTCAAATAGACACAGATCTGATGCACAGCTTTAAACAACAATTTGAAGATCTTTGCTCTTATTTGGATGAAATAAAAGAGCAATCACTTCAAAACCAAAACGAGTTGCTGTCTCAGCAAGAAGGCATAATTCAGGTATGCTGTTATTTCTTCTTTCACTTTTTTGTTTTTCAGAATCTCTTAGAAAATTTCGAAATTTTAGAAAAATCCTAAAGAGATCCTCAGACACCCAAACAAATCTCCCAAAAAATATAAACACTTTTGTGGTCTTTCTAATTTAAGAAATCGTTTGTTTTCAAAAATTCTAGAAAAAGTCATGATAATAAAACATTGAATCTTGTGTTGTTTTTAAGGACTACCGTTTCAATAGAAAACAGTGGAGTTGTGAAAAAACACTCTTGAAAAAGTTCTCTCGTCTCAGTTTAATTTACCCATCTAAAATTTCTTTTAACAAAAAAATGCGAAATTTTTACAATTTCCAACACTTTTTTCACACTTATTTCTTGTTAGATCATAAATCAAAATTTGTTTTTAATATTTTGGGAATTTCTTTTTACATAATCCATAAACACAAAACAATTCCTCAAGCTGTTCTAAATATATATTTTTTTAGTTACTTTTATAAGTTTGTATTGATGAAAAAATTTGAACTTTGTTTTTGAAAATCAATTGATTATTTTTTTTAAAAATTTTCAATCAAAAATCTTTATAACAAATTTTTTTCCTTGTTTGTTGTGCTTTTAAACTTCAAAAATTAGTATTTTTTGTCTAATTTCTTGAGAATTAAATTTTTTTTTGAGTATTAAGTATAAAATAACACAACAACACAACACCCCCGAGGGTTGAAATTATTCCTTAATGCTATTGGTTTATTTTTTCCCATTTCTAAATATCAATTATTAAGAGGTCAGTATTTCTCTTCAACAGGGTAAAATGTTAAAATATGTTATTGATGAAATTCAGTACTTACTAAATTTGAAAAATGCCAAACACCAAAAAATTATATATCTACTCAGAAACCAATAAAAGAATATTTTTTTTTGTGAGACAATTTTTTTTTCCATTTTTTCTGAAAAAGAAATCTATTAAATTTATTTTATTTCTCACATTATAACAATTTTTTACCAGGCTTATTGGCATTTTGATCATTATTAGACAACAACAAGTCTTTGTTACCAGGAATATTAATCTAAAGCTTTTTATTCTTTTTTGATATAATTCTTAGGGAGAAATCAAAAATTGATTTATTCAACCTTTTATAAAATATCCATTTTATTATAATAAGGATAGTTTTATTCCCTAGATTTTCAAACACTTTGCAAATTTCCCTAAGAAACTTTATTTTTATTTTTAAAATAAAATTTTCACAAAAGATATTTGGGAATTTTGTAATTTTATCCTCAAAATTCAAAATCATTTTTTTTTATTCTTGAAAAGATTTAAATTGTTGGAACAATTATTGTGAATAATTACAAAAAAAAATTTGTTTAAAAAATGTTTTCAAAATTATTTTGATTTTTTTTCTAGCTGATTTTGAAAACGAGAAAACGACTTTTTTCAAATTTTAAACAATTCAAATATTTTACTTTAATGACTTGATTTTCATTGATAATAGTTAGTTAAACTTCTATCAAATTAAGATTTATTTAATCATATAGACTTCTATTAATATTATTTTTTGAGATTAGAATTGAAATATTAATAATTAAAAATACTAACCAAAATTAAACCTTTTCTTTTAAAACCAGCCACTCACCAATATAAAACTAAAAAGACGATTTATACCATTTTCAAGAATTAACTTAATTTTTAAAAAAAATAATAGGTTTTTTTTGATTTTATCTTGGAAACATGCGAATTTTTATTTCAAAAAAAAGAACTCAAACTAATAAAATTGCTTAGGTGGTGTTAATTCATCCATTCAAAAAGCCCAAAAAACAATTTTCAAAAATAAAAAATTTCTAAGATCTCACCAAGATTTCATTTTTTTTTAATAACAAACAATTTTTAAAAAGTTTTGAAAATATATCGAAATTTACCAACCGTTTTCACAATACTTCGAAAGAGTTTTTTTTTTCTTTCTTTTTATAAAATGCCTATATATTTTCTCAATTTGTAACTGTTTAATTCAAATTTTAAAAGTAGTTTCTTTAGTTTATTTATTTTCTTTTTTTCGTTACAACTTTTTCAATTTACTAGAGTAATGCTTTTTTTTTTAGCTTCACTTACGTGATGTCTGCCTTTATAATCTTTAACCATTTTTTCGGGGTTGAATTTTTGATTATTTTTTTAAAAATATTGGTTTTATTAAATCTTAAAATTAAATGATTTTTAAAAAATGTTCATTTTTTCACAATGTTATGAAATAAATCCAAACTTTCAAACATTCTTATTTTAAAAAAATAATTTAATAATATCGATAAATTAACATTAAGAGAGAATTTATGAAATAAAATTATGATATATTAATAGAAAGAAGATCATTTTTTTAATTTTTAAAATTTTTAATTTGATCACAATTAAAGAATTTTTTTATATTATTATCATTAATGAAGAAGTGTAAATTACACTATAGGTGTTCTTTTACTTCAATTTACTCAAAGGGAATCCAGTCCTAAAAACATATATTTCATGATTATTCATCCAAATTACCCAAATTTTCTTTATGGTTAAAAAGCAAAAAAAAAAAATTAAATAAAAAACAATTTAGAAAAAAAAAAAAAAGAAATTTAAAAAGTTTTGATAAAAAGGAATTGGTAAAAAATCAAACAAACGGCAATGCATCTTTAACCAAGAAAACCCAGAATCACGGGCAAAATACTGTTGATTGATTTGATTTAATTTAATTTGATAAGTGATCATGAATGTTCATTTTAGGAAGCCATTGTTTAATTATTGTTATTTCTTTTTTCTTTTTAATCTTAATTTACTTTAAACCTTTGACATTTTTTCTATTTCTTTTCTTTTTTATTTTCAATTTACTCATACTTTCATATTTCAGTATCACAATATTAACAGGTAACAACATGATCTTTTCCCTTTATAATTCTACTTCCCAATAAAAAGAAAATTGAAATAAGGAAAAAATGAAAAGAAAAATTAAATTTTGTTTTATTGACTGTTAAATTTACTCTATTATTTTGTTAAATAATTGTTTCCTATATACATTTTTAAATCGAGTTCTGGGATATTAAATTAATGAAAATTCCAAAAAATTCCCAAAAAATTAATCGTTCAAATTATTCATCTTTTTACAATATTTTAACCAAACATTGGATAAATCTAAATAAAGAAATTTTTTTGTTTAAATGAAAATAAACTTTAGAAAAATTTTTGATTTTGAATATATTCTTCGTAATTAAAATTTTTGAACAATTCATTCACAAATTTATTACCTAGAAATTGAACTAAATTTTTAAAAACAGATTTTTCTTAAAAATTAAATTCAAAATTCTTCTAATAACTGTGTTTTTATTTATTCTTTGAATTAAATATCAAGTATTCAACACCGAAAAATTCACTATTTACTAATAGAGGGTTTTTAGTAATAAATCCTATCAACTAATTGTTTTTTAAAAGTTTAATATATATTTAAGTCTTGAGAGCAAAAAATAAAAAAAAATATAATTTTAAGAAAAAAAAAATGTACACTGATCTAAAATAAATATATTCAGAGCATGAAATCGGTGTTTCAAATTAAACTCTTGCATTTTTTCCTTTTTATCCATGCAACATATAAATATATTATCCATTAGTATACCTTATTCCAAATCAATTGAGAAGGTTAATTCATTAATTCTTTTACAAATATTTTAAATTATGAATTGCATATGTTAAAAATCTTTCGTAATTTTTCTCTATTTTTTAGGTAATTCCTTTTTTTTTTATTTTCTAAATTTTGACTACATTTTTTAAGAAAAATTAGACATTTGATAGTTTCTTTAAAAAATAAAATTAATTTTTAATTAAAAAACTATCAGAAACCAATACCCTCTTGAAGTTTTATTTATTTCCAGGTTTCTTGACCATTTAATGTGTAATATTCCAGGAAAAATACGGAACCTAACTTTTAGATTTGTAATTTTTTACAGTTATACCTAATATACACACATTATTGAACAAAAATACACTTAATTAGTGCCTAACCTTCTTTTGAAGATAGGAGTTTCGAATCCTCATATTTTTTTTTTTTTGTTTGTGTATAAACTATATTCCAAAAATTTGGACACAGTTTAAACAGTTGAAAGAATATCATTACTTCACTTTAAATTCAATTTGGAAAGACTTTTGATTTTACAAACTATTTCATTTTTTTGTCTTTTTTGTTTTGTTTTCATTTCCTTTTTTCCAGTTACCTAATCTGTTTTGTTAGATCTGGAATTTTTTTCCGATGGTTGATAGAAGGTTAGTGTTGAGTTTTTTTAAATTAGAAAAATCACACACAATTAGTTGATGGTATCTTATCATTTGATCGATCAACAATTGTTGGTGAAATTTCAACAAATTTACCAAATACATTTTTTGTTCAGCCCGTTTCATTATTTTGGACACACCTGTTTTTATTTTTTGAGTTTTATATTTTTTTCTTTTATTTGGATTAAAATGATTACTTATTAAAACATTAATACCCTGTAACTTAAATGTAGTTTTGTATTAGGTTTGGAAAAATACAATAAATTGAGTTTTATTTTTCCTATTTTTGATTTTGGGAGTGTCTGAATTGTGGGAATGGGGTTTAATTTTCTCAAAGTGTTATAAAAAACACCATTAGGAATAATTTTAATTTAAAGTTTCATCTATCTTACACACAGGGTTAACCATTTTAGGAAAAATTATCTAACCAATATAAAATATTTTTTGGTAATTATTAAACATTAAAAGAATTCAAACAAATCCATCTCCAATTATTAACAAACTTGATTCTCAAAAGAATTGACCAGATTTACTTAATTTAGTTAAAATCTATAATACACTATCTGGGATTCAAAAAAATATAACAGAGTTCCTTTGAGTATCCTTAGAGAAATACATTTTCTTGAGCTTTTATGTGTTAGTTTTGAAACTCTATTAATTTTCTAATCAAAACGACAATTAAAAAAAAATAAAAAAAACATGAATTACCAATTGAAAAGAATTAAATAAAATCTTTAATTGAACTCTCTTCTTTTAAATTGAAAAAAAACTTTTTGACAAAAAGAGTGAATTTACTGTTCACTTTTGAAAAAGGAAAAAAAAAAAAAAAATTTAATATTTTACCTCAACTACAACCCCCCTTTTCAAAAATGTAGGTAGCATATAGAAATAAGAAAAAACTTATATAAGCCTAATTTCAAAAATAGGGGCAAATTGTATTGTTTATTATTATTTTTTTTTTTTTTTTGAATCATAAGGTAATTTACTAAAGTGTTATGAGATAATAACCAATATAGATTAATAAAATAAAAATATAATTTAACCATTTTATTTTTTTGAAAGACAAACAAAAGAAGAAAAAAATAATAAACAATACAATTTGCCCCTAATTTTGAAATTTGGCTTATATATATATATATATATATATCATTAAATACTGAGTACTAAAAGTTTATATGTTTGCCGTTATACTTTCCAGAATTTAATAGAAAAGAGTAAAATTTTTTTATTTTACTATATTTCTCAAATTAAAAAAAACCTAGGCACTCTATGACACTTTACAGCACTCTAAAACATGAGCCGAATAACTAATATGAATTAGAGATATTATAGAACCCGTGAGAGAGCGAATCCGGTCATTTCTCCCCAAAAATCGGATATACTCGATAAATTGAGAGGAATTTTGCTCCAATTTTGTTCAGGTTCGATTTTTAAAATAATCAAGAATATTCAAATTGCCAAGATGAGATCTTCCAAGAATTAGTTGTTTTCTGAAGTATAATCCCAATTTTTGAATTAAAATTACACCTTTACAGCTTTTAACAATTATTTGAGAAAATAGTAAACAATCAGAAATAATTTTTTTAAGGTTAATAGAACCCCGATTTTCGCATTATCAATTGAAAGTGTTACCATTTTCCCAATCCCAGTTCTAAAAAACTTTTATATTAAACTTTAACCGATTAAAAAATTATCTCATGTAAACTTTTATTTTTATTTTTTTTTTTAATATAACAACAAAGCCCCTCAAGCAAAACTGACCTAATTGAATTGACAATTTGTTTTGGAACATTTTTAAGAAATGATTTTAATGAAAATTATAATTCTTTTATTGACCAACTAAAATATTTCCTTTTCTATTAAATCTTATCTTATGATTATTATTATATTTTCTGATCCAATTCAATTTAATTTAGTTAATGTCAGCCCAAGTTGAAAATTTCGAAGAAAAAGAAAAACAACAATTAACCAAACGCGGCTATTTATTTCATAAATCGGACAAACGAGGTTCAAAATGGAAACGTCATTTTTTTATGGTACAAAATCATCAACTTTTTTATTATAAAAATTGGAAAGATCTAACTCCAATTGGGACACTTGATTTAATGTTATGTACAACAAGAATCAACACAACAAGTGGAAGAAGGTAAAATTTTTTCAACCAAAATTAATAAAAAAAAAATAAAAAATAACTTAATTTTGAACAAATAATATTTAAATTTAGATAAATAATCACTAGTTCCCTAGAATTTGCCAAAACAAATCAGATCAGAAAAGATTTATCAGATTATATCCCCCAAAATAATTTTTCACAAAAATTATAAAACCGCAAAACGAAACTCCAATTCAAAATTTTTAACACACCAAAATTCGATTTTTTTGAAAGAAAAATCTTATTTAATAAATTTCTCTAAGAAATACCATATTAGAACCATTCACTAATTAGAATATTTACAATTGTCTATAAATGACAATACTCACAAAACAAAAAATAAATAATTACCAATACACTATTGTAAATATGAGATGTTGTAAAAAATATAATTTTTACAATTTTAGAGAAAAATAAAGAGTTCAATGGATACATCCAAATTTCTGTAATAGCAAATATAATATCTGATTATCTTAAAAGACTAAGTACAATTTTAATCAAAAAATCTTTTGGTGAACACAAATCTTCCAAATCAAATAAAAAAAATCATTTTTCAAACAAATCTATTGGTGTTCACCAAACGATTTTATATTGAAAACCCCTTCAAGCTCAAAAATCAAAACGAGTGTTTTGTTTAATATAACCAAAATTTCGATGTATCCATTGAACTCTTTATTTTTCTCTAAAATTGTAAAAATTATATTTTTTACAACATCTCATATTTACAATTGTATATTAAGAAATTATCGGTTTGTTAAAAATTTTGGAGAGAGCAAAACCAAAAAATGTATTGACTAATTTTTGGATTTTATTAGGAATATTGATCGATCAAATGGTTAAATACACCAAATAATTTTATTTGAATTCTTCTATTTTGAAAAACTCAACTTTAAACTAATACCAGCTGTTGAAAAAAAAGTTTCAATCAAAAAAAACAAGTTACATAATTCAAAAAATGAAATGAAAATTAAAAATCAAATATGAAAAAATGATTTTCATATTTTTAAAAAATCAATATTATTCCCAATTTGAATGAAATTGTATTGTGTGATTGTTTGAACTGTTTTAACTGTGTATAAATTTTTGAATTTTAGTTTTTTTTTTAAAATAAACTAAAAAATTAAAATATCAAAGGAAAGACTGCGAAATTTACTTGTGTTTTTCTTATTAGGTATTTTTTTAAAAAATCACCAAAATCAATTTATTTATTTATTTTTGAGATAAATAGGTAACAAAATGAAGAAATAATTCAAAAGGTATGTGTATTTTAAATAATTGTATTGTAAAATATTCTAAAATAGTGTAATTAACAAATTCATTTCAACCTTGTTTCGAAAGCAATTAAAAAAAGTTTTTTGAAAAAAAATATTTTCTGATTAAACCAAACAGATAACTTAATTAGAAAAATGAAATGAAAACAAACATGAAAAGATAAAAAAAAAATAGTTTTAAAGTTAAAAAATGTTTCTGATTTGATGTAAAATGTATTATTGTTATTCTTTAAACTTATTTTAACTGTTACCAAAATTTTGTAATTTAATTTATATTTTCCCAATAATAAACAAATTTTAATTGATCAGTGAATCGATTAAATTCAGATTTTTTAATTATTTAAAGTGGTAAATATTTTGATTAGAATTTTTAGAAATAATAAATCGAGTAAATTGTTTTAGTGATAAATATGAGAAATGGAATATTTTATCAAAAATTAAGAAAAGACTTTTTCTAAATTATTATTATTTTTTTTTCCATTTCTAAATAGGGAATTAAAATCATAAATACCCTTTGACAGTTCTTAAGTATATATCCCTTTTCAACGTAAATTATTTTAAAGTGAAAACCGAAAGTTTTTATAAAAAATCCTAAAAATTGTTCTATATACATTGTTAATCCCATCCTATATTTAACAATATTAATTTAAAATTTTTACTTTTCCAAAATAACAATTAATATTTAAAAATAACAAAAAAAAACAATAATACATTAATAAGGAATTGTTTTGAAATATATTCAGCACAAGAGAGTAACATGAAACTCATTTACCAAACAACAACTCAATCTGATCTCCAAGAATGGATCCAAGTTATTGAAAATAATATATCATCTGTATTAAATTTACAAACTTCAAAAAAGCAACAACAAGATCCAAAAGGAAAATTAGAAAATAATGCAATTTTAAAAGAAATACGATCTGTGAAGGGGAATGATGTATGTTCAGATTGTGGTAAATTAAATCCAACTTGGGCATCAATTAATTTAGGAATCATTTTTTGCTCAAACTGTTCTGGTATTCATAGATCTTTAGGATCACATATAAGTAAAGTAAGATCATTAACTTTGGATGCATGGACGCCAGAATTAATTTCAATGATGAAGGAGATTGGCAATTTGAAAGCAAATAAAATCTTTGAATATAAGATTTTAAAAGAAAATTTAAGTAAAAACTCTTCTGATTTATCAAATGAAGAATTAATGATTAACAATAATACGAAAAATAACAATCAAAAGGATAAAAGCAAACTCCTAATCATAAGTGAAAGTGAAAGCGAAAGTGAAAGTGGGAGTGAAAATAAAAAAGAAAAAGAAAAAGAAAAAGAAATAGAAAAAGAAAAAGAAAAAGAAAAAGAAATCGAAATAGAAAAAGAAAAAGAAATAGAAATAGAAAATAAAAAAGAAAAAGAAAATAAAAAAGAAAAAGAAAAAGAAAAAGAAATAGAAAAAGAAAAAGAAAAAGAAGAAGAAGAAGAACAACAAAAACAAGAAAAGGTTTCAAGTCTAAATGAAAACAATTATCATAGTAATATTAAATTGGACAATGATAATGGTAACAGTGGGCATATATTAAAAAGTAATGATGAAAATAAATATACTAACGGGACAAAACCCACACCAAACGACAATATAGAAAAAATAAAACAATTTATTATTGACAAATATAAAAATAAAAAGTGGATTAAAAGGAAAGAGAATTATTTAGATCCAGAATATTTATTTCAAAAAACATTAAAGGCAGTTAAAGAATCAAATTTGGAGATGTTACATAAATATATTTGCAGAGGTGCAGATACAAATAAAAGATCTCTGGATGATGATCGGCAATTATGCTTATCATTAGCAATTAGGTCAAAAAAGACTTTATTGATTGAACTTTTGCTTCGTAATACCACGAAAATTAACTATGTCGATAAAAATGGGAAAACTCCACTCCACCATGCCATTATTAGTCAGAATTTGCATGCTGTGAAAGACCTTGTTGAGCGTGGTGCTTGTTTAAATCGATATGATTTGCTTCGATCGGCAAAGGGAACAATTAACAGAAATGCTAGAATTAGAAGCCCTTTAGATTTAGCAAACGAAATTGGTCATAAAGGGATCATTAGAGTTTTAGACAAGCATATTGAAATTCAACAAAATAACATACACAAAATGTTGACAAGACAAGAAAAAGCTCAAAGGCGCCCAAGATCAAAATCGGTTTCTCCTTCGGTAAACAGAATCAATAACAAACAAGATAAAACATTATTCAGCAGTATTAAAAAAATTAAGAAACAATATACCCCACAAGTAAATAGAATGCGTAAAAGGTCTAAATCAAAATCAGCAGTATTAAAAAAAAAAAAAAAAAAATTCAAAAGCTTTGATTTAAGTCCAAAAAAAAAGGTCAAGAAAAAAGGGAGTGGTATTGCTAATTTGAATTTAGAGAATAAAAAAGTTATGTTTTCTTTTTTAAACAAAAATATTGATATCGAATTTGTCAATGAAAATGATAATACGAATGAAAAGAAATCCAAAAAGGATTTAATTCAAAAAAAAAAGTCCACAAAAAGAAAAAAAAAAAATAGATCAAGTAACAAAAAAATAAAAATACAAAATTCAGAGGAGGCTAATATGAATAAAAATGAAACTAAGAAGGGGAAAAAAAAATATTTCAAAAAAAAAAACAAGAAATTTAAAAAGAATAATTTAAAAGAAATTAATTTGTCAAATGGAAAGATAAATAAAAAAAATGATGGAAACGATATTATTGATGAAAATGGCAAGAATAATCAAAATGATAGTTTAAAAAAAAAAAAGAAAAAAAATAATAAAAAGAAAAGGAAAACGAAAAAAAAGAAGGGAAATAAAAAGATGAAATTTTTCTTGAGAAAGAATTCCCTAATTGATAATAAAGAAGAAATAAATAATGGAAATGAAATTAAAATTGGAAATATCGATGACTATAAAGATAATAATCAAATAAAAAAAGATATCGAAATTGAAAATAAAAATGAGAATTTCAAGAAAAAAAAAAAAAATAAAAAATCAAAAGTGACAAATGGAAAAGATAATGATATAAAAAAAAATGAAAATAATAAAGGAAAAAAAAAGAATATCAAAAAAAAAAAAAAGAAATTTAAAAATAATAATACCAGAGAAATTAATTTGACAAATGAAAATATAAATAAGAAAAACGATGGAAATGATATTATTGATGAAAACGGCAAGAATAATCAAAATGTTAGTTTTAACAAAAAAAAGAAAAAAAATAAGAAAAAGAAAAAGAAAAAGAAAAGGAAAAGGAAAAAAAAGAATGAAGGAATGATTACACAAAACAAATGATTTCTTTTGGTAAATTTTTTATCCATAAATGCCATATCTTTTTTTTTTTTTTTACACATACTTTACAATAATCAATAATAATTACAATTACAAATAAAATTTGAATTGTTTGAACTTTTTTTTTTTTAGAAATATTTACAATTAAATATAGAGAAAAATTATCGATGTATTAAAAAAACTGAAAAAAATTAAAACATTGATTTTTACAAAAGTGTTCAACGTTTGATTTTTTTGAAAAAAAAAAATTATTAATTAATGAATTGAGAAATACTATATTGGAACTCTTTCTATACTGAAATATTAGTTATTAGTCAACCATTTAACATAAGGCACCACAATATTTTTTTGAACAAATTTCTAAAATTAAATATTTTATCATCTTTGGAGATTGATATAAAAAGAAAAGTTCACCTGACAACAATGAAGAATTCAAAAAATAATCTAAAGCGGAAATATATTTTTAGCAATTTTAATTTTAATTTTTATGTTAATAAATTCTAAACTATACTACTTTTCCATTTTTAGAAATTTTTTTTTCAATTGCCAAGTTTAAATTAAATTTCAATAACACATTCTTTCAATAGATTCTATCTCGTAGTTATGAGATGAACAAAAAGTAGGTTAATTTTCCAAAGGTTTTTCAGTCTAAATAAGATGAGAAAACTCAAAGTAGCAACTTTTAGAACTCCGAACATATAATTGTAAATGTGAAATATCCAGAATCCTTTTTTTATTATTGATCTTTTTTCAAATTATTCTACTCTTTTTGTTTAAAATCAAACGGGAAATTGTTTTAGAAATTTTAAACCGTTTTTCAGAGAAAATTCAACAAAATCCATTCATAAGTTAACTCGAATCCAGAAACATCAAATTTGTAAAATTATTGTAACCTATAGAACTTAGACAAGTTAAAAAAACTTGAAGAAGTTAGTAAAGAAAAAAAATATTTTTTAAGGAAATAGTATTTTTTAAAAATAAAATGAAATCTTGTCAAGATCTGAAAAAATTAACAAGATCATAAGTATAAATATGGAATGTTGTAAAAAATAGAGTTTTTACAACATTCCATATTTATACTTATGATCTTGTTAATTTTTTTTTTTTTTTGTAATTTGTGTTTTGGCTTATGAAATGGATGTGTAAACCCCATTTCTAAAATTTAATAATTTGATTCTCTTTTTTGAAATGAAAAATTCACACGTATCCAATTTAAAAACTAAAAAAAGTAAACTGATTATTTTTATTAGAAATTAATTTAATTCTTCAAAATGTGAAAACATATTCTTCGAATTATTGTTGCAAAGTTTTGATTTAATTTGAAAATTTTTTTTTTGGTATAATTTTTAAAGATTAATCTTTTAATAAAAATTTCAACGATAAAACTTATAGAGGTATATCTTATCAAATAAACCGAAAATTCGAAAGAAGCTTAACACAACTGATCAATTTAGTTAACATCTAGAAACAAGTAATTGTTTTTTATTCTATAAAGTTTTAAAAAAACGTTGTTTTCTGTGTTTTAAAAAAATGTGAAATAAAAATCCAAAAAAATTGCAAAACAAATTTTTTTACAAATTATTTGGTCTTATCCTACAAGAATACTTTTAATAATTTTAAATCATATTTGTCACAGACAAATAAAATTGAATTTTGTTTATAAAATTACTTTATTCTCCAATAACTTCAAGAAAATTTTATATTGAAATATCAAATTTCATCTTTAAAAAAAAAACAAAATTTGTAAATAGATTTAAAACTTTAAATTTTATAAACATTCTTCTTAAATCAATACAATTGTTTTTCAATAGGTTGACTATAACAATTTTTTTTTTTATCCAAAAGAATTATCTCAAAAAAGAAAAAAAATCTTTGTATTAATATTCCTTGGCAATAAAGACTATTTGTTGTAAAATAAGACGGAAAGGGGAACACACAAGATAAAAGCTTTTTATGATGTGAGAAATAAAATGAATTTAAAGGTTTTCTTTTTCATAAAAAATTGGAAAAAAAAATTTGATCTCACACTGAAAAAATTTTCTTTTTTTGGGTTTCTTATTCTATAAGAATTTTTTGACACTTCTCATCTATAAAATTTGAAAGTAGAGAATATCACCAATAACATTTTTTTTAATTTTGACTCTGCTCTCTCGAAGATTGATCACTTAAAAATACATTTATAAAAAATTGTAAAATAAAAATTAACAATATAATTGTTTAAAAAAAGTAAAAACAAAAAAGGTTGTAAAAAATTATTATATTTAATAATTTTAGCCAGTTTGTTACAGCTTTTTATTTCTTTTTTGAAAAAAATATGTTATAAAAAATAATTTAAATTCTTCAATTTTATTTTTTTTAATCAATTTTAGTTCCAATCTAATACTGCAAAAGGATCATCATTATTCTTTTTAGATTTTTTTTTTTTTACATTTTTTTTAGTGTTTGGTTTGGAATTATTTTTTACATTATTATTTTTATTATTATGATTATTGTTATTTTTATTAATATTATTCTTTCTATGATTATTATTATGATTATTATTATGATTATTATTATTATTTCTCTGATTATTGTTTTTTTGAATTATTTTCTTTTTATTTAAATTATTTCCTTTTTCTTTATTTCCGTTTTGAATTATTTTTCTTTCTTTCTTCTCTCTATTTGAAATATTATTTTTTTTTGATTTGATATTTTTATTGTTATTTTCTTTTTTATTGAATTGTTTATTTATATTCATTTTAGTTTTATTAATAGTCTTCTGTACTTTATCTTTTATAACATTTAGATTATTATTGCTGGTTTTATTTTTATTAGTATTATTGGTGTTGTTGTTGTTTTGTGTTACTTTTCTTTTAGCAAATGGAGATTTTTGTATTTCTTTTTCAAAATCGATTTTTTCATTTTTTGATCGAATTTTCAATAATCTCATAAAGGAATCTTCATTGTTACTTGGAGGTAATTTGTAACGGTTCCAAGTTCTTTGAGTTTGCTTAAAAACTGGGCGCTTTTTGGGCAATTTGCTTGGTCCATATAAATTTTTTACAATATTGATTGCCAGTACCCGATCAAAGAATTCCTTTTGTATTTCCAATTGTTCCAAAAAAATTCGAAATAAAGAATCTTTTCTTAGATTTTTAATCAATGCTGTGCAATATAACCTCGAAAAAATAAAGCAAATAGTTTTATAAACAGCCATACTTTCATTTAAAATTACAAGTAAGCACCCACATTGGCATTCATCTAAATTGCTATTGATTAAATTTTGATATCTTTGATCAACAGTTAATTGAAGATAGCCAATTAATAAATTTTGATATTTGATTAGCTTTTCAATTGTTTCAGCTGAGATCGGCCCATTCCCATAATATGGCTCAATGATTCCATTTTCTTTTAAATCGGCTAAATAAGTGTCAATGGAAAAGCTTCCTTCAAATTCTGGATATTGCAAATGGAATTTAATTTTTTCTTGGACAATTTCAATATAATAGAGTAAGATTTTTCTATGAATTGTTTCGTTATTTGTTTGCTTTTCCCAATTTTTATATAATTTACTAAGAATTGGTTTTTGACAATTTATTTCACTTAAAACCTATTTTTTTGTGTTTTTTTTTTTTTTTTTTAATTAAATAATTGTTAAAAAATTAGTTTAATACTTGTTTATAAATAAATCAAAAATAATCAAGCCATTTTAAAAAAGTGTTGTAGGTAAAGTTTTTAAAAAAGCAGTTCTGAAAATAGTTTCTTTTTTCAGTTTATCAACTGTTTTATAGACAAAATATTTGAAAACTTTTTTGTCAACATTTTTTTTTGAAAATGACAAGAATAAACTCTTTTCCAATAATTACAACCATTTAAAAAGATGAAAATAAAAAAGTATTTTTTTAAAACAAATATTTCTTTAATCATCTTCCCTTTTTTAACAAAAAGAAAAAAAATTATCTTTAGTATACTTATCCTCTTTTGGTAATCATGTAATTTAATTTTTTTTTTTTTTTTTAGGTAAATAATAAAAGTTTATCCAAAAAAATTAGAAACAAATTATAAAATAAAATAAAAAAAGGGTTAATAAATTTTGAAATCAGATTTCTCAATTTTGATCACTGGTCTAAAATTATTGGAAAAGAGTTTCAAATCAAAAGAATAATTAAAATATTCAAAGATCAAAATAAAATCAAAATTTACATGAGTTGCACCATCTTGTAAAAGATTCATTATTAAATTAAGAAATTTTAATCCAACTAATTCATCTTTATCAATTGGCCTTTTCAATGCTGATAAAAATACAGATTTTATAGTATCTTTAATTCTATGTTTTTGTTCCTCCCAGGTTGTTATAATAATTCTTCTACTATATTTATTTTTTGGTATTTTTAAGGATGATGAGGTATATTTAGTAATTGAAGAATCCAAATCATTTGAAAAAGTTGCCATAGCAGATTGAAAATTAAAATTAAAGATATTGGATTTTTTTGTATTCGTATTTGATTGGAATTTAACTGTTTTCAATGGAATAGCTTGAGTGGTAGGATGTAAAACTTGCTTTCGATATTTAATTGAGAGATTTTTGATTATTTTTTTTTGGTTTTCAGTAATGTCAATTGATCTAATCATTATAACAGTTTGTTTTTTTTTTGGTTGCTTTGTTTGCTGTTTATTATCCCTTTTCCCTTCATTGTTATTTACACTGGATTTATCTTTATCATTTCCCTTATTTTGATTCTCGTCTGTATTTAATTTGGATATTTGAATTTCTTCTTTTGGGTAATCGTAAACAAAATCATCTTCTAATCCATTTTCCTTTTCCTTTTCCTTTCCTTTTTCCATTTCCTTTTCTTGGTTTATTTTCTTTTCGTGAAGTTTTTCATCTTTTTCTTCATCTTTGTTTTTATTTTCTTTTTCTTTTTCCTTTTCAATTTCTTTTACTTGAATTTCATTTCCATTTTCATTTGTCTTTTCTATGGGTATGTTTTTTTCTTTTTGATTTTCATTTTCATTGCTTTCAAAATTATCAAAAAAAAAATCATTAGAATTATCTTGATTATAATTTGAGAAATTGTCAAACGAATTCAAATTAGTATTTGGCCCAGTGGTATTTTCATTAAGAAATTGATCATTTTGGAAGGGATCATCGTTTGATCTTTGTTCGTTATTTCCAACACTCATCCCTAGATCTATTATTAAACCTGTATTTTGCATTGAATTATTTGCTTCTTTTATTTGATTTTTAGAATTATTATTTTCATTTTGATTATCTAAAATATCCAATGGATCAAAAGATTCATTATTTTCATTATTATTTAATATTAATAAATTATTTGAAGCAAAAACTGTTTTTTCATTATTGTCATTATTATTAAAATCATTAAAGTTATCTAGATTATTAATTTCGCCTGTTTCATTTTGGTTAAAGGTATCATTATTAAAAGGATCATTTTGATTTTCAAAATTGTTATTTGATTGATTATCTAATGGAATAAAATCATTATTGAACAAATCATTCTCATTAGTATTGCTGTTATTGACAGTGATTGTGGTGGCAACGGTGATGGTTTTATCATTAAACCCCTTTTCTAAAGGATCAAAAGTATCATTTTGTTCTGTAATACTTAATCCTAATAAATCTTCTTCAACATTAGAAATAGTATTATTGTTTTCTTTTTGTTTATTAATTATTTCAGAATTTCGTTCATCTTCATTCTCGTTACTATTTTCCTTTGTTTCTTTTGCAAAAGGATCAAATATATCATCTTCTTCTGGCATTTTATTTGAATCATAATCAAATATATCATTATTTGTTTCTGTATTTTTGATATTATCATTAAAGCCAAATGGATCATTTTGATTTATTTGATCACTATTATTATGCTTATTATTATTATTTTCATCATTTTTATTACGATTAATTTTTTTATTATTTTCATTGTTTTTCTCTAAAAATAAATCATTTTTAAATGGATCGTATAGATTTGTTACATTATTATTATTACCTTTATTATTATCAAATCCATCTTCTTGAAAATTATTTTCAAAAGAATTAAATTGCCCAAAACTTTCATTTTGATTGTCTTTAGTCGAAGATTTAAAGCTACCAAATTTAAACTCATTATTATTGGTTTCATCATTATTAATAAAATTATTTTCATTTTCATTCTCGGTATTTGTAAAAAATTGTTCATTTTCAAAGGGATCTGAAAGATTTGTTTCATTATTATTATTCCCATTATTATTATCAAACCCATCTTCTTGAAAATTATTTTCAAAAGAATTAAATTGCCCAAAACTTTCATTTTGATTTTCATTAATATTACCAAAAGAATCATTTAATAATGATTGGGTTTCTTTTTGCTTTTCTTTTTTTTCAAATTCATCAAAAAAAATTTTGTCTCCTTGATTTTGAATTATTGGGGTGTTTTTATTTTCATTTGAATCAATAAAAGTTCCAAATTGAATTTGTTCAAATTCCTTAGGTTGTTTCCCATTCCCATTTCCGTTTCCGTTTCCATTTCCATTTCCATTTCCATTTCCATTTTGGTTATCAATTAAATTAAATCCAAAATTGTCAATTAAATTTTCTTGACTTTTTCCTTGTGTCTCAGTGATTTCAATTAAATCATTTTTTTCAGCACTATTATTATTATTATTCTCATTGTCATTTTTATCAATAATATTATTATTATCATTATCATTATTATTTGAATTTATTCCAAATGGATCAAAAAAAACATGATTAGGTTGTGTGGAATTTTCTTCTTCGTCATTTTCTTCGTTTTCTTTTTGTTCCTCGTTTCCAGAGGAAGGAATGTTAGATATTTTTTCATCAGCAGTATTTGGTTTTTCATTTTTAACTTCTTTTTCTTCTGGATTATCATACCAATCCAAAGTATCGAAAGCGTTTTGGGTTTGATTGTTTTGGTTTAATTTTTTGAAGGTAGGTGTTTTCTTTTTTTCCTTTTTGTTCTTTTTTTCAATTTTTTTTTCTTTTTCATTAATCTTTGGTTGTTTTGGTTTATTTTTTGGAATTATTCTTGGTAAATGCTTTACTCCTCTCATTTTGGAAATACGCTCAATAACATCATAAATATCGGGTCTTGTATCAGGATCAGATTCCAATAACCATTCAATTAATGCAATCGCCTCTTGACTGTAGCCTGATTTTTTTGGGATTTTATAGGCTTTATTTAAGATTTGAAGAGTTGATCCTTCATTAAACACATCTTCAAAGAATAAAATTTTAAACCAAATACATCCTAAAGCCCAAATATCACTTTTAACATCGATCGTTTTTCTTAAAAATAAATCAATCATTTCTGGTGATCGATAAGCTAGTGTTGTGTTTTTTTCTATATCATTTTCTGCTTCATATCTTTCTTGTCGTGATTCAAGGGTGTACACCCTTTGTGTTGCGGATCCAAAATCACATAATTTAATCGTACCTTTTTGTGAAATTAAAACATTTTCAACCTAGATATTGATATATATATACATATAAATTAGATTTTTTTTTTATATTAGAAATTTCAAAATTAAATATTTTAACAAATTTGATGATTGATCAAAAAAGAAAACTTTCTATAAAATCAAAAAGAATTGAGAAAATCTCATTTGGGTATTTTTATTTGAGTCAAAAAAAGTTTAATTTTGATCAGAATCAATTTCGGATCTGTTAATTTTCAATTTTTGAATTTTGTGTTTTTTTGAAAAAAAATAATTTTTGAAATTTTTTCACCTTAAAAATTTTTTACAAGAGATTTTAACTTTGCAGTTCTCGTATAATATCCAATAAGAATAAATACAAGTTTATTTATTTTTTTCCATTTTTTCCTTGGCTGAATCTTTTTTATATTGGGAAGAAGAGTTACAAAGGAAAAATATCAGGCAGTTACTTGCTAATACTGAGAGATTGAAACACGATTGTATGAGTAACTTGAAAATAAAAACCCAAAAGTAAAGGAAAATCATGAACAAAGGTTTAAAGCAAATCAGATCAAAAAGAAAAAAAGAAATTAAAACAATTAAACAACGATCCCACCCAAATGAAAATTCATGATCAATTATCAAATTAAATTAAATTAAAAGTATCTTGGCTGTGATTTTGGGTGTTCTTAATTAAGGATAGCATTGTTTTTTTTTGTTTTTTTTTTTTTTGTTTTTTTACCAATTGATTCTTTTATAAACTCTTTTTCAATTTCTTTTTTTTTTTTTTTTTTTTTTCCTTTTCAATTTTTTGTTTTTTCTTTTTTTTTTCATTTTTTATTAATTGTAAATTTTTGTTTTTGCTTTTGAAACATAAAAATTTTTGGCTAAGTCTTTCCCTTGAACAAAAGTGAAATCTATGATTTTCTGCTTAAATTACATTTGAGGACATTTTAGTAAAAGAATGTTTAGAGTGTAATTTACACTTCTTTAATAATAAAATACAAATTTATTTTCAGAAAGAATTTGTTGAAATAAAAATGAGATCAAATTAGTATTTTATTCCCAGTTCTCCTCAAGGTCTATGTGATTCTCTTCATATTTTTATCAATTTTACTTGTAAAAAAAAAGTTTTTTTTTGAGTAATTATTTTCTTTTGTTATAATATTTGAGGGCTATCTTTATTTTATGTTTTGTGAGAATTTCTTTTATTAACAACAACATATTTATTGACTTTAAATCATGTTGGTTTAAAAGTTCCTGTTAAAATTTAAATTTTAGTGTTTTTTTTAGTAATTTTTGCTCTTTGAAAAAACCATTTTTTCCTGCTTCACAGTGTAATATGAATGTTGTAAAAAATAGAGTTTTTTTAATTTTAGAGATAAATAAAGAGTTTACCTATTTGAAATTTACCTTGAAAGGGTTTTAAAATTTACTTATACCTAGGAACTTTTCCCTTTATTTTAAATTATTTTAGAATTTAGTGTAAGGGTATCAATATACTTTCAATATAAAGTGGAAATTAAGTGAAACATAAGAGTTAAAAAAAAATCGATTTTAATTTTGCATCGTTTTGTTCGATAATTCAGAAAGGTTTTGAGATCAATAAATATTATTTTTGTTAATTTTCCTTCAAAATCTCTAAAAAATCATAAAATATGCAATATTTTAACTTTCCTTCGATATAGAATCTTTTAAACCAGTTTTCTTTTTATTACATTAGATTTCGATTCCCACAGAACATAAAATTAAGATAGTACGAAGATGATTTGAACATATTATTATTTATCTAAGCTTGAATATCTCTTTCAAACCCGAATCCTGTATTTTTTTTTTAAGATAACAATTAAAACTGTAAATGAATAAAATTACTAAAAAAAAATATTACTTAAAAGTGATTATTTCTAAATTTAATTCATTATAACGTTATAAAATCGTGATATTAAAAATAAAAAATCGTTGTATAATTAGTGCCTAAATCAATTAATACAGATTTTTCTAACTTGATAATTTTCAATTATATCTTTTTCTTGTACTAAACACTTTTTTGAAAACACTCTTTTTAAAATAACATTCGAATAATTACAAGTTTGATTTTCTTCTAAAATTTAAGTAATCTAAGATCACCTAGTATTCTAAGAAAGCTAAGGAAACCAAGAACCCTAAGGATCAAATATATATAAAGAAGGAACCTAAGGAATAATTTGAATTATTAGAATGAAATGATAAACAAAATTATTTTTTTTATCATAAATAATCACATCAAAATAAGTGTTATTGTTATCATTGAAGTGGAGTATTTTTTTGTTTTGAAAATTGGAACAGCTATGATCTCGAATTTGAAAAGTGGTTGAAGAATTAAAAATATTAAAATAGCTGCTTTTTAGATTTGAAAATTATTTCCGTAATTCTGATATAGTCATTTTAAAATAGTGAGTACTTTTTTTTTTTATGATTTTGCCTGAATTAAAACTGTTTTGACAGTTTTAAAAAATTAAGTGTGGATTTTTTTTAAAATAGAAAACTTCAAAACAGTTTTATTTAAATTCCTCACTTTTTTAAAGCTGCCTTAAGGGATTAGCGTCTCCCAAGGAGAAGCCTAAGATTAAAGTATATTGTTATTGGGTGTTAATCACATTAGTACGCCGATTTCAAATCTCTCTAAAAAATCGATTGGTCAAGTAGTGAAATTTGTTGATCCTCATCAATTAAAAATGATCCTTGTATTAGTCAAAAACCAAACAATTTGTGATAAAAAATCTGCATTTCGAAACAAATTTAAAGGTTGAATTATCAATTTTCATACTCCGAAGTTGCAAAATATCTTTCTTAAATCTATCAAGAACTTGTAGACGTGTTGCTAAAAAAATCAATTTTTTTAAAAAAATAAAATAATTAACCCATCATTTATTTTGACAAATTATTTCATATTTTGACAAATATTGATGTTACAATTAACTTTATAAAAAAAGGAAACAAAACTAACAAGTCTTTGGGTTTTTATGTTGATGATTATTGAATTAATCTTTGAAATTAAAAAAATAGTTACTTTTGGAACTTCAAAATATTAATAATTAAATACTGAAATACTATTATTTGGGTTTCTATTCTTTAGATTTGGGGAAAAGGAATTAAAAAAAAATTTCCAAAATTAAAATTTTTTAATTGTGATCCTTATGAAAAAATGTAATAATTTATTGTGCAATAATATTTATTACAGATTTTTTAGAGTCACAGAAACTCATCAAGCCATGGCTCACTAATATCATTTATACACTCAGTTACAACATACTTTGATTATAGAGAAATCTATGGTGAGTTTAATCCCTTAAATGAAATTTATTTTGTTACAACGAAAAAATGTAAAGTCCTTTTCAAAAATTTTGAATAATCCAACACCTTGGTGTGATCTGTTTCAGTTGAAACCTCTTTTTATACATACTTTTTACAACTTCTTGTTTTCTCTTTTTGAAAAGGGCTGCATTCAAAAAAAGTTTTGGTATGAGGAACTTTCACATAATAATCACCATCTCTTGAATTTTCAGTTGAATTGCTTTGAGATTCCAGAAATTGGTTTAATAAATGGGGAGTTGGAATAACACCCATTTTCTTTTTGGTTTTCTTCGATTCAAACTTATTATTATTGCTTGAGTTTCGTTGTAGGTGGGTTGAAAAAAAGTCGAACAATAATCCTTATTTTATTTTGTAAAATCACTAATAGGTTGTAAAACAATAACAAAAAAAAATAGAATAGATTAAAGAAAAGCAATAATTTACTTTAAGATCACGATGGACAAGTGGTGTACTTAACGAGTGCATATGATATACCCCACAGCATATACTATGAAAGATTTTTAAAGCTTGTTTTTCATCAAAGCGTGAATTTTCTTTTAAAAGAACATTCATACGATCGATTAAGGAATCTAATTGAAAGTTGTGTAGTAATTTTTTTTTGATTTTTCGAAACAAAAGAATACAATCATGAAAAATAGAAGAAACAAAAACAAAAAAGAGAAGATTATTTTAAAAAGATTTAAATTTTGGATCAAATTGAGAATTTCGTTTTTTTTTTTTCATTTTGTGATTTGGTTTTTTTTTTTTATTGGAGAATGAAAAGCTTTAAACTGAAAAATTCAAACTTGGACAATATTCCATTAAAATGTAAACGTAATTATTAGAGTCTTCATGAACTTTTGAATAACCATAAATAGAAACGACATTCTTTTTTTTACTAACAAGTCTTTGAAAACGGTATTCAGAAATAATGTTTTCTAATCCGCTTTTTGAGCTATAAATCAATTTCTTCACAGCGTAAACTTGGTTAGTTGATAAGTCGGTTGCTTTGAAAACATAACCATAACCACCTATTTTTTTGTAAAAATTAATGTTTTGTAATAATTAATATTTTGATTAGTTTTTTTTTTTCAAGTTTATTAATGTTGTGAATGTTTTTGGGATTTTGAAGAAAAAGAAACAACTTCTTTGTGTTTGTTTTGTTTGACAATAGTACTTTTTCTTTTCTTCAGTCTGTTTTTAGTTGTGGAAAAAGAGAATCATACCTTCTGCAATTAAACTGTTGATTTTTATTTTCTTTTTATCAATTGTTAGCACTCTTCCAATTGATGGGTTTTCAGTTGTTACAATTGGTGTGTTTAATTTTTGTCCGAGACTTTTCAAAAAATTCATTTCATTAAAAATCAATTTCTTAAAATAAAAATAAAAAAATAAATTTATTCCCTTTTTTTGTCCAAAAAAAAATCAAACTCATTTTCATTATCCACTTTTGAATATAGACAAATTATAAAGCAATTTTCTTTGTAGTATGGTTCCCTCAAAACAATATTATACTAAATTTTCAAATCATTATCACTCTACAAATCCGAACCTTCAACGAAAGTTAAGTCCAAAAAATTCCAAATTTCAGAGAATAGCATAAACATAGGTTTATCTAGAATTTAATTAACCAGTAATTAGATGTCAATTATATCATCACTCTTATGTTCAAATGATGATAAAAAATTTTATTACAAAAATTATTTTACAGTAATTTACAAGTTTTTTTTACTAATGATCACAATTAAGAATTTTCATTGGCTCTTCCGATGTGAAGATGGTATTTTACAAATCAATCATATTTCCACATAAATTGTCACAAGTTATATTTTCCAGAATACAATATCAGTCTAGTCCCACTTAGTAAATTATATCTAAATAAAATCATTTATTTCACTTTAAGGGAGTAATATTTTTTAAAAATAAAATGTAATCTTTTCGAGATCTTAAAAAAAAAGTTTTTTGTAATATGAGTTTTGACTTCTGAAATGGATGATTTAGCCCATTTAAAGAATTTTCTCATTTGAGTTTGTTTTTTGAAATCTAAAATTTACATGTTATCAGTATAAGACTAAAAAAAAGTAACCTATTATTTTTTATTAACAATCAAGTTAAGGGACTAGTAACTCTTATTTATTTTTTTTCCCAAAGGTAATAAAGTAATTATTTATATAAGGATACAATTAAACCCAATAAGAAACTTCGTTTGTCAACTTTAGAGAAATGAATAATAATTTTTAAAAGATTTCATTTCCTCCCAATGGAATTTTCAGTCAAAAGATCTGATCCTTTTTTGTTGGGTTTTTGGATCAAATTAGAAAAATAAAAAATTGCAAAAAAATTTGATTTTGAAGAAATATCACTTTTAGTAATTTCTGAGAGTAGTTATGAGCAAGTAAAGTTGTATCTTTACTATTATTTTTAAAAATACATGAAAAATAAATCAAATATTGTATCCTTGAAGATCAAAAAATTTTGAACATTTATTTTATTCACAAATATTTATGAAATTTCTTGAAATTTAAAAGACTTATCAATATACTTTTTCAAACATTAAGGTATAAACAAGGAACTTTTTGTATTAAAATCAGGTATTTGATAATATCTATTATTTTTTTTATTATTAGATATATGCATTTGAATTGTTTTATTTGTTGCAAAATCTTGATATAATTGAGAAATAAATGTAAAACCTATTTGATAAATTTAATCATTGGGTTGTTAATGACTTACTGAAATAATTAAGATTGGTTTTATAATTATTAATTATAAATAATCAAATTAAAAAGTATTTCTTGAGATAATAATTTGAATTTTCCAGGTTTTAAAAAAGTATTTCGGGAGAATTTTTACTTCGATTCTTTGGTTGTTTTTCTTATATTTTTTCATTTTTTCCCTAGAAAAAATAGATTTGGTCTGTTCTTTGAATCTATAAATTATATTTTTTACAAGTTTAAAATAATTATTGGATTTTTTTGAGATTAAGTATATTTTTTAAACTTGGTTATTTAAGGACTTAGTGGTTTCATTTTTAAAGTGTATTTTTGTACACTTCCTTTACAGGCAATAAGATTTCAATCTTCTTTCAAAGAAAATAATTTTTTTTAAATAATTCAGAAATATGTTGCATTTTGAACTTTCCAAAAATGAGAAAAATGGATCAGTCTTTTAAAAACAATAATTCATTTCTGAAAATAGTATTAAAAGTAAGCCATGTCTTGTAGTTATTGTATTTTTACTTTATTTTTCAATTTCAAGATACGGTAAATTTTTTTTTAATTTGTTAATAAATTTACTTGAAGATTTTTTTTTAGTTTACTAGTCCCTTAATACTTGAAAATGGGAAAATATATTTTTTGTTTTATGTTGGAAATTATTGATTTTAAACAAAAATTTTTTATTTTGTTTGTATTTTTCATTATTATCTTTCAATTCAAATTTTATTCAATAAAAAAAAATGGGGAATAGGTGATCGAATAAATGAAAATTTGATCCAAGCTTTACAAAAGTTTATCAATTAAATTGAGATCTATTAAGCAAAAATAATTTTTTTTCTTTCAGGTTTTAAAAAAGTTGTTTTCGGGTTTTCAAAAAATTGAAAATAATTCAAAGAATAATTTTAAATTTAAAATTTTCATTTTAATAAATTTTCAGGTCTTATTCACGAGAATCCTTATAACAATTCAATTCAATTCATTTTTGTTAGAAAAAAATCGATTTTTAAGTTTGAGGATAAATTACGGAATTCTCAATATATCTTCAAGAAAATTTTTATATTGAAATATCAAATTTCATCTTGAACAAAAAAATATTTCTTGGTAAATTTTTTTAATGACCTTTAAACTTTAATGGTTATAAATATTATTCTTTAAAGAAATAAAATTATTTTTCAATATGTTGAAAAAATCAATTTTTTTCGGTTTATCAAAAGAATTGTTCCAAAAAAAAAAAAAAAAAAACCTTTTAATTCATATTCCAGATAATTAAGACTTGTTATTGTATAATAATTATGGAAATAACAATAAATTAGGTAAAAATTATTATAATGTAAGAAATAAAATGAATTTAAACGTTTTCTTTTTTATAAAAAATGGAAAAAAAATCATTTAACAAAGAAATATATTCTTTTTTGGGTTTCTTAGTTCATTAGAATTTTTTGAAACTTTGAATAATATAAAATTTTTAAGTAAAGAATATCACTTTTAACATATTTTGAAATTTTACATTGCTATTGCGAGTATTTACCCCTTAATTGTATTTTCTTTTTGAAAATGAACTTTAGGAAAAAAAACTTATGAAAAAGTATCTAAATTGTTGTATATTTGTAAGAATTGTTTTCAAAAATTTAATAAATTGAATAAACCGGTTAAATTAACAACTTTATTCTGTTTTTTAATTCATAAAAAAAAGTACTATAATATAAAGAAAACTCAAAAAGTTTTGAAAACAAAATAATACCTTTTTTTGTTTCAATTTTAAATCATTATGTCTGACATAAAAATAAATATTTAAATAAATTTCCCAATTCAATTGAAAAAATGAGAGTTTTTTTATTTATAAATTTATTTATAGAAAGGAGTTATTAAAGAAAAATAATCAAATAAAAAAAAGAGAAGAAAAATAATTGAAATATATATATAAAATAAATTTATCATTTTCATGGCCAAATAGAAACTATCTACTGTCGTTAGGTTTTCCGGGATTTGAAAGAATTGAGTAAAATCCTTGATTTTACTAAATTCTTTCTAATTATGGAAAACCTAGACGCTTCCCCAGAATACATATGAGGAGCAAAAACCCGATAGAAAGATTATCAAATAGATAAAAATTCCACATTCCGTGATTAGGAATTGGTATTCCAAGACTCTTAGAGTGGGGCACTGTGTGCCAAAAAATGAGAATTTTTTCCTTTAGTGTTTATTCAGCAAAAAAATTACAAAAAAAAATTTACAATCTTTATTATTTTTTCCTTTTTCACTCAGTATTATTGTTCAATATTTGATAACAAAAAAAATAGCCCAATTGGATGTCAATTAAATTTCAAAATCAATAATGTTACTCTAAAAATGAAATAATTTCTTTGTCAATATATATTGTTTGAAAATTGAATAATTATATATAGGAATTTTTTTTTTTTTTGAGATAATTTTAGTATCCAAATCTTGGTTACTTGGATATTTATGTCTATGAAACATTCATTTATCAATAAACTTAAAAATTATAATTAACTTCATAATTGAACCGCCTTAGTCTTTGGTTAGTTTACCTTTGTGAATATCTTGGTTTAACCAACAAAAAAAAAATAGGAAATTCATCTTTTCAATCACTTTTATGATCAAATCTTCGATCTTGAAGGATGGTTATTGTTTAAGTATTTTTTTGATTTATTAAAACTTTTTAAATTGAAACTATATGTATATCCTATTTTATACATATTTTAGATATCAAGATGACTATCGACATTTTTTATTAACTTAATGTACTATTGAGTCAAGATATCATGTCAAATTTAGAAAGATAGTTTTTTTTTGAAAATTTGTTACTAGATAAAAACAATTTCTTTTATCCAAGTTCAAATTTAACATGGAAAGGATCATAGAGTAAATTTATCCCTTTTCATTGATTTCCAGTCCCTATTTCAAATATAATCGAGCTTAGTATAATTGTCTAAAAATGTTTGAATATAAAGTAGAAACTCGGTAGACCAAGAATTAGATAAAATTAATTTTCATTTGTCAGCATAAATTTTCTTTAGAAATCATTTATTGTTAAGGTTCTATTTAGGGGGGTAAAAAGAAAAGTAATGAAAAAATATCAATTAAAAAAAATTCAACCAGTAATAGGTCATATATTTCTAAAAATCAACAAAGAAAAATAAGGGTGTTTTTAGAAGAAATTGCCAAAGAGTGATAACCCAATTTTGCAACACACTATTATGAATTATTCTTTTAATAAAATTTTTCGAATGATATGTTGTATCTTTTTTGTAATTTTTGAGATCTTATAAAAATATTTTCTTTTCTTTTTCCTTTCTCAAAGAATTTATTTTTATTCAAAATAATATTCAAAAATCACTACATTATACAAAATCACCATAATCAATAAAATCACATAATTAATTAAATCGGGATAATATGAAACATAAAGAGAATATTAAAAAAAGAAAGATTATTTAAAAAATGTGATAAATTTCAAAATATCGCGATAAAAATTAAATAGTGATATAAGTTGAGGGGGTTTTAAGACTAATTCAACAATATTTTTAATAAGTAAAATTTTTTGTTTGATCAAAAAACAAATCTTAAAAAAAATGTTGTTCTTTTATGAAAAAAATAAACAAAAAAGATACTAGATTCAATCAAGGGTCAGACCAAAGTCTTGACATTGCATTTTATATTGATTTGGTTAATAAACTTATTGATCCTTTAGAATAACAAATATAATAAAAATCTCAAATAAATAGATTATTCCATCAATTATAGTGTTATTATAACTTGTACTAAATAAATAGGCTTCTAAAACAGAAAGACCTTACTGTTCTTTAAGGAATTTTTTCTTTGGTTAAAACATTTTCTTTATTGTGAGAAAGTTGATAGGGGTAGAATAACTTAGCAAAAGTTTTCACTTTAACATAGCCACATTATCACCAATTATTAAGATTTTTTTGTAGAATTGTTTTCTTGTTCTTTTTCTTCTTCTGTTATCTTTGTATTGGACAGAAAAGGTAACTAGAATTTAAAGGTTTTTTAATCGATCACCAATAAGAAAGGAAATTCACATTTATTATTTTGGGTTTTTGAACTTGTGAGGGAAATAACTCATATTTTAAAAAAACATGCCGAATTTATATTTAATTATATTGTCGAAATGGATGGTTTTTTGTTCGCTAATAGAATTAAAAAGAGAATTTTCCATTTGGAGAAAATAAAAAAATGAAAAGAGAGAAATTACTATTTCAACTTCAAAAAATCCGAATTCCTTTTATAAAGTTTTGCATCTTCCATAACTTCCAATCAATTGAAGAAACTTTAAAACCCTATCAAACATTTTCTAACATTTTTAAAAGGTAAAGTGCCTTGTAAAAGGTAAAAAAGCTTTGTAAAAGTCATGTCATTTTTGTAAAGTAATATCAAAAAAACACTTTTCTTTTTTCGGTGATATTGTGAATTATCTTGATTTTATGCTTTTTTCATGATGAAGTCAGACAAAAAAATTTTTTGAATATTATTGTAAATTTATTGTTAATATCACGATAAAACATGTTATCATCATTACCTTATTTTTTACAATAAACCCCCTTAAATTAATATTTTGAAGAACTGAAAAAGCTGACATTTTTATTTTAATAATTAGAATGGCAATTAACATAATAAAATTAAATATCAAAATTTTATCAAAATTGAATATATTATAAAAGAATTTCCAAAAACAAAAAAACGAGGTTGTTCGATTTCGTTATCTTTTAAAAATTATCAACTGCAAAATAATAATAATAATAATAATTTATAAATAACAATTCATAATAGAAAGTGTGTTCCAAAGCATGGTTTCAATATAACCAAATTTATTTGAAGCGTTACAATTGAAAAAAAATAAAAGTCATTAAAAAATAAATAAAAAGTTTACAAGTTTATAAATTGTGTAGTAAATATACACAATTTTAAAAAATTTTATTTTTTTTTTTTCAAAATTAAATTCCCAGGAACTCTAGTACTGAGAAATAATTTTTGAATAATATATTTTTAAAAAATATTATGGCAAGAAAAAATAATCAAGAAATTACAATAAAAAAAAAAGAGTTTTTACTTTTTTTTGTTTTTTTTTTACATTTTTTTTTTTTTTTAATAGAAATTTTTTACATTTTTTTTTGTTGAATTATTTAAATTTGTTTTTTTTTTGTTAATATAAAGTCAATGAACAAATTCCTTTATTTGATTCAATTGTGTTCAAATTAAAAGAAAGATCCCCATTAAGAAAAGAAAAAATGAAAATGAAATTTAAAAAATACAAATGTATACAATTAATATAAAAATATAGAGAGTTGATAATAAAAAAAAAGGGGAAGGAGAAGATACCAAAACCATACTAAGTATAAAAGAAAAAAAAGGAAAAAAAGAAAGAAAGAAAGAGGGGGGGAGAAAAAAAAAAATTGAAAGAAAATTTTACTAAATATAAAGGATTCTATTTAATATATATATATATATATGTATATATATATATTTAATCAAAAATACCAGATTTTAAGATTTGATCTACTGATGGCCTTTTATTAGGATTTTTATGTAACATTTTGCGAATAAAATTACATTCTTCTTGCCATTCCTTTTCGATTTCTTCTGGGATTTTTCCGGTTTCTCTTAATCGGGAGATACGTTCTAAACGTTCCATTTCTGTTATAAAATTATCGGTAATAAGTTCAAAAAGGATAATTCCAAGTGAAAAGACATCTGTTTTTGTAGATTGTTTATGTGTTATATTATTGGTTTCCATTGTATTGTTTATGTTGATAAAAGATTTTTTGAATTCTTTTTCATTTGGATGAAAGCATCTAAACTGTTCAGGTGATGCGTATATTGGAGTACCAACATTTAAGGAATCTTCCTCTTTCATTAAGTTTCCTTGGGAATATAGAGAGTTTAAATTGTCTTTTTCAGAATCTTTTTGTTTTATTCGGTTATCTTTTATTGGTTTGGAACTCGATTTGAAGCTGTAGCTGCGGTTGTAATTTACAGGAAATGAATGAGTTACATTAAGGCTTTTGGCTTTTTTCAGAGGAGCTCTATCTTTATTATTTTGCTGATCTTGGTTGTTCTTAATCTTTAAGATGCTAATATTTTTTTGTTTTTGTTCCTTTTCATGACCCTGTCCCCACTCCTGCCCCTGTTCGAGCACTTGTTCGAGCACTTGCCCTTGTTCTTGTTCTTTTTGTAAAATTGGTTGGGACAAAAAAGAAAGAAACGACTGTTCTGATTCATTGCTTGAATTTGAAAATTTTACAAGACCAAAATCTCCAATTTTCACGTTTCCATTTTGAAGAAACACATTTTTTGGTTTTAAGTCACGATGGACCATACCCAGTTTGTGCAATTCATTGGTCCCTACCAAAATTTCACGAAAAATTCTTTTGATCTGCTTTTTATCAATTGTCTTCCTTTCATTGATCCATTTTTTTAAATCACCATCTTTACAATACTCCATTTGGATACAAAGAACAACATCAAAATTTTGTTCCTCTTTTTCCTTCTTCTTGTTTGGATTCTTTTTCTTTTTCTGCATATTTTTTCCGTTTTTGTTTTTTGTTCTCAGACCACCAGAGCTATTCTCAGAATCTGCAAGATCAGAAATTGATCCGTCCCATTTGATGTGATTAATGTTGTTTGCATCAAACTTTTCAAATGAAAAGAAATCGTTGCAATATTTTGCAGAAATGCCAATTGACTCAGAGCCGTCACCTTGGGAAGTACTGTTTTCACTAAAACTAGTGCAGTTGTTTTTCGCATCATAACTAAAACCATCCATATTTTCCTTTTCGTTTTCATTTTCGTTTTCCTTTTTGTTTTCGTTTCCTGATTCCCAATAAAACATTCCCTGATCTTCAGAATTTGAAAATGTCAAATTTTCTCTTGACAAAGACCATTCGTCATAACCAGTTTCAGTATCAGTTTCAATATCACTTCTACCAGATTCTTCGTAATAAGGCTCCATCCATGATTTTACATATTGGCAAATGTGTGGACATTTAATTAATTCAGACATTGCCTTGACTTCATTGACAGCAGTTCCTACTTGCGTTAGGGTTAATGGGATCTTTTTTACTACATAGGTTTTGTTGTCTTCTAGAGAAACGGCTTTATACAAGCTACCAAAGCCCCCTTTTTCTATGAGTTCAACTTTTGATAAATTACGAAAGCTCCATCTTTTTTTTTTTTTTTTTTTTTTGATGATCAAAGATAGATTTGTAAAAAAACAAAAAAGAGTTTTTTTTTTTTTTTTTGGGTAACAAAATCAGAAATATTAAAAGAAATCTTCGTTGAGAAGAAAAAAAGGTGTTCTGTACCTGTTCTTTTTTTGAATTTTATTTGGAGTTAAGAGTAATGATCGGTTTTTGATATTTTGTTTTTCTTTTTCTTTTTCTTTTTGTTTTTGTTTTTGTATTTGGTTGGAAGAATTTTGGTTAAGAAAAGAGAAAGAGTTTGTTGTGGAATTTGGCGATTTGTCCTGAGAAGAGTTAAAGTTTTGGGTTTGTTTAAGTTCATAGGACAATTCGCTAAATTCCAACATAATTTAAAAAAAAAACAAAGGGAAAAAATTTTTTAAAAAAATTAAAAAGTTAAAATCAAAAGGAAGAAAAAACAAATTTTTTAAAAAGAATTCTTAACAAAAGAAGAAAAAGAGAACAAAAACAATCTTTTATAAAACTGATTCAAAATATATTCTGTTTATTTTTGATCAAAATTTTTCTTGTATTTTTTTACATTTTTTTTATGATTTGAAGTAAGTTGACAAAATAGTCAAATTAATAGAGACACAACCCTATTTTAGAGAAATACAAAACTGCATAATCATTCAAAATACTAAACTTTTCTATTTTCTTAATTAATTGTAATTTTGGGAAAATACTGAAGCTAACTCTCAAGTACATCTCTTAAATAGTGAGTAAATATGGTTATCCGTTTTAAAAAATTTTTTTTAAATCAAAATTTTTTTTTGTGGTAATAAAAGAAGTGGTTTACCATTTTCTTACTACATGGTGTTTTGACGTTTTTTCTTTTTATTTTTATTTTTAATTTTTTTAACTTTTTTTTATTTGTTCTATATCAATTAATTTTCAGATCTTTTTTTTTTCAAAGACATTTTTCAAGAAAAGATTGTTAAATTTACGAATTTACCGTTTTCATAAATTAATAAGGTATGTCAAACTTTTAACACTTTTGTCAAATTAAATATTCCAACAAAAACCACAAAACTGAAACAAAAAAACACCCAACGAATAAAAGAGGACTTTATTGTTAATCTGTGATGAGATTCTAATTTTTTTTTATTTTTCAAAAATAAAGTAAAAGTAAGAAATCCAAAGATACCAAAAACTGAGGGGTATGGAATTTTTATTTCCAGTCAAGTGTTTAAAAGTTTATTCTGATAAGTGAAAGGTTTAATTGTGTTTTTTTTAAAAAGAGAAATATTTTATCAAAAGTTTTTCTGAGGTTTCAAGATCTATCAGTTTGATTAATTTACAGGTATCATATATTCCTGGTTGAAAATTCCTTTCTTTTTTAGAACTAATGCTCTTCTGTTTGATTTTTTTCTTGTTGTTTTATGCAATTTCTTTTGTTTTGTTTGGTGATCAATAAAAAAAAAATAATTTCCTTTTTTAATGATCTTGAACAATTCAAAAAATTGAGAAAGTTTGATACCAAGGTTGATAGTCAGAAACGAATTGAGGTGTTAATTTACCTAGATTCACTGTAAAATATTATTTTTTTCGGAGTTGTTTCTTGTTTAGTTCTTGAGGTTTAATCTGTTTTTAAACAAAAAAAGGGTCTCTTGGCACCTGAATTATTATAAATTGTGATTAATGAAATGATTTTTTCATTGTTTAAATCACCATTTGACAACTAACAAACGTCAAAAATGAAATCAATGATAATTTTAATTGTAAAATAAAATAAAATTAAGGGTTATGTTTAACATATGAAGAAGTCCAAAATTAAAAGTTACTACTACTATTTGTTTCAAAATAAATGTAACAAAATTTTTATAAAAGCTTGAAAGACTGATAAATTCAAATAACCATTTTGGAAAAAAAGTGAAACATGGTTTTTAATTGGGAACCTTAATAGAACCTGAAAATGAAAAGTAAAATCAATAAAAAGAAGAAACCAAACAACTTCAAATAATAACCCATTATATTATTTTCAATCAACCCAACAAATATAATTTAAATCTACTTTTATCTAAATTTAAGCTATGGTTTTGGAGATCGCAAAAATAATCAATTTTTTCTACAAATTTTTAATAATTGATCAATCAAAGAAAAAACCATACCTAAAGGTAGTATTAAAAAAACTGTTATTGTTTTGAATTCTCCATTTTTTCTTTCTTTATTTATTTTTTCTTCTTTTATTTTATCTTACTTTTCATTTTCAGTTAATGTACCCGATTAAAAACTATATTTCACTTTTTTACCACAATGGTAAATCGAATAAAATTTTTAGTTAAATTTCCATTTTTGTCATCAATTGACTCAACTAATAAAACAACTCAAGAGAAAGAATCTTTTGAAAGTCAAATCAATTTTACAAAGTTTCTTTTCATTTAAATGTCTAGAGCGCTTTAATCAAAGCTTGGGTAAAAAAAATTGATGATATTTCTTTGAATTTATCAATATTTCAAAGTTTAAATACTCTTAATAAAAGCTTAAATAATTATTTTCTATTTAAGAATTATGGTCTTTGACTAATTTTACTTCTTGGGATGTTTTTTTTTTGGAAAGTCGAATGAAAATTTTGTGTTTTTTTATTTTTCAATTAATAGCAATGCACATAAATTCCAGGATTTAATAAACATTCAAATTCCTCTACACAGCCTATTTTTCAAAATAATGCCTTAGAGATGGGAAATTCACTCTTCCCAGTTGTTGTTTTAATATAAAAACCTAAAGATTTTTGAGATAAAATCTATTTTTCAAAGGCATAATATAAACGCTAAATCATAGATATTCAGACGCTCTATTTTATAGATATCTTCTTAGATATTTATCTCAAAATGTCGATTGGGTGCTAAAAAATATATTTTTTTAAAAGTTTTATTAAACAATTAACTTTTGAATTATTTGATAAATTATTTCCATAAATTTATATCTAGATATATAAGAAATATATCCCAAATAATTTTCCAATCAAACGGTGCTAGTTGTAGGGAGTGAATTACATAAGTATAAATTGTTTGAATTGATAAAAGAAAATAATTTTTTTTTTGGAAATTTCAAAATTGAAATAATTTTTTTACTTTTTGTACCATTTTACTTTTTTTTTTCTTATTGATATTCTAATTGATTTACAACTTTTTTTTTTTATTTACAAGATCAATGGTCAATTTAAGTAAAAAAGTGTTATTCTAATGTTTCAGAAACCATTATAAGATGATTGTAGAGAAATAATATTTATTTCTCTTGGGTTTTTATTTTTATTTTCGATAAAAGATCAAAATGAACATTTTTTTAACGTCAATATGCCCTAAGAATTTAAGTGTTTTCTATTTTTATGAAAATATATGGATTAGCTAGTTTTTTTTTCAAATGAGTACCAATCATTCTTTGATGTATATTATTCTTCTTAAGACTTATTTTTTCTTCAAAGGTCAATTATAAAAAAATAATTGATATATGAAATAATCGCAGACCGCTTTGACTGAAACATAGTGTGACTTCGAAAATGTACCAAAAGTAATTAATCTTTAGGGTTTAACCTTACGATATATTCAGTGAATCTTTAAATTAAAAAATTGAAAAAATAATTAATTTTGGATGTTGTAAATATTAATTATTCAATATCGAGTTATACTATTCTTTTGATTTCTATTTTTAGATTTGGGAAAGGAATTAAAAAAAAAAATTCTAAAATGATTTTCTTTTTAATAGTGATCCATTAGTAAAAAATATTAATAATCTATTGTATAATAATATTTATATAGATTTTTTAAAGTTACTTAAAATGTTTTAGCCATGGTGCACTTATATCATTTAGACCCAATTACAGTATACTTTAATTAGAGAGAACTCTATGGTTAGGCTAATACTTTAAAGAGTTTAACTTTTCTAGGAGGGTTTAAACATTTTTTGAAAACATAAATGATAATGAGTAACAATTTATTTTTCAAGAAAGAGTGTGGGTGTGTAACTCCTGAAAACACACAAGAAGGTAAAAACTGATTTTTCTGTTTTTGTTTTTTGTAATTTTAAAATAATGTATATTAGGGAAAAAAATAACGGACATAAAAAAAATCCCTGACAAGTTTTTTAATTGTGAAACTTATGAAAATTATTGTCTAATTTCATTTATTTTAAAATCAAATCCTTTTTATTAATAACCCTATTTTCAAAGTCTGTAATAAACCTACCCAAGGTTCATCAAAGTGGGATGTATATCGAAGACTCTAGTAATTGTTTGATAGCCTAAGTAGATCAACTTTTTTTGAAAAACAATCCGTTTTATAGAAAGTTTACTAGAGTTTGGAAAATGATATTTTTTCTTCTTGTTCTTTGATTGAATGAATGGTGTTTTGAACCGGCCTAATTTCATTAATCATCATTCTAATAAGTGGGTGAGTTATAATTTTAAAAGTTTGATTCCTAAAAAAAGGATTTTGATTTAACATATATGAAATTACCCAACAATTTCCCTAATATTCACAATTAAAAATCTTTTCCGTGATTTTTTTCACTACTTTAATACAGTCAGTTTCACTTTTAAGACATAAACTTTCAACTAAATTTCAGGCACAAAATTAAATTTCAAATTAAGGCACAAAATTCAAATTCTAAACTATTTTTCAGTCAAAGGGGCCCAGTTGTAATGGTATAATACACGAGTTTAAAGGGTTTGCATAGATATTAGAAGAAAAATTTTATTTTGGAAATTTTCAAAATTGAAATCATTTTTTCACATTTCTACACATTTTTGTTTTTTTTTTTCATTTTTTTTTTTAAAAACGTCATTCATTTGCAAAAAATTTTCTTATTGCAAGATCAATAGTCACTTGGTAAAAACGTGTTATTCTAAGGTAATTGAAACCATGTAAAGATTGTTGAGAAATCATATTGATTTCTATTGCAATTCTAATTTGATCTTTGATCTTGATATTTGTTTAATAAATGTGAAAAATTTTCACTTCATTTTCATTTCCTTTTTCAAATAGAGACAACAAATACCAACAAACTTGGCTTGGGGGCTTAATTTCTAAAAGAAAAGTATGGAAAATGAAGTGAAAAATGTTTCATATTTATTGTTCGAATACCAGTAGAAGTTCAAAACGAACATCGTTGTTTTTCTCAATAGGGCCCTAAGAATTTGAGTTTTTCAATTTTTAAGAAAAGCTATTGATTAATTAGTTTTCTTTCAGACATGTATCAACATTTCTTTGAGGTGTATTATTCTCTTTATTTCTTATTTGTTCTTCAAAGGTCAATTATATAAAATAATTGATATTTGAAAAAAACTTTGGGCCCCTTTGACTGAAACAGAGTTTAGTATTATAATTTGTGAATAAAAAAAATTCCAAAAAATGTGTCATAATTTGAAATTTAATTTTGTGTCTGAAATTTAGTTGAAAGTTTATGTCTTAAAAGTGGAACTGACTGTAACAAAAAATGTTGTTTTTTCGAAAACTCTTTTGTTTTTGAACCTTCACTCGAACTTGAGGTGAGAAAATTATAGAATTTAAAAAAGAAGAATTAAAATCCCTGGAATTTATAATTCATTTAGGCAAATTAAAAAAATAAGACTAGTTTCAAAAATTCGATAACAAATAGCCATATTAAAAAGACTTACAAAATTTCCCTTGTAATCGATTTATGAAGTGTTTGTGTCTGTTTGAATGAATCGTAAAGAAATGCATGATTTTGGGAAACTGTATGAAAAAATTTTTCATTAATTAAGCGTAAAATTGTAATGTTTGTTGATTTTGATAAAAATCATTTCAATTTATATTTCTCATTTTGAAATTAACTTTTTGAAAAAGGGTTGGCAGAAAAAAACACTAACACAGCAAAAGAAAGTGTTTTACAAAAATTACTTTATTGATTCTCATAAAAAAAATTAAAAGTTTTTTTTCATCTTTTTGTTTTATCAGTTTGCTGTAGTAAAATAATTGTTCCGAATATTTGGTGTTAAAATTAAACTTGGTCTGACGAAGAGTCCGAAGAAGATTTACTACTACTTGAGGTTACGAAAGTTTGCTTAATTACTTGTCCTTTGTTGTTGTCTGTTTCTAGGTCTTTGTGTACCGAAGAGGTTGATGTAATTTTTGTTGCTCTTTTCCCAAGGCTTGCTAACCCATCATTTTTTTCAAAATCTGGAAACAATAATTTCCCCACGACCATCTGAAAAATTCCAACAATCATCATAGATAAGCCCCTTTATTTTGGATCAGATTAATAAGGTGTGTAGTCAAATTAAAACAATAATTGTGTTGAAGAATTCTAAAAAGTTAGTGAATAAAAATTTAATTATTACATTGCAAATGGTCCTTTGTGTGTTTGCTCAAGACCAATTCCTATTAAATTTCAGGTAAAAGTAAGAATTGATCTTTGTTAAATACCTCAAATTTGTTGATCAAAAAAAAAAAAAAAATAATAGACAAAGCAAAAAGAGGAAAAAAAAAAAAAGTTCTTGACGTTACCAAAAGTACCAGCAAATAAAGTAAACAGTCCAATTCCGAAATAAGTTTTAAGAGTACCAAAATTTTGAAAGAAATAAGGAAAATCCGTCCAAGGCCAAAAGAAGGTTACCATCCCAAAAATCCTTTGAGGTAAACCAAACAAAAAATCAATCAAAAAAGAAAAAAAAAAACAATATAAGGACGTTATCCTTTTTTTTTTTGAAGAAAATAATGAATTACCATCCATAAAACGAAAGAAAAAAATCTATGAAAGTTAAGGTTTAAATTAATGGGTTACAAAAAGAAGAGAGTAAATCATTAGAAAAAAATTTTAAGTAGGGATATGTATTTAATTTTTGACAAAAAGAAATTTTTTCTTCCTTGTGATCTTTCTTGTTTAAATTATTACCATCCATATTGAAATCTGCTTGACATAAAATAAAAATCATAATGAAACACCACACAAAATAGGTTCCAGAAACAATGGTAGTGAACAAATCAAAACCAAATTGAATCGCAGTTTTTCCTAAAGGAAATTTCATTGAATTGAAAAAAGTACAAAAAATGATTTGATTAATGAAAGAAAACCTACTTTAATTGAATTGTTGTTCAAAGAATTCCAAATTTGTCTTCATAGAATAATTTTTCGTCTTATTTTATTTGGTTAAGACACTGTTTTGATGCAATTTATTACTATGACCGAGAATGAAATAAATTTAACCTTTCTGGAAAAAAGTGAAAAATAGTTTTTAAAATTGGTGTATTTCTGAAAATGAAAAGTAAAATCAATTAAAAGAAGATACCAAACAACTTCAAATAATAACCCATTATATTATTTTCAATCAAACCAATAAAAGATAATTTTATTCTACTTGATTTATCAAAATCTTAAAGTTGTTTTATAGAGATCAGAAAAATAGTCAATTTTTTCAGCTAAATTTTTTATAATTGATCAATCAAAGAAAAACCCATACCTAAAGGTAGTATTTTAAAAACTTTTATTGTGTTGAATTCTCCATTTTGTCTTTATTTATTTATTTTTTCTCTTTTTAATTGATTTTATTTTTTTTTTTCAAGAATCTTCCCAATTAAACAACTTGTTAAACTTTTTATACCAAATAGTAAATATTCGAACTAAAATTAGAATCGGGATTACAATAATTTATTTAAAATGTTCATATCCGAATCATTTTTCTGTATCCAGTTATGAAATGAATTGAAATATAATATAACTTTAACGTCTCAGTAAAATAATCGTTGAATAAAAATAATAGTTTAATCAATTTTAATAATCAAACAGAATCTAAAAAACAAAATTTTTACAAATAATTAATGTATTTATTTTATTCTGATTATTAAAGATAATTGTAATTGATATTTTTGAAATTGAATTAACGTCAATTGCTAAATTCATAAATAATTTCGCTTAATAGAGAAAAAAGAGCAACAGAAAAACCGAAAAAAGATGAATTTTTACTAATGTTTATAATTAAATATCAAATATGGTAAATATTACAAATTTAATTTTGTTTAAATTTGATATTTTGTGGTTTTCTATATCTAATAATCTGTATCTTTTTTGGACTTGGTTTTTCTTTTAGTTCTAACAGAAAAATAACTCTAATAAAATTTGATGTGGTTAACTTTTACTACCATTTAAAAAAATAATTTTAATTCAGTTTGAGTAATTTCTATTTCAGTTAAATTTAAAAATCAGAAAATACTAAATAAATAAATTATTTATAAATTTTTACTTTTAGATTCGGTTTGATTATTAATTGATTAATCAATTTTTTTTTTTTTTTTTTTTTTTTTTTTGATTATTTTTTTACCGAGGCGTAAGAGTTATATTAAATTCTAATATATGCAAAAGATATCCTAATTCTTTAACTGTTGAATATTAATTTAACAAGTGCCAAAAGTTTCCTTGACTTGTTAGAATGTTGAGTTAATTGGGCTTGTTGAAAATTATAAAAATAGGTTTTTTGTTCAAATTTCTTTTAATTTAGAAAAAAAAAAACATTGTGAAGATCCAAATTGGAAATATACATTATAAAGGTTCATAAATCGAAATAATCTTGGTTGGCTTAATTTTCCCTTCGTTTTCTAATATAATTATTTTTTTTTAATGATATAAATATTTTTTTTCATATATGATAGAAAGACAGGGAATCGAGAAGATACAAATACATTTTTAATAATATCTTGCTTTTATCAAGGCTTTTTCTCAAATTTATTTATTTCTAAATTTTTTCTATTATTATCGATAAATCCCAAACATGGGAAAATTTTGGGTTTACTTTAATTATATTTATGCTTAAACTTTTTTATTGATAGAAATATTTTATTACAATCCTTGGAAAGGACTTAAATTTTGGATAGTCCTTAAAAACGTTCTAAAAGGCACTAGTTATTTTTTAGATACATCAAGATAATAATATTGTTTGTTATTTAGAGAAATAATTTTTCATTTCTGACTGATGGAAATTGATTTAATTGGAGGGTAGATTAAAAAAAAAAACATAAAAAAAAATAGGTAATTTAGATAATAGATATCAAACCTACCTAAATGGGAGAAATATTTTTTTAATGGGGTATCTATCTGGATGAAATTATTTATTTGCATTATTATTAAAAGGGTAAAAAAAGAAAAGAAAATTATAAAAAATCAAGAATCAAGAAATAGAATATTAAAGGGAAATAGAAATATAAATAAAAGAAGGTGAATAAGAATTACAAAAAAAAAATAAAGAAAATGACATATTAATAAAGGATTAGCTAAATTTTTAATAATTTACTGATTAATTATAAAAAATTTAATAAAACCTTTTGAAAAAATTCTTACGTTTTTTTTTCATTTTGGTAATGGTCATAATATTTAACAATAAAACTTCTATTATTTAGAAACTTAATGTTGAGTATGGTTTCATTAAATTTAAATAAAATCATTACTTTATTATTTAAATGTTCTCAAAAAATAATTATGTATAACACCTACCAAATCAAAATAAAGTAAATATTTTTTTATTCAATTTTTGTTAATTTTTAATATGATATCTCTTCTTTCAAAATAAACACCATTTCAAAATTCGTGACTCGCCTGAAATAATAAATTGAAAAAAATATATAAAATTTAGTTAACAAGAACTAAAAATAATTAAATCTGATTGGTAAATCACTTAAAACCATTCTAAATTTATATAAACTTGATATTATAAAAATTAAAAAAAAATAAAACCAAAAAATAAAAAAATAAAGTTCATCACAATTTTTGAAATAAGTCTTACTGAACTTTTATTACTGAACTTTCACTAAAAAATAGTTAACTTTAAGATTTTTTTTACTGATCATTAAATTGATTTTAAAGACATTACATATTCTCAATTTTCTTAGTGATTCTTTGTCATTTCGAAGATCTCTTTTTTTTTCATGATCCTTTGCAAAAAAAAAAAAACTAAAGAAAATTTTTTCAAAGAAATAAAAAGAAAATAAGAAAAAGAAAAAAAAGAAAAACAAAAGAAAAACAAAATAAAAACAAAAATTAGAGAAAGCAAAATAAAAAATTGCAAATTTAGAAAAAATGATTCTAATCTAAAATTTGAAAATATTTTTTTTGATAAAAATAGAGGAAAATCTTCAAAAAAACTTCCATTTACATATAGAGTGAGTCAAAATTATTCTGGGCTATTTTGTTTATATATATAATTACAAAATATTGGAAAAAGTTAGAACAAGTGAAAGAATAATAGTACTGCACTTTAAATACTTGGAAAATAATTTTAATTTAACAATCAAAATTACATTTTTCGATTATTTTTTCTGTTTTTTTTTTAATTTCCAATTCCCAGTTACTCAATCTGTTTCGTTTGATCTGGAATTTTTTTCAATGGTGCTTGAAGGTTAATGTGGAAAACTTTAAATTGAAAAATTATATAAAATTAGTTGATGGTATCTAATTCTTTTCTCGATCAATAATTTTTGGTGACATTTAAATCTTTTTTACGATACATTTTTTCTTTTCTTTTCTTTTTCATTTAGTATACATATCATTTTTGATTTTTTGATGATATTTTTTTTCTTTTATTTGTTTAAAAATAATTAGATATGAAAATAGTAATACTAGGTAACTTAAATGTGGGTTAATATTATTTTTCCAAAAAAAAAAGAATACATTGGGATTTTTTTTTTCTGATTTCTAGTTTTGAGTATGTCCAAATTATTGAAATTGGCTACATTTCAATCAAAAATATATTTTAATAATAAAGTAAAGTTAAAAACTTTATTTAATACAAAAAAAAAACGGATATACACATAAAAAATAATCAATTTTTTTCTATTATTTCCTTCTGTTCATATTTTAAACATACAATGCAAAATGGATTTGAATTTATATTGATTATATAGCAATATGTATTTAAGCAGAATGTGTAAATGTTTTTATTTTAGAATTATTTACCTTAATGGATAACTTAACTATTATTCATTTGTAAAATCAAATTATAATTTTTTATTAAGTATTTAATATTTTAAAAGTTTACAAATTAAGGCTGAGGTTGATTTGATTATTTTTTTTTTTTTCTCAGAAAATCAAAAGAAATTTTTTAAAGACACCATTTTATTTCTTAGATTGAAAAAAGAACTCTTATTTTTTGTTTTTTTTTTTTGATTTTTGTTTTTCATTCAAAAACCAGCTGTATTTCTAAAAATACAAGAATAAAAAAAAAAAAAAATCCAAACATTTGAAGTAACCCAACTGTGGTTTAAGATTTTTCCTTTATATTAATTTTTTTCTTTTAGGATTTTAAAAGTAAATAAATGCATTTCCTTATTATATATAAGAATGACAGGACCAAATTAAAATTGATGTAATATCAAAAAAAAAAAATAGAATCCCCTGTTTATCCTAACATAATCAACTTTTCATTGGATGATTAATAGAGTCATTTAACTTTTTTCATATTATAAATCAAAGGAAAAAAAATATTTTATTTTATTTATGAGAAAGATATTTAAGTAAGCATTTTTATTTTATATTACTAATACATTTAGAACCTGATCCCTTATGATGAAATTTAAAAAGTGGTCTGGTTAATCTGTAAAAATAAAGGAAATACAGTCATTTTACATAATGTTAGAAATAGAAGTATCAATTGAATCGATAAAAACAATTAAAAAACTTTAGTTGGCCTATTTTTGATAAATTTATTCTAAAAAAACCCTTTTTGAACACACTGTTTTAAAAAAGACTAGAATAAAAAATTCAAAAATAAAAATTAATCAAAAAGGAATTAATTTATTTTATTATTTCAATCAATTATTAGGATCAATTTTTTAAATCAAACAAATAACAATTGGAAAGAAGTAAAAACTATGGTGATATATTTAAATAAAATTAGTTTTTCGAACTCTTTTTAATACTTGTTTGAATTCTTGATAAAAGATCTTTATGATGATAATTGGATGTTGAAGAATCGGATGTGTAATTTGATCTTTTTATTCGAGGCTTGGGCTCTGTGTAAAGATTTCGATAATTGGAAAATGTTTTTGGGGTACGTTCATAAAAATCTTTTCTGGTATTATAGGAGGTTCTCTCTTTTTTCTTTGTTGGTTGGTTATTTTCTTTTAAGACATTTTCAAATTCCTGTTGGATTTTTAATAAGTCAAGGTTCATTTCTTCCATCCCAGATCGGTCTTGTTGTTTTTTTTGAAAGTCATGAAATCTTTCAAATCTCTCTTGTTCACTTTCGGTTGTGGTGTTTGATATTCTATGGTTTGACATTCGTTCGTTTCTCCTAGAATTTGATTTTTTTACTTTCTTTTGGTTATTATTAAAAAACAAAAAATTTGATAATCAAGATGATGGGTGTTGAGAAGAGCAATATTTCAATTGTTTTTTTTTTGAAATTTTTTAAAAGTTTAATCCTTGAACAATCAAGCCTTTGAAAAAAAGTGTAACCAAAACACTTTTGAAAAAAAGACACGAAAATAAGATCTATTTAAGTCTTTGTCATCTATTTTGTCATATAATTCAAAACTGTTTTGTTACACTCTTTTTCAAGCTTTTGTCTATTTTATTTTGGTACCAAGAAAACAAAAAAAATCAACAAAAAAAAAAAAACACGAAAAAAAATACAAACAGTATCTTGAAGACTAGATCGGTTCATTAAATGTTTAGACTTTGGAGATCTATAAGAATTAAAATCAATTTCGGTTTGTTCATTATTATTTGAATTATTATTTGATTGCTTATTAACAACACTAAGAACAGCATTTTGGAATTGTTGCAAATCGGAATTGTGGATTTGTGAATTTTTTAATTGGTGTCTTAGGTCGTTATTCTCTGAAAGTAGGTTTTCATTTTGTTGGTTCACTTTAATAAGCTGAGATCTTGTTTCCTCAAGTGTTTGTGTAAGTGATTTTATGGTTTTTTCTAGCCTTTCATTTAGGAGAAGGGCCTGATCTAATTTATCATTTTTTGATAGATACAATTCTTGTAGTTCTGAAATTTTTTCTGTAAAGAGGCCAATTGATTTTCTTGTGCTCATTTTTGGGTTTTTTTTATTGTAAAGAAGTGAAAAAAGGAAAAAAAATGAATTATTTTAGATCAACTCTTTCTAAATGTTGTTTAAAGATGTGGGTATTGAAATATTCTTTTTATTGAGTTCAAAAATTGATAATTATTTTTATTTTAATTTATTATTTAACGTCTTTTTATTTCAAAAACTTGCCAAAGTTACATCTCTACACCATTTTTTTAAGGTATCAACATCATTCCTAAAGATGTTTTGAAGTGTTTTTTGATCCCAATTCAAATCCTTTTATCTTATTCACATTAGCGAAGAGTGTTTTCAAAAAGATTTTAATTAAAATTTCTATCAAACTTTATATTTTTTTTCTCTAAAAAAATGCTTTTTTTCGATTTCTTCCCATTTTAACTCATCCATAAATTCCATGTTTATCTAATTTAGCAGAACTTTAAAAGTTTACTCTTGGAACATGTTAAAAATTTTTTAATTATCAAGAAACACTTTGTAAAACAGATGTCCAAAGATTATAAATCTTTTTCTATGAAAAGTAACTTCTTGCTATCACATCCAAAAAATATGTTTTGTTCTAACTGTTGTTAATAGAATCTGTGTAGATCTGATAAAGACTTTGTTTCAAAATTAAATTCATGCTTCTTATATCTATCAGGCTTACACATTGAATGATCAAAAAAACAGGCAGTCAACAATAAGTCAATATCATAAAGGTTTCTCAAAGTATTACCATTAAAAACGAAATTTGAAAAATCAACATCAAATTTAAAAATTTTCTTAAATATTAAAGATAATGTTTAAGAAAGTTCTTGTTAATAAAAATAATATAAATTTGGAAAAATTATACTAAATTCTGAAAAATTTTTGGCAAATACTTTAATAAAATATAATTATCTTCAAAGATTAAGTAAACCTTTTTCAGTCAAAGGGGCCAGTTTTATTGAAGAAATGGAAGACATTCTATGAGTTTAATTCATTACTCTTATCAAACTAAAATTTTAATTTTTTAGATCAAAATCATTTTTTCTCATTTTGTAAAATTTTGTTTTTTTTGCTTTTTTTTTTTAAGTTTTTTTTTTTTTTTTTTTTTTTTTTTTTTTTTTTTAAAATTAACTTTGAAAAAAAAAAGGTTTGAAAAACGAAATAAACATTAAGAAAAGTTAAGCTTTGTATGTTCTTTTAAAATCCATACATTTACAAGTAAAAAATCTTATTATCAACAATTTTAATTTCCTAAAGAAATTGAGAATTTTGCACGAGACGTTCCAATGAATGGGAACAAAAAATTTTTTAACATTTTTTTTTTTTTGAAATTTATGGTTTGTTCAGGGGTTTCTTTTATAATTATGGACTCTTATAAGAAGTTTATTATTTTTGGTATTTCTAAACAATCTAAGTTTGGTTGATTCTTAAAAATAAAGTGACTTTTTCATTTTTAGCTGGGTCCCTTTGAGTGAAATGGAGTTTAAATTACCTTCAAAATTTATATTACACTAGATATACTGTTGAAAACTTCACTAGGTGTTGTGTTAGAACAAGTAGAAGATAAAAATAGGGGGTTTATGAGAGACACGGGCTTTAAGTTCTGAGTAAAGGTAGTATGACCCACTGTCTACAAAAAAGTTTTTTTTGGGTGTTACAGGATATTTAAAACCTTAAATAAAAATATTATTCGTTATTCTACTTCTGAAAAGAACGTGAACCCAAAATAAAACAGATTATAGTCTTTAAATTTTTCAATTTTTAGTACATTTTTTTTTGATTAACTTTTTTGTGTTATTAAATTATGTTTTGAATCCAGAATTATTTTATAGTGAATACCTGAAATTAATCATAAAAAAAAAACAATAAAGCAGATATGAATATGTGTATATTTTAAATAAACATTTTCTTTTAAAAGACCAAACACGAAAGATGACTATCGCAAATAAATGTGTTAAATCCAAGAAACGAAAAAAAAAAAAAGGGTTTATTTATGAAACAGATATTTCTAATTGTTCCTTCTTAATTTGGAGGAACGCAAACAATTTATAACCTGTAATTTTTTGTCGTTTTACTATTTACTATTTTATTTTACAAAATATTTTTTTAGAAATTTGCTTAAATTATTCATTTTTCAAATATTAGTATAAAACAAAGAAAAAACAAAAAATATTACTTTTTAGATTGAAGAAAAGAGGATTCAATTCTAGAAATCAAAAAATTACTACAGAAATTCCAACTTATAAAAAAAACAGTTATAAAAATTGAAAGATGTGATTGCAAATTCTTTTTTTTATTTAGAAATTGATTATAAATAAATAATTTTAAAATCAAGCAAATAAATATTTAAATCTGAAGATTTATTTAAAAAAATTTCCTATTTGTTCTAAACGTTAACTTAAACTATAAATACATATCCAAACCGACCAATTAGTTTTTTAAAAAAATTGCTTTCATCGAAGGTAAATATGATTCGATTCAATCGCGGTGACAATAAATAAATAAATTAATAAAATGGCCAATTTTCTTATCCCAATCTGATTAAGTAAATATTAACAAAATTGAAATTTCTATTCATTTTTGGAAAATTTTTTAGAACTTGTAAATATTTTATTATTCAAAAATTATACAAATAAATTTTTTTTCTATTGAAGAATTAAAAATAAAACCAAATTGAGAAGAACTAATTATATCAATTTTATTATAGAAAAGATCTTTAAATAAATAATTTTATTTAATTTTTCTTGATCAATTTTGTAATTATATAGTTTTCCTTTTTTTAATTGTTATGAAAAGGATTTTATATATAGGTATATATTCTACTCCCCCTTATTTATTAAAACATCAAAGTAAACTCTTTTTCAAATATTGTGACTCACCTGAAATAATAAATTGAAAAAAAAAAAAAAAATTCTTTAGTATTCAAGAACAATTAATTACTAAATAATTTTTGTAATCAACTTTTAATTCATTCTAAATTGATAAAAGCCTGATATATTAAAAATTAAAAAAAAAAATAAAACCAAAAACTAAAAAAACTGAGTCATAATTTGTGAAATGAGCATTACGGATTTTTTATTACTGAACTTTGTCTGATAAAAAGTTGAACAACACGATTTTTTATGAATAATTAAATTCATTTTAAAAGAAATTACATAGTCACAATTTTCATGTGATTATTTGTCTTTTCGAAGAATACTTTTTTGTTTTCACATGATCTGTTTTTTTTAAATAAAAATAAAAAAAAGAAAAAGAAAAGAAAAAAGAAAAAACAAAAGAAAAACAAAAATTTGAAAAAGCAAAACTAAAATTTTATAGAATTAGAAAAAATGATTCTGATCCAAAAATTTGAAAATATTTTTTTGTTATAATACTGGAATAAACCCCTCAAAACAACTCCCAATATCGTGATAAAGCGAGTCAAAATTTTTGAAAAATAGTTTATTTGACTAATGGAATGATATGTAGAATTTTGTTTCACATAAATTATGGAACTCAAAATTTGTAAAATGGGGCTACCTCCCTAATTATATTTATCTATTATATCTCTTTGGGTACAAAGTAATACTATAAAAGTAAATTTTTTTTATGAATTCCACCGTGTAAAATTAAATTATTCTAAGTTTCAATTAAAATACTTTGTCAAAAATGATTTATTTTTAATACAAATATTTGAAATTAATAGAAGGTGGCTTGTTCAACAAGGGATTGAATGGAATCTATTTATTTAATTCAAGGAAAGTGTAAAAATAACACTTTTTCACATGATGGCTTTTTGGTGTTTACAGAATTATTTTAAAACCAATAAGTTTCATTCAGATGTATTTCGAAATACTTCTCAAAGGTAATAAAATAATTTTTTGATGTATTTTCACCACTTGTATATGTTCAAATGGAATAATAAGAATATATTCAGAAGAATGCTGTCAATAAACTCAAATAATATCTTTTTGTCTCATTAACTTATCTAAAAGTAAAGACTTAAACCTCAAAGATTTTGTTATTGTATGAAAATTAAAGTCTGAAATATCCTATTTTTTTTTTATAAAAGTTTCTTTAAATTTAAACCATTTTTACCTTTTATTTGTGGCCAAATAATTTTTTTGTTTTTTAAGGAACTAATCTCTATTTACTTTTTTTACCTAAATTTAATAGAGATAGAGAAAATTTTTTGCCAATTACTTTTATTTTAAAACCCCTGTTTATATTCAATATTAAACATATTTCTATCTAAGGAATCCTTATTTAGAAATTGGTCAAAAAAAAAATAATAGATACTAGTCCCTTAAAAAATAACAACAATTCTGGATAGACTTTTTTATTACATTTTTTGCTTTTTGGTGCCTTTTTTACATTTTTTGGTTCTAATTTTGATTTTTCCGATTTCGGCTGTCTCTGTGAATTTATTATCAGACTCATAAAGATTCCAATCCTTGAAATGGGAAAAAAGATTGTTTTAAGATCTTGTATTTATCTGTCTATATATACATTTTATAAACCGCCTTGTCTTAAGGGATTAGCGTCTACCAAGGAGAAGCCTAGGATCAAAGTATGTTGTTATTGGGCCTAATCACATTAGTGTTACCTGGTTGAAATGTCTCTAAAAAACCAATTAGTAAAGTAGTAATAGTTGTTGATCTCATCAATTAAAAATGATCTTTTGTTTTAGTAAAAACTCAACAATTTCAGAAAAAAATCTGCATTTCGCCATAAATTTAAACGTTGAATTATCAATATTCAGACTACAAAGTCACAAAATATCTTTCTTTTCATTTGTGGCGAAATGTAGATTAGTTGTTAAATAATTCGTTTTTTTTTTAAAAATAAATTAATTAACCCAATAAATTTTTTTGACAAATTATTTCTCAAATCATGCAAATATATTGATCCTATTAACTTTATAAAAATGAAAAAAAATAATCAGTCTTTTTGGTTTTATGTTGATGATTATTGAGTTAATCTTTGAAATTAAAAAATTATAAAAATAGTTACTTTAAAAGTTCTAAATCTAAATTATTAAATACCAGAATACTTTATTTTGGGTTTCTATTCTTTAGATTTGGAAAAATCAATTAAAAAAAAATTATTTCAAAATGAAACTTTTTTAATTGTGATCATTAGTAAAAAATGTAATAATTTATTTTGCAATAAGATTTTTAATAGATTTTTTAGAGCTATTTGAGCCATAGCGCACTAATATCATTTATACCGAATTACAACATACTTTGATTATAGAGAAATCTATGGTGACGCTAATCCCTTAAGAGTCAAAAAGTTATTTAATTCAAAAAAAAAAGAAGAAATCAATAAAAATTCCTGATTATTCGATTTCTAGATCTAAAATTTTGAGAATCTTGTTTCATTTGTGGATCTGTTCAAAATGAAAAAGAACTTTTTTTTCTTTTTCTTTTTCTTTTTCTTGATCATTTGTACAAAAAAAGAATTTTTCTTAGAATTTTGAATAAATTTCAAAAACATAACAGAGCGTTGTTAAAAAAATAAAAAAAAAAAAAATAAATGAAAAAAAAAATCTTGGTGTAAATAGAATAAGGAAGATCTTTGTCTATAAAAACAAACATTTTAATTTTTAGATTTGGATTTAAATTTGGATCGTAAATTGTTTAAAAAAAGGATCTTTCGAGATTTATAAAAAGAAAAGAAAAGAAAAGAAAAAAGAAAAATAAAAAAAAAATTGTGAAGGATCACAAAAAATCTTCAACCTTTTTTAAAAAGATTCAAAAAAGAAAATTGTCAATTGATAGATTCATTTATTTAAGTTTTACTGCAAATTTTCTTTGTGGATAATGTTTTTCACGTTTTTTTTGTCTTTCTGTCTTTGCAAGTGCGTATTTTAATGGGAGTCTTCTTCTGATTGCTCTTGTTCTTTTTTTACGAAGATCGAGTGGCATGTGTTTGTATGATTTGAATTGTTCTCTGTTTGCTGCTTTTCTTTTTTGGTTGATTACAGTTAAAACACGTGCAATATCTTTTCGAACCAATTTTCTGTAATGTGTTTTTGTTTTTACATACGATAACAGTAATAATTTTAATAAAAAAAAAAAAAAAAAAAAAAAAAAAAAAAGCAAAATTTTAAAAAAGAAAAAAGATTTAAGATCCTTCCCAATCAAAAAATAAAAAAAAAAAAAAAGCATATGATTTTGGTTTGCTTACATTTTTGGTAATTTGGAAGCATTTGAAGAAGACACTTTGTTTACACGTAATTGCCAAAGTTCAGTTTTAAGTTCTTCGAGTTGTTTGTTTAATTCTTCTCTATTTTTTTCACGGAGTTCTCTAACTTTTAATTTACCCATTTGTAATTAGTTTCTAATTAAGTGAATTGAATTGGTTTTGTGTATATAAAAAAAAGAACACTTTTAGTTTGAAAAAAAAGAAAAAACTGGCTTTGTGTGGAAGGAAAGAAAAAAAAAAGAAAATTACTAGAAATAATAATTTATTTAAAAAAAATGAAATTATTTCATTTCTCCAGTTCTTTTGTGAAGATTAAATTGAAAAGAGTTCATTTGAGAAACTTCTAGTTCAAGATTTAAAAGAATTATACACAGATTTTCAATCTCATCAACTAATGATATAATTGATTATCATTTTCTTCAGTTTCAAAAAGTATGTACAATATTTTCAGGGATTCTAGCCTCAAAAGTGAAGTAGTTGAAATTAAAGTACATGGTTTGTGAAAGGAAATAATATTAGACTCTCAACTTCATTCAGGCTTCAAAAATTTGAATAGTAAGATAATATAAAAAATTTGATTAAATCAAATAAAAATTAATTGTTCTTATTTTTGATGATATAATTGAAGAATTAATATCAAGATTTCGAGACAAATTAAAAGAATGAATTGTTAGCATTTAGATTTTGAGATGGATAATATGTTATTTTAAATTCAACTCAAAATGTAGATTATACAAAAAAAAAATTCAAGTTTTACAAAAGTTAATTAACTTTGAAATAATTTTGAAAAATTATGTTATTTCTTGAAAATAACAAAAAAATAAAAATTGCTTCATAGAAAAGTGAAGACAGGGGTTGACTATCACTTCATTATATTAATGATTATTATGTAAATCTTGGTTAACAAAAAATTGAAAAAAATAGTTTCTTTTGTTAATTTCTAAATTTAATCATCGAACAGAAAACTATTTTTATTAACATTCTTCTTTTCTTTTAAAGTCTCATAACATTTTTGCAATGATAGATTATTTTTATATACAGCCGTTTCAACTCAGGTGTGAATCGCACTCATTCGTTGAATGTTCAGGAAACATTTTAAATTGACTTGGAAGGTTTCCCAATCATTCAATGAATGAGTGTGATTCACACCTCAGTTGAAACAGCTGTAAATGAACTTTGAAGAAAAAATAAGAAATAAGTTAAATAATATATATACAAAGGCTAGTTGATATATCTCTGAAGTAAAACAACTAAATCTAGGATTTTCTTAAATTTAGAAAAAACCAAAATTCCTAGATATCCAATTACGAAAAATAATCAAGTTCGTTTTGATCTTCAATTGAAGATCAAATAAAATTCCTATAGAAAGTAATATGATTTCTGTACAATCCTTTTCATTTCCCAATAACATTTAAAATAAGACATTTTACTAAGTTACTAATGATCTCGAACATACATTAGTAATAGAAAAAATTACAAATGAATTAGGTTGAAAATAAATTGAAAAAAATCAAAAAAGCTAAAATTAAAAAATTTATTTCAATTTTGAAATTCCCAAAATTAAAGTTTTTATCTTTGAATATATATCCAAACCCTTTTATAGTAAGTAATTTTCAAACTCTAACTGGACCATTAGATTGGAAAATTAATAAGATAAAAAATTTTTTTTTTTTTTTTTTATTGAGGAGGAAGTGTAAATTACACTCTAAGTGCCCTTAGACTTAATTTCCCTATCAGAAATTTTAGCTTAGAATCATAGATTTTAAGATTATTAATTATAGAAAATAATTTTAAACTATCATAATTTACAATTATTTCAATTTTTTTTCTTTTTCTTATTCTCAATATCAAAAATTCCATGATATCAATTATTATAACTTTTGATTATTTTAGAGGGGGGTAATAATTTTTTCAAATATCAAGTATTTTTTAAAATTAACATTTGAAGAACAAAGAAGAAATAAGACGAATAATATGTATAAAAGGATATTTGATACCCTCAGGAAATAAAAATAATAATTCAATATATTTTCTGAAAAATTGGAAAACTCATATTCTTTGTACTTGTTTAAAAAAAGACTAAGATGTTCCTTTTGTGATAAAATTGAAGATTCAAATAAAGTGAGAATAGAAATAAATATTATTTCTCATCAATCATTTTTAAATATTCCTATATCATTGAAATAACAAGTGGTTACCAAGCTGGTATAGATCTAACCATACAAAAAGACAATTTACAAATTAAAAAGATGTCAAATAAAAAAATCGAAAAAATAAAAGAAACATGGAAAGAATGATTTCTATTTTGAAATTTGCATGATAAAGTTTTCTTAAATATTAATTCATATGCTTTAAGCAAATTTAATTCATTTTTTTTTTTTTGGAAAATAATTGATTTGGTGGATTTACTTCACATATACAGTCAGTTCCACTTTTAAGGCTCAAACTTTCAACGGAATTTAAAGCACATAAAAAAACTCAAATTAAGGTACAAAATTCAGATTCTAGTAAAATAAATTGTAAAAACTAAAATTCGAATTTTTGTGCCTTAATTTGAGATTTTTTTTGTGCCTTAAATTTCGTTGAAAGTTTGTGCCTTAAAAGTGGAACTGACTGTATACTAACTATTTCCCCTTTGTATCACAGTGGTTTACTTAGTCAAAATTTGTTCTTCAAGAGATTATTTATATAAAAAAAATTGATATACAAGTAAAATTCTCATTTTATTACAGTCAGTTTCACTTTTAAGGCACAAACTTTCAAGGAAATTTAAGGCACAAAAAAAATCTCAAATTAAGGCACAAAATTCAAATTCTAGTTTTTACAATTTATTTTACTAGAATCTGAATTTTGTACCTTAATTTGAGTTTTTTTATGTGCTTTAAATTCCGTTGAAAGTTTGTGCCTTAAAAGTGAAACTGACTGTAAAACCAAATTTATTCTAAAAGTAGAATAGACTGGAAATGAAATTTTCAATGAGAAATCAAGTCACTGTTTCTGAAAATTTTTGAGTTGTTTATATATATCGAAAGTCCAATTACATTTTATGAAAATTGTTCAAAAATAGTTCATTTAAAAATACAACCAAAATTAAAAAAAAAAAAAACATAATAAACATATCTTCCATTTCAGAAACATTCGAGTAGGGCTTATTTTACGTACCTACCCTCAATTTAAAATGAATATATATCTATTTGTTAAGGTGTTTTCACAAGCAATTGGTAAAAAATCCAAATAAAAAAACCACCCAATGCTCCCCATTTTTCATTAATAACCCTCAAAATCACAACCATTATCCTTTTATTTAACATTTTATCGTTTATGTTATTAAGCAATTGTGAATGATCATTTGAGAGTTAGTTGTTTGGTTGCTGGCAATTTTTTTTTATTTTTGATCGAAATTTATTGGGGTTGTTCCAATTTTTGTCTTTGTTATTTCTTTTTGTTTTCAAGTTACCCGTACTGTCATGAATTAGTACTTTAGTATAAGTAGGTAACCATTGGGATTTTTTTCCAAAATAACTCTTCTTCGCATAATAAAGGAGGAATTTAACAAAGGAAAAAATAGAAAAAAAATAAAAAAAAGTGAATTTTAATTTCCCGAAAATTATTTATTTATGTTTTTGTAATGAGTCAATTCTTAAAAAATTATCAAGATTTTATTATTCTTTATTGAAATGATATTATGATTTAAACTACAATATTTATTTGGTTTTCAGAAAAAAATGAAAAATTTTATTTTCAAAATTCTGATAAAAAATTTGAACAATAAATGCAAAATAAATTGTTATGAAATAAATATCTTTTGCATTTAATATAATTTTTTTTTTTATTATTTTATTTCAATTGATGTTTGGGTTTTGTATTTTTTATTTTCTATTTTCTATTTTCCTTTTTCTTTTCATTTTCTATTTCTTTTTTAGTAGCAACAGCTAATAACCCTCTATGTGCCAAATTATTGCCTAAATATTCTTTCAAATTTGATTTGCAAATGATTATTAAATCTGGATGATCATCTAAATATTGCTGATTAAAATCGTCTATTTTACGGTTTGTCATCCATAAATAAAAAAAATGTTGAAAAATTTGATGATTATTCTTCTTTGTTAAACCATTTTCGATACATTTTTTGGTTTTTTTTATACCAATCCTTAATTTCTCTAAAGTTGATAGTTAAATTATTTGAAAGAACTGTATGTTTCAATTGACATGATATTAAAACAGGTTTTAAATTGTTGTCATAACGAATTATAAATGAATCAACTAATGGATTTCCTTTACTTGATTTAATTATACAAGATTCTTTTTTTTCAATTTTTTCGATCAAATTTTCTTTTTCATCCAATTTATTTATAATATCAAAAAAATTTTTCTTTATCAAAATAGAATTATTTTTTATGATACATTGATTCTTATGAGAATATTTTTTTAATTCGGATAATTGGATTTCGAGTTTTTGATTTTTTGAAATATAAGCTCCTCGATAAATTTTCTTCAAAGGAAGACATAATGGTTTTGATGATGATGATGATGATGTTGTTGTTGTTGTTGTTGTTGTTGTTGTTGTTGTTGTTGTTAATTTTGATGATGGTGTTGTCTTGTAATAAGATAAAAGAGTATTATTGTAAACTCTTTCAAATTCAAGATGAAAATTTTCAAAATCTTGCCAATTCCATTCTTCTTTGAGATTGATTGGTTTTAAATATTTGTTTTCAAATATTAAATATTTTCGATTGAGATAATGTAAAAAAATAAAAGGGATATAAACAAAAAATTTATCTGAATCTTCTATTGATGATGATGGTATTAAAAATAAAGTTCCTTCTCTTTCTAAATCATGAAATGTCAAATTATTTTCCTTAATAATTTGATCATTTCTAGAAATGGGAACTAATAGTAAAGATAATTCCAAGATTCTTTTTGATATTTCCACATTTTTATGGAATTCACCAAATAAATATATCTCATTAAGTTGTGAAAATATTTTGAACTCTATTTCATAAAGTGAATTTTCATTAGATTGTTTTTTTTCAAAATTTAGTTTTTCATAAGATTTTAATAGCTTTTTAAATTCATTCAAATATCTAGGTATTAAACCAATATCTCCAAGAATTACTTGAAATGCATTTTTTTCTTCACGAATCAGGTGCTTTTTTCAATATTTCTTTCAAAAATCCTTCATGTAATTGGTTTGTATAATTTTGGAATATTTTTTTAATTGATTCAAATTTCAATGGTTCAAGAGTAATTAATTGTCTTGAATATTCTGTTGAAAGAAATGAGATATCAAATGCAGATGTTCCAGAACAAATAGGAACTATACAAATTTCCCACCGACTTGTCATTATATGGCCTATCGTTTTTAGCAATTCTTTGAAGTTTGATTTACTTTCTTGATAACAATCTTGTTTATTTTCTTCACTTATTTGCTGCAGATTTTTATTTTTCATTTCCTTTATTAAATATCGAGTCATTTGATCAATATATAATTGAAATTCGTCAATGTGAAATATAAATATTAAAGGCATAAGAGAATTTCGCCTTGGATTTTCTTTTTCTTTTTCTTTTTTTTGTTTTTTTATGCTACTGTTGATTATGTATTGAAATATATTTACCGTTTTGAAGATATTTGGATCAATTTTATTATCTTTTAATTGATCAAAGAAATCGTCAAGCGATAAATTTAATAAAGTACAAGTAATTCGAAGACCTAAACAAACTTCTGGTTTATATTTTAAATCAATTTCAGGTATGAATTTTTTTCCATTCGATAGATCCATATATAAATATTGTGAATTATAAAGAATAGATTGATGCATAAGTTGAAATCTTTCATTGGTTTGTTGATTTTTTTTCTGTGATTTGTTATTATGATTCTCAAGAAGATATTTTTCACTTTCTTTTTTACAGTAAGACAAAAATTCATAACCTAATCTTGTTTTCCCAAGACCGGCCCCACCGGGGATCAAAATAAATTTTTGTACTCTTTTCTCAATGTTTTTGCCACGTTCATCAAAGTTACTTTCTAAAAGATTAAACATCTTTTCTAACTCTTTTTCTCGATCAACAAATTCTAATAACTCTTCTTCACCTTTTTTTGAAGTTTTAATTAAATCCGTATCTTTGTTCTTTTGAACTTTTTTTAAAAAATATTCCATAGCTTGTTTCAAATTATAATTTTTTTCTTTGGCTTAGTTTCAGTAATATTAAAATAAAAAGAAAATAAAAGAAAATAAAGGTAATAGAAACAAAGCAAGAGTAAAGCAAAAGAAATTTTTATTATTATTCTTATTATTATTAATAATTCATTTTTTTTAGTTGACAAAATAATTAAAATTAAGAAAAAAAAAAAAAATTTTTACTTTGTGGATTAATTGTAATTTCTTTCATCTTTTGGGTTATTGGTACTATGCCCAAACATTGATCCAATTGTTCTTCGTATATTTGTGAGTATTTTTGTTGATCTTCTAATTCTTTTTCGATTTTTTCTTTTTGTTCCTGTTTTTGTTCTTTTTCCATTAGTTCTTGTTTTAAGACTTTGATTTTTTCTTCTAAATCTTTGATTTTTTCTCTTATTCTTTGTTCTTGTTTTTGTTGCTTTTCTTTTAATTCTTTTTCTTTTTGTTCTTGTTTTAATTCTTTTTCTTTTTGTTCTTGTTTTAATTGTTTTTCTTTTTGTTCTTGTTTTAATTCTTTTTCTTTTTGTTCTTGTTTTAATTCTTTTTCTTTTTGTTCTTGTTTTAATTCTTTTTCTTTTTGTTCTTGTTTTAATTCTTTTTCTTTTTTTTCTTGTTTTAATTCTTTTTGTTCTTGTTTTAATTTTTCTAATTGTTGTGTTTTGAGTTTTATATTTTTTTCGTTTATCTTAATTAACATCGTATTCTTTTTTATTTTGATGGTTTGGTTATCGTCATCCATTAATTCCACATTTTCAACTTCCCAATTGGTAACATCTTTTTGCATTTTATCAATTTTTTTTTCTAATTTTCGGATCTTTTGGTTTTTTTCTTGTATTTCTTGTCCCAATGATTGGAGAACAGTTTCAATTTCATTTCCTTTTTTAATTTTGGTTTCTTTTTCTTTTTCTTTTCAAAAATATTATTAAATTAAATAACAAAAAACAAATGATAAATAAAAAAGAACGAGAGAAAAAAAAAAAAAGATTAAGCTTGATTTCTTTGTTATAAAACTTAGCTTTAGGTAATTTTTTTCTCACAATAAATGGGTTTTCAGAAAAAATCTCAAAACCATAAAGGGAATTATTATTAGACAAATAAGAATGGACGATGATGAGCTTAAAATATGTTTTCCAAAAAAGTGGAAAAATGAATTTTATTATTATTATTTTTTTTTTTTTCGAGAGAGAGAGAAAGTAAAGTAAGTTGGTTGGTTTGGCAGTTTTATTAACCCATTTAAAATCTTGTATGAGTCCAAGATAAGAAGTTAAATATGTTAAAAAATAATATAGAACCAAGTGAATAAATAAAATTATTTGATAATGATATAAATATTACAATCTCTTTAAAAAAGGAAAAACATTTTTAAAGTTGTTTTATAAAAATCAATATTTTGGAAAATTTTAATTCTCTTCAGTTAGATGTGTTTTTAGAGAAAAATGTTAACTTTTATCATTTTTTATTTGAATTGTAGTATTTGTCTTAACATCCAATTCTTTATTTGTAACAAACCACAATCACTAAAAAAATAATAAGAAAAAGAAAGAAAAGTTACATGCCTTTGATCTGTTAAACTGACCTAACCCACGCCTCTCTCTCTCTCTCTCTCTCTCTCTCTCTCTCTCTCTCTCTCTCTCTCTCTCTCTCTCTCTCTCTCTCTCTCTCTCTCTCTCTCTCTCTCTCTCTCTCTCTCTCTCTCTCTCTCTATCAAACTAAAAAATAACAATTATACTTCATGATCCCTTTAAACAAACAACTGTTTTTTCATTTTTTTTTTTAATGTGAGCTTTGGAATTTTCAAACCAAAATAAATAATTACGAGATAATATCTAATTGTAGTTCTTTGGGACTATTAACTTTGAAAAAAAAAACAAATTCTTTTTCTTTTCTTTTCTTTTTTTTTTTTTTTTTTTTTTTTTTTTTCACTTTTAAGCTCAAGAACTAATTGAACTTATTTGGTTTGGTAGAGAGATTAATTCCAAACCAAAAAGTAAAAAATTTAAAAAAAAAAAAGTTGGTTTTGGACTTGTTGTTCTTCCCTACAATCAAGATTGAACAAACAATTGAACAAGTACATTCATTTCATGTAACCATCCAAAAAAAAAAAAATCTGGATCTAAAATAGAATCCAAATTACACATTGAAAACTTTAAGAATTATTAATTTATTCTCAAAAAAAAAAAAAAAAATATTTTTTTAACGGTTATGTGTCACTATCATTTAATATTTTTTTTTTTTTTTTTGTTTCTGATTTGTTAAAAATAAATTGTATTTTCTCAAAACATTAAAAGTAAAATTAATACTAACAATGCTTTTCTGATCTTTAAAAAAAGTCATTTTATTTCTACAAAATAACTAAAAAAACAAAAAAAAAAAAAAAAAAAAAAAAAACAAACTTGATTTTGGAATAGGATCTGTTCTGGTATGGTTACTAAATTTATTGGATTTGTGCATTAAATCACATTCCTCACATTGGTTTTCTTCACATTCGTTACAATAAATGATAGCTGCAACTTTTCGATTATTTTGTTCAAGGCAACAATCACACCAAATTGTTGTTGTTTCTTCTTCTGTTTCTTCTTTTTGTAATTTGATTGGTTTGTAATTCGTCATTATTATAAAATTGTTTTTTCGATAATTTTTGAGAGAGAGAGAGAGAGAGAGAGAGAGAGAGAGAGAGAGAGAATAATAATGATGATGATCAACAAATAGAGATTTGAATTAGAAATAAAAAGCAAAAAAAAAAAATAAAAATTAAAATTAAAAAAAAATGAATGATTAAAATCATTATTTCTTTACAACCAAATGACTAAATTCTGATCAAGTCTATTTGAAATCATTACAGCCTTTTTAACTCAGGTGTGAATCCAACTCATTCGTTGACTAGTTGGGAATTATTTCGAAATTGTTTCCAAATTATATAAACACAAAATGTCCATTAAAGTTTGAATTTGTAGATTGGTCAAAACTCTTTTCTTAACCAAAGAAATACTTGAAGAAACCCAAACTTAAAAAATTAAATATATTTATTTGGAAAAACCGTTGAAAATGAAAATTTTTGTGATGAGATATAAGAGTTTTGTAATACGATTTATTGAAAGTAGAAATTAAACTTTAACGGACATTTTGTGTTTATATAATTTGGAAACAATTTCGAAATAATTCCCAACTAGTCAACGAATGAGTTGGATTCACACATGAGTTGAAATGGCTCTAACAGTTTGTTTTGATTTATTTTATTTTATTTAAAATTCAATTTCCAACGTTTTTGGAAAATTGTAACAAAAAATTGAGCAAAATAACTTAAAAAGTTTTTTTTTTTTCAAGTGGGGGGGGTAGAAGGAAAATTCTAATTAAATCATGAAAAGCTCTCAGTTTAAGGGTTCATTGGTTTAGGTGGTTTTATATATAATTTAATCGCTGACTAAAGAATTAAAATCAATTTATTTTGTCACAAGTCGCTTTTTTTGAATCAGTAATAATTCAAACCCTCCTGAATTTTTTTTTTTTTTTTTTTTTTTTTTTTTGTGTGTGTGTGTGTGTGTGTATGTGTATCTGTATATCTGAGTTGGTGGAAGAATTAAAAAGTTAAAAAAAAAAATAAAAATCAAATGAAGAGTTTAAATCTTATGGAGTTTGATTTGATCAAAAGTTAAGAAGAATTTTTTTAATTAAATATAAAAAATAGAAAAGGATTAAGGATTTTATTTTTCATTTTTCATTTTTTTTATAATTTTAAAAAAAAATAAAAAGGAAATTTATTTAAAGATATGGCAGATTTTTTTTTTTAGAATAAATAAAAAAAAAATAAATAGATTTTAAATTGTAATATAAAGATACTCAAAATTTGGTATTATTAAAATATAAATATCAAAAAGGAGAAAATTTTGGAAGAATAATAGTTTAAACTCCCAAAAAATCTCTAAAATAATCTAAAACTAATTAATTCAATGGCTTTTTCAACTTAAGGTAGTTAAGAAAAAATGATAATTGAAAATTGAAAAGAAAAAATATTTCCAAATTTAAAAATAAAAATATATATTCGCGTAACTAGTCCTCCACTCATTGAGTCGTGGAATATCAAGTTATTAATTACATTTTGTGGAAATTTTATTCTTTTGATAAAATTTTTATCGGGTTTTTACACTCTTTCTGTTAATGTTGTAGAGTGCCGTAGAGTGTTCGTAGAGTGCCGTAGAGTGCCGTAGAGTGCCTAGGTTTTTATTCAATTTAAATTTTTGTTTAGTGAGTGTTCGTAGAGTGCCTAGGTTTTTTTTGATTGAAGAAATAAACTGAAAATTTTATAAATTTTCGGTTTATTTCTTAAATTAAAAAAAACCGCCGTTAGCTTTTCTAGGATTTGAAAGAATTGAGCAAAATAGTAGATTTTGCTCAATTCTTTTGAATTCTAGAAAAGCTAGGCACTCTACGGCACTCTACGGCATAATACCGCACTCAACTCTATCCTTTCAAATTAAAAAAAATAAACTAACGTCAGTGGATAATTTTTAATTTGGTCATATATATGATATTATTATTTTTTTTTTTTTTTTGCTTTTATCTATTTCTCTTCTTCTCTTTGTGTTATTTGATAAAATTTTTCTTTAACTACACCTTTCTATCAATAACAATAATAATTCAATCACTTTTTCGTTACTCTGAAAAAAACTTTTGGATTGGATTTTTGATTTTAAATTTTAATCAACTCAAATCAATCTAAACCATAATTGAAAAAATCCGTGGAGGATGTGCACCTCCTACACATTCCAAACAATTAAAACAATCAACCAATCTGTTTATCCGATTTTTTTCTCTTTTTAAATTTATGCAGAAAGAAAAATTAATTTTTTTTAGAAAAATATTCTCTTAGAAAATATCATTTTTTGCAGTTAATTGATTTTGATCATCAGTATTCTTTACTTTTTTTTTTTTTTTAAGAGAAAACAATAATTTATGCTTATAGTGAAATAAACAAGCTGGTGTGAATATGAATTTTTAAAATGAAACAATTTATTTCAGAGTTCAATCAATTTTTCATTGCATTCAATATAAGAGAATCTTAGAGGATTTATACTTTAATTTCGTTAAACATATTATGCATTTCTATAGAGTCGTGTTTACTCAACAAGATATATTATCTCGATAGAGAATTTTCATTCGAAAACATTATTAATAACCACAAAATTTTTATTGGTAATTCCCATAATTGAGGGAAACATTCCTCACATTTTTGATTTTTTACTATTTTTGAGTTTAATTTTATTTTTCAAAAAGCAAGATAATAATAATATTGTCTTTATTTATTGATTTTTTTTTTTATTATTCACAAAGATGTTGTAATCTATCTACATAAATAAATATAACACACAAGATTTCAATTTTGGAGTTCATATATATATATGAACACCCTATTTTTGAATTTTAGTTTATTTATAATTGAAAGAGTGTTTTTTTTTTATTTAAAGTTAAACAATTAAAAAACTTGGGTATTTGTTTTGAAGTTTTGAAATTAGAATCAGTAAGAATTAATGAATATATTCTGTTATGAAAAAAAAAAAAAATTTGTAATTTAAATTTTATTAAATCAGTAAAATATAAATTTTGTTTGATTAAAAAGTCTTCAAAATGGTTGAATTCAATAATATATACAGATATTAAAATATAAAATAATTGCAATCAATATTTTTTTTGTTGAAAATATTTTGATCCAATTTTGATTATTTTCAACAATTCGAGATTAATGGATTTTACAAAAGAGAAAGAGAGAGTTAATGATTTCTTCTTCTTCTTCTTCTTCTTCTTCTTCTTCTTCTTTTGTTAGTGGTATTACATTTTAATAAAGTTCTTTGTCTTATTATTTTTGTAATGGCATGTTTTAGTTCCACACAATATCCTTTTAGAGTAGATCTCCTTTTTGAACATTTTTTTTTTTTATTTTTTTTTTTTTTTTCATGCTGATTTCTTTCGATATAATTTCTTTTTAAAAAAGAACAAAACATCTAAAAAAAAAAAAAAAAAAAAAAAAATATTGGGGAAAATACTCCAAAAGTTAGCTCAAATTAAACAACTAACAATTCACCACACTAAAATCATATGTAGAGATTTTTGGAAATTCAAAACAAAAATGAAAACCAAATTAAAAATAGATTATATCTTTTTTGCAGTTATCAAAAATCTATGCACATATCCTCTGTTGTGAATAGGGTGTTTTTTAGAAAACTTTTTAAATATGCACACATCTTTATTTTATTTTTTTTTTTTTAACAAAAAATGTAGCAACGATTCCAAAATTTAAAATTTCCCCCTTTTTACACAACCCATCTAAACAAAAAATTTCAGAAACTTATATTGGAAATTGTATACAGCCGTTCCATTCGAGTTGTGAAGATTTTTTCTTTCCTTTAAGCAAACCTGAAATTTCTGAAACATTTTAAACCTACTTTCAAGATCTTTAAAGCTAGTTTAAAACTTTTTAAATTTGCTTTAAACCTGTTTTAAACTTTCTTTAAAGATCTTGAAAACTTCTTTAAAACCTTTTAAAACTCTTTTCAAAAATTTTCTCAAAAATTAAGTTCCAAACAATTTCCAAGAATGAACATCAAACACCATAACTACTCACTAAAAAAGACCCCAAACTTAGAAAAAAATTACTTCTCTTTCACATTAACTCCTACGAAGAATGGATCTTACACATTGTATACACCAACTCTATTCACTTAACTTTGCTTTACTCTATTTACTCTCAAGATGTATTAACTCAGATTTCTCAGATTTGTTTCTAAAATAACTTTTAAAAACAAATGAATTTCTAAGGGAAAATTTTGTTTTTGTTCACTTTTTTCCATCCAAAACCCTCAGGTACAGATCGATCAAATATGCATTGAGCTTTCAGGTTATTTGATTAAAATCTCTATCCCTTGAAAAAAATTTCTACATTTTCAACTGTTTTGGTGAATAATTTTCTTCTTTAACAATTTCAATTTAAATAGCATTTCGAGAACATTTCATGAAGATTTGAACAATATGTACATGAAGGTTTTGGATGGAAAAAAGTGAACAAAAACAAAATTTTCCCTTAGAAATTCATTTGTTTTTAAAAGTTATTTTAGAAACAAATCTGAGAAATCTGAGTTAATACATCTTGAGAGTAAATAGAGTAAAGCAAAGTTAAGTGAATAGAGTTGGTGTATACAATGTGTAAGATCCATTCTTCGTAGGAGTTAATGTGAAAGAGAAGTAATTTTTTTCTAAGTTTGGGGTCTTTTTTAGTGAGTAGTTATGGTGTTTGATGTTCATTCTTGGAAATTGTTTGGAACTTAATTTTTGAGAAAATTTTTGAAAAGAGTTTTAAAAGGTTTTAAAGAAGTTTTCAAGATCTTTAAAGAAAGTTTAAAACAGGTTTAAAGCAAATTTAAAAAGTTTTAAACTAGCTTTAAAGATCTTTAAAAGAGGTTTAAAGGACGAAAATCATGACCTTTTAAACATGCTTAAAGGGTCATGCTTCACAACTAGAATGGAACGGCTGTAAAGGATTCACGTTTAATCAAAAAAGCAAACCGTGAATACGGTAAATTCGCTTGGACTTTAATGTAAGATGTTGCACGTCCACATACTTCAAAATTTTCAATGAATTATTTGAAGAAAAAAATGCATAGCTTTAGAACCCCTTTCACCCAAATTCTCTAGATTTAAGCCTAATTGAGAACCTCTGGTCTCTAATGGATTCACACCTTGAAATAAAAATCGACCAACAAATATTGAAGATTTTATTGATATTCTCTATAATGTGTGAGAAAATTTGAAATGAGAAACTCTGGAAAATTTGATAAAATCGATGGAGAAGAGACTAATATTAGGAATTCAAGAAGAAGTAGGCTCAATAAATGGCTTATGGCTTATACGAAAAACAATTTTGAAATTCTTGTTATTTTTTTTTAATTTTTATATTAATAATAATAAAAATGAACATTATTGTTTTTTTCAAAGGTGCAAAATAATTATTTATTTTTTTAATTTTTAGATTAATGATTTTTTTTTAACAATTCTGAAAACATTATTATATAAAAAATAAAATGATTGTGATTTCTTCAGTTCATCATATCTCTTTGTAAATTATAATTTTTTTAAAAAATCATTTTTGCTTGGACACCATTGACTGAAACAGAGTTTATATATAAATAAATCTATTTAATAAGATTTTTTTTAATTTTCAAATATCGAAATTTTGGTATGTGTTCAAAATTTTGAAATGGAGTTTATCTGGTTAGGTTATTTGGATACCAAGATTCACACACACATATATATATATACAGTCCCGATTTTAAACATTGTCCTTTTTTGTCATTTTTTTTACAAATTTCAAATGATCAGAAATAATTTTCGTTTAACACAAAATGAGAAAGTCAAGATTATTGAATACAACAGTTTAGATTATAATATCCAAGATATTGCTAAAGAAATATCGTGTAATGCTAAAACTGTTCGTAGAGTTGTTCAAAGATGGAACGAAGAAAACACCATAGAAAACTACATACCTACGGGAAGACCTAAAACAATTTCAGATTTGAAAAGGCAGAAAATTATTAGAATAGTTTCTAATAAACCGTTTTCGTCAAGTAAAGAGATTGCTCAAAGGTTTAGTATTAGTTAATCATATTGCAGAAAAATTTCAAACAACAGTGGTTTAACCGGTTGTAAACCAAAACGAAAGCCACTACTAACAAGAGAACACATCAGATCAAGATGGAATTTCGAAAGACTGTTTCGTCATTGGTCAGTTAATGAATGGAGAAAGGTAATCTTTTCTGATGAAACTTTGATCGAGTTAGATAAGTTAGAGAAAAAAGGTTGGGTTTGGAGACCAAAAAATGCACATAATGATAACAAATATTGTACTTTTCACTCTAGTAGGTATGGAATAAGATGTAAGTTTTGGGGTGCAATTGGTTATAATTACAAAAGTGATTTAATACAGATCCATCAATCTTTAAATAGTGAAAAATATCAAAATATTTCAAAAAATCAAATTTTTCCAAATTTTAATACAATAAATAATACTAATTTTAATTTTTTTTCAGCAAGATAATGCACCTTTTCATGTTTCGAAATCAACCAGAAAATATTGCAAAAATAACAGAATACCACTTCTTGATTGGCCTGCAAAATCACCTGATATTAATCCAATAGAAAATATTTGGAAGATTTTAAAAAATAATATTTCTATTGATTGTAAAAATAAAAGAGAGGTTTTGATTTCTACGTTACAAGAATGGGAAATTTTGGATAACCAGATATTAAACAAATTAATTGATAGAATGGAAGATAGATTATATAAAGTTAAAAAACTAAAAGGGAGGCAAACTCATTATTAAAATTTCTACTATTTTAACAATTTTTGAAATTTTTTGGATTTTTATTATTTTTATTAAGTTATTGAAAAGAAAATTAAATATATAAATTCATTGATAAGTAAAATCAATTTATTAATTTTTAAATTATTATAAAAAAACCCTTCGTTTTGATTCATCTTTTCTAATTTTTTATTTTTAATTTTATTAAAAAAGGGACAATGTTTAAAAGCGGGACTGTATATATATATATATATATAAACTATTTTTCATAAATTTTGACTCACTTTATAATGTTAATGGGAGTTGTTTTGAGGGTTTATTCCAGTATTCTTAACAAAAATTATTTTCAAATTTTTGGATCAGAATCATTTTTTCTAATTTTGCAAATTTTAGTTTTGCTTTTTCAAATTTTTGTTTTTCTTTAGTTTTTCTTTTCTTTTTTTTTTTTTTTTTTTTTTTTTTTTTTTTTTTTTTTTTTTTTTTTTTTTTTTTTTTTTTTTTTTTTTTTTTTTTTTTTTTTTTTTTTTTTTTTTTTTTTTTTTTTTTTTTTTTTTTTTTTTTTTTTTTAAAATCATGTGGAAAAAAAAAAAAAAGAGATCTTCGAAAAGACAAATAATCACTAAGAAAATTGGGGCTATGCAGTGTCTTTGAAAATGGATTTAATTATTCATAAAAAATATTGTTGTTCAACTTTTTTTCAGTGAAAGTTCAGTAATAAAAAAATGGGTAATGCTCATTTCAAAAATTGTGACTCACTTTTTTTTAGTTTTTTGGTTTTATTTTTTTTTAATTTTTAATATATCAGGCTTTTATAGATTTAGAATGACTTAAAAGTGAATTACAAATCATATTGAGTTATTAATTGTTCTTGAATACTAAAGGATAAATTTTTTTTTTCAATTTATTATTTCAGGTGAGTCACAATTTTTGAAAAAGAGTTTATATATATATATAAATATAAATATATACACTATGACCAATTTTGTTAATATAGGTCCAGACCATTAAAACTTTTTTTATTTTAGACTAACTAAGAATAATTAATCTCTGAATTTGATTTTATTGATTTATGGTAAAAGTTATCGTCTACAAAAAACTCTAGTAATTTTGGATTTTTTTACAATTAAAAAAATCTCAAAAATCAAAAATTGAATTTGATATTTTTTTGACAATTATTCATTGAGTTTTACTTGAAAACTAATTCACTCTTAAATTATCTAATATTGTAATTTAGATTTTTATTATTTAGATAAATAGAAAGAAAATAGTTTTGAATATAAATTATTATTTAATTGCAAAAATAACTTTAATGGTGACGAAAAACTTCTCGCTGAGTTTAAAAGATTTTGAACTTTGATAATGATAAAAGAATTCTAAAACATAAATGATTAATTTTTATCCTGGGACACGAAGAAAATCTCTAATACTGATCTGTGAAATTCATTTTTTTGCATTGTCTAATTTCTAGTAATGTTTTTAATTGTGGAAAATTAATGAAATGCAAGATGAAAATTAAAAAATTGTTTTTCTAAATCAGTATTTGTGATTTTCTTCGTGTCCCAGGATAAAAATTAATCATTTATGTTTTAGAATTCTTTTATCATTATCAAAGTTCAAAATCTTTTAAACTCAGCGAGAAGTTTTTCGTCACCATTAAAGTTATTTTTGCAATTAAATAATAATTTATATTCAAAACTATTTTCTTTTGTTTAATCAAAGTAATAAAAATCTAAATTACAATATTAGATAATTTAAGAGTGAATTAGTTTTCAAGTAAAACTCAATGAATAATTGTCAAAAAAATATCAAATTCAATTTTTGATTTTTGAGATTTTTTTAATTGTAAAAAAATCCAAAATTACTAGAGTTTTTTGTCGACTATAACTTTTACCATAAATCAATAAAATCAAATTCAGATATTAATTATTCTTAGTTAGTCTAAAATAAAAAAAGTTTTAATGGTCTGAACCTACATTAACAAAATTGGTTAAAGTATATATATATATATATATCTCGTTTTTGAAGACTTCGGTTATTAAATTCGATAATAGCTCTTATATATTTTTTCTTTTCAGTCATTTAAAATCAAGGTTGTATTTTTTTTTATCACCAGTAACAACAAAAAATAGAAGCTGAAATAAAAATCATCAAAAAGATAGTAATGAAATAGTCAACGCAATATTTGTAAAAAAAAAAAAAAAAAAATAATTTTGATAAAGTTGGTTTTAATCAAAATGCAGACAAAAAAGTTGTAAAAAGTGTTAATCTCAGAATACTTGTTTCAAGTAAATCATTCATTTTGAAAGTAGCAGCAGCAACAACAACCACCAAATTTTAAAATAATTAGTCTTCAATCCTTTTTAAAACCCAGATATATCTAGTAGTTATTTTTTCTTTCTTTTTTTTTTCTTTTTTTTTTTTTACAATTTTTCTATCTTCTTGTTTTTCTTACTGGAAATAAAATAAAATATATATTAATTTGATCACAGAGTCAAAATAAGAAAAGTGTTTAATCAAAATTAAATATGATAAAATGGGTAATATTTAATGATTGGTAAAGAATCATTGTATCTGTACTTCTTGTTATTACACAAATATTGATAAAACATTAAAATTTTTGGGGTTAGGGAAGGAGGAGGGAGGAGAATCCGAGATAATATGTTTTCGATTTATGAAAAGAAAAATTAGAGTAAATTAAGAGCAATACAGTAGAGTTACTATTTTTGTTTCCTCCTACCTCAGATTTTTTTTTTTTTATTTTTTTTATTTGTTAAAGTTAAGGGATAAGTCCATCCCACAAAAAAAACCTAATTTTTTTTTGATCAAAATTTCTTCTTTTTTTCATAACACGTTTTATTTGACCTCATATTCTGAAAATTGCAAAATGAGCTCATGAAAAAAAAAAAATTACACCTGAAAATCTTTTTAATTATAAGAAAAAGTTATCTATTAAGGGACAGTAACCCTCTACAACATTTCAAAATTTTAAAATATGTTATTGGTGATATTATATAATTTCGTATTTTGTCTATTAGATCGACCAAAAAATTAATTTACATGAATAACCACATAAAAGAAAAATTTTTTTTTGTGATCAAATTTTTTTTTCCATTTTTTAACAAAAATATAATTTCAAATGAAATTGATTTCTTACAAAATAAAAAAGGGAAAACATTTTATATTGAAATTTTCATCACAATTACCTTATAAATTGTAATTAATAATATAAATACTAAAGTGAAGATTTTTTTTTTTATTAAGGTATTTCCTTTGGATAAATAATAAATCACATCATTGAATTTCTAGTCATATGTTAATATTAATTTAATAAGTATAGTTTCCATCAATAAAAACTTTCAAATAATCTCGACATTTAACTCAGAAATTGACATTTTATTTTGTTATGAAATTTGTTTTTTTGAAAAAAATATTTTTGTTAAGACACTTTAGAATTACGTAATTTTACTATAAAAATTGAAAATCCTGTTTTTTATATACAATATTATTTAAAAGGTTATAAAGATTATTGTGGGCACCAACAAACAGTTTTCGAAAAAAATTTTTCAAATTCTAGAAAATTTTTTCAACATTTTTTTCATTTTTTGAAAAGAGAAAATTACTTTTCAAAATCTATCAACAATTAAAAATTTTTACAAAATAGATCTCAATTTCATTGAGAATTTTTAATTAAACATCAATTAAATTTAACTCTATTTAATAACATTAACTTCTATTGTTTATGTTTGTTGAGATTGGTATCGAAATATTTTTAATTAAGTTTTCAAAGAAAATTATTCTTTTGTTTCCAAAAACTTTACTTTCCAACATAAAACTAAAAAAAAATTAGACACCATATTGAAAGAAATAACTGAATTAATAAAACCAATAATAGGTTACTTTTTTTTAGTTTTATATTGGAAAGATGTGAAATTTTTTGGATTTCAAAATTTAGACTCAGAACTACTAAATTGTTTAGATAGTGTTAACTAATCCCTTTCATAAACCTAAACACAATTTTCAAAAAAATTATTTTTTAAGATCTCAGCAAGATTTCATTTTTTTTTTCAAAAACACTACTCCCTTAAGAACAAATTTTTTTTGATAATTACTAGATTATACAATAATTGAATTCTAGTTTTTAATACTTAACTTTTTTGTTCTTAATGGGTAACTTTTTCTAAAAAAATACATTTTATTTGTTTTTTTTAACTTTGTCTTTAGCATTAAAACAAAAATACCAAAATTTTTTACCAGTATAATATTGTAGATTATAAAAGAATTAAAAATAGAAAGTACTGGGGTTAAAACGATAAAAATGAAAGAAAATGATTTGAAAACAGTTCAAGAAATTTCAGCATTTAAAAATATAAAATAAGAAAAAGATTGATCATTTTGGGTTTTTCACAAACTTAATTTTCATTTTTGATAACCTTAAGATCAATAGAATCTTTACTAGAGTTTTTATTGAATTTTTTCAACCAAAAGAATAACAAATTCACAATATATTTTTTACGATGAAGTCACTCCTGGAGTATGAAGGAAATCTATGAATGTACTGATCCCTTAAAACAAAAAAAAACGTAAGAGAGAATAAGAGAGAGAGAGAGGTATCACAAAAAATTTTTTATTGCAAATCAGATTCAAAAAAAAAGCTTCTTGTCTGAGTTTTTGTCTTCAAGTGATAAAAGTAACCTTAATTCTGGTTCGAGGTCTAAAGACTCCCAAATGAACCAGAGTTAATTAACTACTTACTTGTCAACACTTCAATCAAATAAACACAGTAACGATCGAATAGAATGTTCAAAAAACATTAAAAACAAAATTTCATTTAACAATTTGAAAGAAGAATCTTTTTTTAAAAAAAAACGTTCGAAAAAGATAAAAAAAAAAAAAGATAAAAAACTTGATCAGAAGCAAAACACACATTTGTTCAGAATCCAAAATAAAAATAAAAAAAAGGTTTTGTGGTCTAACAAAACAAAAAGAATTGATTGTGTTTCGAAAAGAAAATGGTGAACATCAAGATCGAAAAGAAAAAAAAAAAAAAATTACCTTTTTTTGGAATGTAAGGTTCTTTGAAAATATATCCACTGTGTCTTTTCTTGATTAAAGGAGTGTGTACTTGTGATTCACAATTTATACAATAATGGATTTTACAAGTTTCACAATAAAAGTCTGCTTTTTGTTGCTCACATACTTCACATTCTGGTATTGCTGCTGTTTGTTGTTGTTGCTTAATTTGGATTTGGATGTCTTTGAATCTTTCAAGATCTTGGCTTTTTCTTCTTTTTTTTTTTTTTTTTTTTTTGGAATTTGAGTTTTTTAAATTGTTCATTTTAAAAGAGAAGGGTTAACTTTTGTAGGATATTGAATTAGGTCGTTCAGATAGAAAATCAATTTCTAAACTAAGTCAATATAAAAAAAAACAAAGGAAAAAAATTAAAATATTTCTTACCTTGCAGAAAATAATTTGCTTGTTAATAATTTTAGAATAAATTTAAGACACTTCTATGAGGATTCTTCATATCATAAACATAAAATTTATTCAAAATTTAAGGATTCTTTATAAATCAGTAATACTGCTCCTTCCAATTCGGCTTTCAATTTCTAAATGGAAATCCAAAAGAAAAAAAAAAGTTGTTACTTTTTTTGAAAAATCAATCAAATTTTTCACAACAAAATTACTACAAAAGACTTTCTTTTTTAAAGTATCCTTTCATTTTGTTTTTACAAATTTTAACGATTTGAAACAAGAAGTTTTGGTTCCTGTGGTTCCTGTGGTTCCTGTGGTTCCTTTGGTTATCAGATTATCATTTTTTTTTCTTTTTATTTACTTTTTAATTTTTCTTTTTAATCAAATTTTTTATTAATCATGGATCAAAGAAACCAAATAAAAAAAAAAGTGAACCTGAAAAACAAGAAGAAAGAAAAAGAATCAAGCTGGAAAAGGAACGTGATGAAATGATCGAAAAACTTAAAGAAAAAGAACAAAATAGAACCAAGCTGGAAAATGAATGTGATGAAATGAAAAAAGAACTTAGAGAAATGAGTCAGGATCTTAATGAGCTTTATGATGAAGCTGATGATTCAGAAATCAAAATAAAAGAAAAAGAAGAAAAAGAATCAAAGTTAACAGAAAAAGAAGCAATAGAATTAACTGTTGAGAGAAAAATGTTGGACACAGAAAAATGGTTGGACACCATTTTTAATTGGGAACATTCGTAAAATTGAAAATCAAATCCTATTGATAACTAGGCGACTTTTATATAAATCCAGGTTTAAAGGTGTTACAAGTTCATTAATCTGTGGTGTGTGTAGAATACTCATTTGAATGGTTGACAACATAAAGTAGATCATGCTATTTTAACAAAAATCCAAGTTTTAGTAAAGTTTACTATTAATTATGAAAATGGTAATTTTTAAACTTGCTTTAGGCTATAAGAGATAAGCTTTTGAAAAAGTAGAATCACATTAATCGTTATTCTAATAAGTAGATTATTGTTATTTTCTTTAGTTATTTCACAAACGATTGAAATTAAAAATCATTTTCAGTAATGTTCCCAATTAAAATTGCTGTTCAACCATTTTTCTGTGTCCAACATTTTTCTCTCAACAGTAAATGTCAAGAAAAGAAATTTCAAGAGATTGAAAAGAAAAATTAAGAGAAAAGAAAAATTAAGAGAAAATAAAAACAAATCGACAAACAAAATAAACAAATTAAAGTGCAAAATGAACAAATTAAAGAACAAAATTGTTGTTTGTTTTTTTTTATTTTTTTTACATCAATTTTGATCATAATTAAATCAAAAACACAAAAAACATTTTTCTCTTCTTTCTTTCATTTTCTCTTCTATATCTTTTTCTTTCTCTCTCTTTATTTTTTTTTTTTTCTCTTTTTCTTTTAATTTCTTGTTTATTTTACATAAAAAAAATTCAAAAAAGAAATCAGTTTTCAGAAATTAAAGTCTTTCTGTCATGTTACAGTCAGTTCCACTTTTAAGGCACAAACTAGCAACGAAATTTAAGGCACAATAAAAATCTCAAATTAAGGCACAAAATTCATATTCTACGAAATTTAAGGTACAAAAAAATCTCAAATTAAGGTACAAAATTTGGAAATTTATTTTTTACAAGTTATTTTACTAGAATCTGAATTTTGGCCTTAATTTGAGATTTTTTTATGCCTTAAATTTCGTTGAAAGTTTGTGCCTTAATAGTGAAACTGGCTGCATTTCTTTTTCTTATAACTCATGTATTATTGAATATAATTGAATGATGATAAGAGTATAATTGAATTGTGACACAATTTAAAGTAAATTAATTAAGTGTTGGGTAATCAAAAATTTCTAAAAATCGGTTTTAAGTAAATTGAACCAAAATTATTACTTTTTTTAAACAAGGGTCACTTTTAAAAAATTTTATTTTTTTGTATTTGATCTAGAAAGTATAAGATTCAAGTAAAAAAAAACAATCTATCGTTTAAAAAGTGTTTTTGAGTTTCTCCAAAAGTAACAATATAATCATATTTTTTAATGTTTTTGTTAAAAAGATTAACCTAACAAACATCAATAAAAATCTAAAGAGAGATTATTTTGGTTTTTTTGTTATAAAAATAAATTATACCCAAAAAAATGTGTGAATTGTCAAAAAATTTAAATTGAAAAAAAATATTTTTTTGGTTTTTGATTACAGCTAAATATTTACACTCAGTTCCACTTTTAAGGCACAAACTTTTAAAGAAATTTAAGGCACAAAAAAATCTCAAATTAAGGCACAACATTCAGATTCTAGTGAAAAAAAAATGTAAAAAAAAATTCCAAATTTTGTACCTTAATTTGAGGTTTTTTTGTGTCTTAAATTTCGTTGAAAGTTTGTGCCTTAAAAATGGAACTTACTGTAATCTTTTTAGAAATTCACTTTTTAATTATGATAAGTCGATAAAAGTCTGAAATTTTATTAAATAACTAAAATATGGAACCAATCAAATAAAACCCCTATTACAGTTTTTAAAAGAGTGTATACATATTCTCTAATTTCTAATCATCTACTGGAAAGGTGTAAAGAAGAATTTTTACTCATGATAAATATATAGCTATTGAAAAGAAATATTGAAATCTTATTTTTCATATTTTTAATGGGGTTTTGTTGCTTTTTTTCTGAATCAACTTCACTTTCTAAAAAAAAGTAATAAGCAAAAGAAAAAATGAAAATTCATTGTAATTAAAAAAAAATAAAAAAAAATAATTTTTAAAAAATAGAAAATTCATTTTGAGAATATATAAGTTAGCGGCACGATACATTTTTTAGTAGGATTATTAATGGTGTCACTATTTTTGAAAAACAGTTGATTTATATATTCTATTGTCATTTTCAAATATTGAAAAAAAAATTAAATTATTTTTTTAAAAAAAAATAGAATTATTGGGCAACTAATCTGTATTTTAAGGAGAATTGAAGAAAGGTATTGTTTTAATTAAGTACACAAGAGTAAATATAAAACTGGGATCATTATTTTTTTTTGCTCAACAAATTCAAAATTTTCTTAAATTTCGATTTTTGGTGTTTAGAAGTCACTAGGACGTCTAGTTATTTAGATATTGCCAAAAATCGATTTTTATATACAAATTTTTTAATAGTGATTTTTCAAAACTATTTTGGGTAATAATTCGAAAAATACAAGAGCCCCCCAAAAAAAATGAAAAATTGGGATTGTTTTTATATATTTTATATAGTGACTCCCATAGATTAAAATGAATTTTAAAGTTTTTTTTTTTTTTGAAAAAAAAAAAAAAAAAAATTAATTATAGGTTTTAATATAAGCAAAATTTCAAAAATAGGGTCATCATTAGTATTTTCTAAATTATTGGTATGTGTGTTGTGTTAACCAAATATTCTGAACCCAATATCTTTTAAAAGTCATTATTGAATATTTAATGTCAAGAAACAATCTTCTTTTAATGAAAATTTCCCAAAGTTGAATTCATTTTTTTGCAATTTTTCTTTCAAAATGATTCCATATTTTTATTTTTATGTTGAATGAACAAGAACATTTTTGAAAACCGTTAATATTCAAGAGATGAGATTAATTAGCATTGGGGAAAGGGATTGTAAAATTCAAAGAAAGTAAAACACCCAAGAAGTGTTTGCTTCGAAAACAAGTATCAACCAAATTTGCTTTAATGAGTTACAATGGTTCCTTGAAAAGTGAAGAAATAGCAAGATCAAATAAGATCTTCTTTTCTCTTTCATTTGGAGACAATGTGATGAATGTGATCGTATTCGTTTTATCTTTGAGTTCTTTGTTGTACATTCAAAAAATTGGTTTTTTTTTTGACTTTCTTTTCTTTTTCTTTTTCTTTTACTTTCTTTTGTTGAGATTCTTTTTATCTTGAAAAAGGTATCAAGGAAAGTTTGGGTTGATACCAAATGGGTGAATAGTAAAAATCTGATAACTCTGATGGAAAGTTGTTTCAAAAGGTTCTTGGAAGCAATGGTGAATCTTAAATGGATAATTTTAAGATGAAAAATCATTTCAAAAATAGGGTCAGATTTATTTTTTTTCTTTATGGGTTTCTTTTCTCTATTCTTTTATTAGAAATAATACTTAAAACAGAAACAGGTGTTTTAGACAGTTATTTTTTAGTTTTAAGTTCTGATTTTTCTGGGTTGAGTTTTGGTATTCACTAAATCAGAAACTACAATTTTTTTTTCAATCAAAAATTTGCCCCTATTTTTGAAATTAAGCTTATATAAATAATTTAAAAACTTCTACTCCTCGTACAGAAAAAACTACTTAGTTACCAGCATTTATCCGAATTTTGGTACCTAAAGAAGATTTGTATTTTTGAAAAAAAAATTTGAAAAGATTTAAAGGTAAATGCAGGTAGCAAAAATATATACTTTAATTGATCAAATTATATATAAAATATTTAAAAAAAAAATTAAAAAAAAAACTATTAATTTAATTAATCTTAAGGGTAATCGAACTCAGGCTACACACTTTTCAAATTTTGAGATCTCGGTGCTCTATCGCTGAGCTAATGAGTAATTATTGGATATTTTAAAATTATAAAATTTTGAAGATAATGAAATTGAATTTTTAATTGAGTAATTTTTCTAATATTTTTTTTTTTTTTTTTTTATTGTAAAAAAATTAATAAATTTAAAATTGAATTGAAAAAAACTTATATAAAAAATTTTTTTTTTGAAAAAAATCATTTACATAGGAAACTCTAGTAAAAATTTTTTTGAATTGTTTTAGCATTTTTTTATATTTTTCTAGTGATAACACTATCAAAAATTTGAAAAAATGAATATTTAGTTAAAATAAAATGAGGTTTATAATTTTTTTTCAAAATATTGGTAATGTGATTTTTTTTTCTGATAAATTAGAAAAAAATGAAATTTTACTAGAGTTTTCCAATTAAAAAAAAAGTTTTTTTTAAACATTGTTTTTCAGTTAAAATAAAAATAAAAATCATTTTTTTGAGATGTTTAAAAAAAAATTTTTTTTTTCAAAGTTACCAATTTTTAGTACTTTAAAAAATATTTTGAAAAAAATTTTTTATATATATTTTTTAAAATTTTCAATTTTGAAAAAAGTCAAAAACGCCCATTTTAAATACTAAATATTTTCGAAACCTCTAACCCTAATTAAGTTTAAATTTTAAAAATTCACCAAAAAATCAAAATAAAAATTTTTGAAAAAAAATTTTCTGTCTATCACAAATAGATTTTTATATTTCATTTTATCAACTAATATTCACAGTAACTTATGTATTTTAATAAATAACTTGGATAAAAGTGAAAAAAAAATAAAAAATTTTTTTTAATCTAAAAAAAAAATTTCAAAATTAAAAATTTTATAACTATTGTAGTTAAAAATATATTATAAATATAATATTTGAGTAAATCAAAAATGGGAAAATCAAAAGAGTAGTAAAAAAAATTTCAAAAATAAATATTTTTTTAAACCTTAATTTTTTCAATTTTTTTCACCAAAATCATATTTTTGATCAAAAATTACCCTAGTATGATGATCTTTAAAACACCAAAAAAAATTTATTTTTGTGTAAAAAGGTACCCTTTTTTAAAAATGAAAAATTCTAAATTTCAAAAAAAAATTTTTTTTTGACAAAAAATCGAAAATTGAGAATAACTTCTAAACTAGAGGAGATAAAGAGCTCTAAACTTAAAAAATCATCTTTTTAGATTATTTGGGTTTAGGGGCAATGAGTATTTCACCCAGAGATCCAATATTTAAAAATTCGATTTTTTTCAATTTATACTTGTGTAATATTTCGGCCGATAATACAAGGTCTAAATTTTCTTGAAATTCCAGGTGTTTCCAAAATTTCTTCGCTTTTTTACTTATATAACACTGGAATGGAATAATAATACAGTCAGTTTCACTTTTAAGGCACAAACTATCAACGAAATTTAAGGCACAAAAAAATCTCAAATTAAAGCACAAAATTCAAATTCTAGTAAAATGAATTGTAAAAAAAATAATTCCAAATTTTGTGCCTTAATTTGAGATTTTTTTGTACCTTAAATTTCGTTGAAAGTTTGTGCCTTAAAAGTGAAACTGGCTCTAGGTAAAACTGCTACTTCCTTAGTATTTCATCTTTAACAATAAAGTTTATTCACGTAATAATCAAAAATCTCTACTTGAAATTCATGGAGTTATTGTATTGATTTTTATTAGTATAACCAGCTTTTTTGAAAGCCCATTTCGTGAAAAAAAGGGTATTTTTCAGGTAAGAAATTCAAAAAAAACTGAAGTGTGAAAGATAGTTTAATTCAACTCGGTGATATTTACTTTGATAGATAAGAACGAAAAGTTTTAAAAGGGTTGTGCTTGTCAAATAAAACTAAAATAGACACTAAAAACCCCTTTTAATAATCATCGGCTTGTCGTTATTTTTTTTTTTACTTGTTGCTTTTGTTTCTAAAATATATTGATTTTCCAATTAAAACAAAAATTAATAAAAAAAAACCTATATAAAGTATCACCCAAGTGCCGTAAAGTGTCTAGGTTTTCCATAATTCAGACGAATATGGTGAAATCTCTTGATTTTACTCAATTCTTATAAATTAAGGAAAACCTAAAAGTAATTTTTTTTAATTTGAAAAATAGAAAGAAATTTTCTTCAATTTTCTTTTTATTTCACAAATTAAAAAAAAAACATATCCTTGTTTTTTCAGGTTTTTTTTTTTTATCGGGTTTAGAAGAATACCATAAAATCTTTGATTTCGCTCTATTCTTTTAAAATCTGGGAAACCTAACGAAATTGGTAGTATAGTGTTGTCTAACATCTAGGGTTTTTTTTGAGGTTTTCTGTTTTATATATAAAATCTATTGATTTTCGTTAGGTTTTTTTTTATTTTTTTAAAATAAACCAAAAATTTATTAAAATTTTCGGTTTATTTCAAAAAGTAAAAAAAAAACTAGAACACTTCACAACTAAACAGAAAACGAAAAAAAACCTAAATGGGTTTTTTTTTTTTTTCAAATTGATAAATATAAAGAAAATTTCAAAAAAAAAACTAAAGAAAATCTATCGATTTTCCTAATACTATTTGTTCCAAAATAAATGTAATAAAATTTTCATTCAGCTTTCCAAAAATAAGGTTTTAAAAAATCATCTGAATTACCAATTCTTAGTGTCGCCAAAATGAAGCTTAAATAATTGGTTTACCTTTTAGAATTGGTTTCTTTGTTGTTTTAATTGATTGGAATGTGTATATTTTTTAAGGAAAGCTACATGAAAATTATGATCCTTTTATTTTGCAATTAACAGTAAACAAACAACTCAAGAAAAACAAAAGGGGATTTTTTTTTTTTAATTTGGGAAATAAAAAGACAATTTCAAAAATTTTCTTTATATTTCTCAACAAAAAAAAAAGCTAACAGTGTTTTTTTTTTACTTTTTGGAATAAACCGAAAATTTCAATAATTTTCGATTTCCTTTCAAAAATTAATAAAAACCTAAAAGGAAAATCCATCAAAAAAGAATATTTTTTTTCAATTTCTATCAGAAATACATCTTTTATTATCAAAATAATTGATTATCTATTTGAAAAATCTTTATTAAATTTAAAATGTTTTTAAAAAATCTGATTCTAACCTCATGATCTTCAAAAAAAAAATATTCAAATTTTTTGACAATTTAATTTAAAAAAATCTCAATAATCTTACTGGAAAATTGAATTTTTCAACTTTAATTATAAATATCTTTTAAAAAAATATTTGTGATTCAAGATCCTTTATTTACTAACGGTGTTTATTATAAGTGAGCATATTAAAAAGTAAAAAAAAAACAAATTTTTAATTTTTATTTCAAAATTTTACCTTATCAAGAAGTAAAATTTATAATCGAGGGATAAAACTGTTTACTACAATTTTACTCTCGAAGTGTAAGAGATATTTGAACCATGAAACTAATAAAAAGGTCTGTACAATACAACAACATACAATAATTTTAGACTTCTCTTTGTGATAAAAGATAACTCACAAATAAAAAATTGCAGTCTGTATTGGCATTTTATATTGCTGAAATAGTTGGTTGTTAAATTCCCCAAAAGGTTCCCGTAAAACCAAATTTGTCTCAAAATTGACAATTTGGTTTGGAGAGAAAGCATACAAACAAAAAATATTTGTTACACAAAAATAAAAAAAATTGTTTCATGTATTTGGTTCGGGAGGTTCTGTTCAAAAATTAAATAGAGAATGATTGCTATGCTAAGAAGAGTTTCTGAGAAGTACAATTCAAAACAAAAAGGAAAAAGTAGCAGTTAACCAAAATTAAAATACAAAGACAATATCAACCATTTGTCAGGAATTGTTATGATTTATGGTCGGAATTAAACAATTCAAATACCCCAAGAAGCCAAACACATATACAATACGATCTTCAAAAGTTAGATTTGTTAATTGTGTGTGTTTGAGATTATCTTTTTTTTTTAGGTGAGAAAATCAAGTATAATTTTTTTTTGCAATCTTCTATTTGACATTTAGGGTGTAAGCGTTTACCATCCAAAAAATATAATTTGGAATTTTTCTTTTAAAGCCCTTAGCAAAATGCTTTTTTGATCTTTGTTGGAGAACAAATCTTTCTAGTCATATCCTTTTTATTAAAATGAGATTAGAATAAAAGTTCATGAGAAAATTTGGTAAATTGATAAGTAAAGTTTTTGGAATTTTTAAATTAAAAAAATTATTTTTCTTATTTTATTAAAATGAGAAAAACCAAAAATATTAGCACACCGTTTCTAAAATAGCTACTTTAAAACGAGTGTGGCCTTGAATTTTAAAAAGATCAAAATTGAAAAATTTCGTTTTTAAAAGAATTTGATTTTTCTTTTCTTTTTATCAGAATATTTAAATGAATTTCTCAAAATTTGGAACTTGGTAAAGATTAAAATAATTGAACTCTTTTCAGATTTTTTGATTCAGAAATTGTTTTTTTTTTATTTCAAAACAAACAGATGTGTCATGTGATCTTAGTCGTTTTTTTTGAATCAAAAAGTGATTCTGTCAAGATTTTTTTTTCTTTTTTTTTTATTTAAATTTTAAAAAGTTGAAATTTAATTACATTTAGATGAAATGGTTTCCTGTCAAGGAAACAGCCTCGTAAAAAAGATAAGATTTCTTTACTTTTTCAATCAGAATTTTTATCAAGTAATTCTTCTCAAATTACAAAAAGAAAATAAGAACAATCTCATTTAAAAAATTGATTGAACACAAGAATTCAAAACAGGAACTCGTCTAGTCCAAAGAAGACCCAACAATCCTAAAAACATTATTTGGGGCAAAATCTGAAAGTTTTTTACTTGATCGAACTGACAATTAAAGTTTGTTTGACACAAAAAAAACATCAAAAATTTTTAAACAGATTTTAGTCAAATATCGTAAAGTCTTTGATAAATTTCTTAAAACGAAATTACATCATAGAAAGTGTATGTAACACCTTAGAATTTGATTTCGGCAAACCCTTTTACCAAAGTAAACACAGGTGACTGATTTTTTTTATTCGGGTCATCGGCCTCGTAATGACTAAAAGCAAAAGAAAATTATTACTTCTTTTTTTTTTTGTCCAAGTCGAAAATTATTTATTTTATGAATATAAAATACTATTTGGTTCGATTATTTCAAGTCAGTTTGTGAATCTAAAATGTATTCGCATTTGTTTGAGCAAAAAATGTAAATATAATTTTGAAAAATATAAGATTTCCTTTTGGAAGTCTTGTTGTTTACTCAAAAAACATGTCTAAATTTAGTAAACACCATCAATCTAGGAAAAACATTTTTTTCTTTTTTACTTAATCTGTTTTTTATTAAAAATAAATTTCTCATTTTTGCTAATTATGGGCTGTTTAAACTCTTCAACTAAAGATCCTGAAAAAAAACAAAGTAAAACAATCGACAAAAAATTAAAGCGATTGGAAGCACAAGAGCACAACCAATACAGAATTCTCTTATTAGGTTTGTATTTTTTTTTTTTTTACTTATTTTCTGAATTTGACTTCTTTTTTCCAAATCTTCGTTGAACAAGTGCTTGATTTTTTAATCAAAATAAACAATACAAGATCACAAAGAGATCCTTAGTCCAATTTTCCCTTTTTGTCTTATTTGATGTCTTGTAAAAAAATGTCAATACGATGAAATTATGTGATCTTTTCCAGAATTATTTCCAAATTTTGAAATTTTTGATGGCTAACACTTGTTATCAAAAAAAAGTTCCAAATTCTATCCGAAAAAAACGAAAGTCATGATTTCAATTTTTAAGAGTAATTTTACTCTTTTTTTATATTCATGTTAAAACCAAAGCCATACCAAAACTTATACAGACCACTCAAACAAAAGAGAATTCAGTTCACCAAATTAATCCAAAATTTAAACATACTCAATTTTCGAAATTTGAGATTTTTCTTGTAAAAGTATTCAAAAAGTAAATTTTTTTTTTATTATTGAGATGGTTTCTCCTATTCACATGGAATTAATTTTAAGATTTTAACATTCCAATAATCCCAGTTTGAGAAATTTCGATTTTAGGTATTTTTTGTGATCAGTTTTAAAAAAAAGAGAAAAAATATTTAAATTTTGTTACCCTTTTTTCCTAACAGCTAATTTGGTCCACTGTTTTCCCATTTAGTCTTTTTTTTTTTACAAAATATCAAAGTCATTTGAAAAAAAATAAAGTACCAAAATTTGTAGAAAGTGTGAGTAAAAATTGTTTGGTTGACTCTCTTAAACATTTTGTGTAATACCAATCAAAACTCATGTATTTCAGCTTTTTAAAAGATCTTTACTAAGGACAACCTTACAGACGAATTCTGTTCATACTGTAGTCAAAATAAAGCGTGCAAAAAAATAGAAAGCGGGTTTCAAAATAAAAAGCGTGTTTTTTTGTTATAGAAAACCTATACATCAACTGATCAAAGAAACCAATAATAAACCCGAAAAAAATATGGGATTGGTTTCTTAAAGTTCTATTATTTAAAAAGAAATTCTAAAAATAAAGGATCAAATTGGAAAATTTATCTCAAAAAATAGAGTTAACTTTTATGGAAAATTTTAATAATAAAAAAAAACAAAAAATTTCAAAAAAATTTCAAATATTATGGAAAATTTTCAACTATTTGCATTAATAATTTAAATTTTACTGAAAATAACCAGTACTTTACTTTCAAAATTGATTTGGGCTCGGGTATACTATTTGGTAGTAGATTGGATGTTGCCTTGGTACAAGAATAAAAAAAAGCACGTTTTATATTTTAAAACACGGATTATAGTCGTTGTGCACGCATTATTTTGATCACTGTACATTAGAAAAAAACATGCATTTATATTGGTTAAGATGACTATGCTCTTTTGTTCACCGATTGAAATATTTAGTTCCATTTAATTATATAAATCTGATGGCACATGCTAAATAAAGATTTTTATTTATTTAAATGTAAAGGTACTTTGTAAATTAGCCAGTTCTTGGTGGGTATTCTTTGGTATTGAAATGTTTTTAAAATTGAATCTGTAGTTTGGAAAAAAACCAAAAGAAAAACAAGATTTTTAATTCGAAACTTTACCAAAAACGAAAACGAAAATGAAAACGAAAACCAAAATTAATTATAAGAAGAAACAAAAAAATTTTAAATAAAATGGTGAATTAACCTCAAAACAGTTTTTGTAACACTGTCTTTCAATATAGTTTTTAATTGGAAACCTTAATAACCTGAAAATGTAAAGTAAAATCAATTAAAAGAAGAAACAAAATAACTTTGAAAGAATAATCCATTATTTTATTATCAATCAACCCATCACATACAATTGAGGTGAACTTTAATATTGAAATTGTTGGAGTGTATTTTGGGAGATCTCAAAAATAGTCAAATTTTTTAAACAAATTTTTAATGATTAATCAATCAAAGATCGTTAAGAGAAAAACCCTTATTAAAAGATTGTATTAAAAAAACTGTTGTTGTGATGAATCCTTCATTTTGTCTTTATGATTTATTTTTTCTTTTATTAATTGATCTTACTTTTTTTCTTGTTTCCCTTTTTTTTTTTTTTTTTTCATAAACGACGAATTATTTTTGTAAAACAAATTTGGTATTTATTTTGTTTTTTCACAACAAAAATAACACAAACATTTTAATCAGTTTTTTGAATTCAGGTTCTCTTTTTTTTGAAATTGTTCCAAATTTTGAATGTAATAAAAAGATCAAAATCCAATAACTTTCTATTCAGAGGTTTTTGGTTTGAAATTTTTAAAAACTTGATCCCAAAACACTTTTAACTTTTTGAAAAATATAGTTTGAAGGGTTTTGAAATAAAAAAAATATTTTTAATTTGAATAACTTGAAAAAATTGCAAACTTTTAAAAATTTGAACCCTTTTGTTAATTATTTTTTTTCTACCCTTTTTTTGCTTTACAAAACTTCTAACAAGTTTTTGAAATTTGAAAAATGTTGGATCAGAATCCTGAAAGTAGTAGAAATGACAGGCTGTACGTTTAAAAAAAGTCATGAAAGTATTTATATGGACTACATGGGCCGCGTGGTTATTGTAGTGTTGTTTTGATTTTTTATTCAACTTTAAAATATCACTAACCAGTTAATTAGTAATACACACCGCTATCATATAAAAATTTTTATCAAAAAAAAATCAGACATTTGCTAATTTTATACTTTTCATAACAAAACTTTAAAATAAACAGTATTGGTTAATAAGAAGTCTTTTATCAAAAAATTATTTTTAAAGATATTTTTATTTTAAAATTGGAAAATCAATTTTCCAGGTTCTATTAAGATTTTTTTTTCAATTTAATTAGTAAAAAATTTTTAAAATATTTTTTTATTACAGTTAAGAGGTTATTTTATTATCTTTTAAAAGTATGTAAAATTTAATAACTATGTTTCAAATGTGGAATTGAATCTTTAACTATTAAATAATTATTTATCGATTTAATTGGAAAAAATATTTTTTTGACTTTTCGTTAGGCTTTTTTTAATTTTTGTAATAAACATAAAATTTTTGAAATTATCGGTTTATTTCAAAAATCAAAACAAAAGCTAGGCAGGTTACAGCACTCTACGGACACTTTTCGTTAGGTTTTTTGTGATTTTTGAAATAAATAAAAAATTAACTAAATTTTCGGTTTATTTAAAAAATCAAAAAAAACCTAGGCACTCTACGGCACTTTCGTGACACTTCTGTTCGTTTTCGAGGATTCAAAAGAATCGAGTAAAATTTATAAATTTTACTCTATTGGGTAAAACCCTGAAAAACCTAGAGCTTTCCCTTTATCTTTTCTAGAATTTAAAAGAATAGAGAAAAATCCAATTTTTTATTTTTTTACTTTTTACTCTTTCAACTTTACTCTTCCCAAATGAAGACAAACACTATGTTTCTATCTAAGATTCCACAAATCTTTTCTTATGATGAATTGCTAACTATCATTAAACAAGAAGTCGAAGTACTTCCATCAATACAATTCATTATGAATCAAAAAGATAATGATAATAATATTGCAATTCTAAAATTTAAAAAAGAAAGAAGAAGCACTAAGAGTAGAAAAAAAAATAAAATCAACAAAAATTTTCAACAGAAAACTTAATGTTCAAGACTACAAAACAAGTAAAAAAAGCTTTACAAAAAAACAATTCACAAAATGTGAAAAATACAAAAACCCATTTGCAACGAGACGCCAATACTAAAGACAAAAATTTTTGGATCATGAACGATCAAAAAAAAAAAAAAATTGTCAGTGGTGTTAAAATCACAAATAAAATTTTTGATCACGCGAAAATTACTGAGACCGCGGATCTAGTGAAAGAAAAGTCTAGCAAAGCCCCTATTAAGCCGAAACACCAACTTTTTTGCAACAATAAAAAAAAAATAAAAAAAAGCAAATGGATCCCAACAACAAAGAAATAAAAAAAAAAAAAAAAAATAATAAAAAAAATAATAAAAACAATTCAAAAAGGAAATTATCACAAACACCAATAATTATTTTCAATTATCCCCACAACTACACCACAGATAATTTGATTTCTTTTTTTTCAAAACTTCAACCCAAAAAATGCAGTTATAATTAAAAAGAAAAAAAAAAAAAAATATTTTGCGTTTGTTACCTTTCCTTCTTGTGTAATTAGAGATAAGGCACTTCACTTAAATGGTTTACTGATTAATGAGAGACCAATTACCATTAAAAAGGCCTACAAAAAATTACTCTCTAATTCCAAAAAACAAATAACCAAAAAATTCAAAAAACTCCAAAATTGAATTCAAATAATAATTCAAATCATAATAATAATCAATATGAAAATAGAATTAATTCTCTTGAAAAAGAAATTCTAGATTTGAAAGAAATTATCACAAATTTATCTAAAAATAATCATAAAGTTATTAAAAATAAAAATAATAACTTATATAATAATATATCATCCAAAAAAAATTCAGAATAAATCTGATAAAGGTTATATTCATTCTGAGAATGAAATAAAAAGATAAATCTAATGAAATTCAAATTATAAAAGATTCAGAAAATGAATCTGAACTATCTTTATTAGAAAATCTAAACCCAAATATAAATGATTCAAAAAACAACTCAATCCTCAAAAAGAAAAGAAGAGGAACTAGTTTATAATCAATTTTTAATTCGAGATAAAGAATTTAAAGAAAAATTCGAAAAAGAATTAAAAAGAAAAATAATAAAAAAAAATTAAGAAATTGATAAGATTGATGGAATTAACAACTCTATTTCTATTAATCAAAAAAATTAATCAAAATAATAATCAACCAACCTCAAATAACTCAAATAACTCAAACAAAAAAGTTGATAAAAAACCAAATATTCAAAAAAGATTTATTATATTATTTTAACCAAACTCCAAAAAAATAAAGAAATATATATGAAAAATATTCAACTCAACTTAAAAAAACAAAAAACAAAGGCAAAGGCAAAAAGAGTATTTCAGATAAATTAATAACCAGTGTTAAATGTAAAGGAATAACTCTAAACAATAAAGATTGTAAAAAACCACACATTTGATACTTCAGGTTACTGTATCAAACATAGAAACCAAAAGAAAAAGTGACTATCAGGTTTTAAAAAAGAAATTAAAACAATAAATATTTTTAAAACCTTAATTTATTTTATTTTATATATAAAAAACTTCATATAAATCAAAAATTAAAAAAGAATGATTTAAAATGGACTTTTACAAAAATTGATAATCCTTTCAATTATCCAATAATTATAAAAAATAAATTCAAACTAAATCCAACAAATAAAATAAATTTTTTCAATATTCATTTTTTTTAATAAGACTCATTCAGAAAATTTTTTTTCTCGTTTTATCATCAAAACCCCAAAAAAACGACAACCACTTGAAAAAAATTCAATTAAAAATTATGAATGAATTTATTATCTTATTAAATATAAAAGAATTCAACACAACAAATAAAAAATTATTAATAAAAAATTTATTAAAATTAATAATTCTTATTGAATTCAAAAATTGGAAACTAACAAAAATCAACAACTTCCAAATTGAATATTGGATTAAAAAAATCTTTTAATTATTCTTATATTTCAATATTTGATAATTATAATTACTCCAATTCAAATAACGGAAAAGTAGAAATTTCCAATTTATTAAAAAACACTAATTTATTTATCAAACCAAATTAATAATAATATTGATTACAATAATGATAAAAATAAATAATTTATTTTTCAAACTTTACATATTGTAAAAGTTTCAAAAAGTTACAAAATGTACCAAACAAAAACAAATTGATTTTTATTCAAAAAAAAATATTTCAACATTAGAAATATTTAATTTCTTAAATAATTATTGTGTTATTAGATTTTTAAGGAAAGGAAATAATAAACTTGTAATTTGGGAAAATCTCGAAAAAATAAAAACTTTTAAAAAGAATATTAATAAATAAACAAACAAATATTCCAAATGATCTATATATAAAACATTTTTTGAAGAACAAAGAAAGATTATTAATAAAAGGTTCTAAAAAAATGAAAAATAAAAATCAAAAAATAAATATTAATATAGCCTCTTTAAATATTTGTGGCTTGAATAATTCAAATAAAATTTTTAAATTAGAATCTTTTTTTTAAAATGTAATATCGATATTTGTTTAATACAAGAATCCAAAATAACAAAAAAACCAACTTTCACAAACTATTTCTCTGTGAATAAAAAATCTTATGGAAATAATGGAAATAAGGGTGGTTTATTAATAATAATAAAAAAGATATTTCTAGAATTTTTTCGTGAAATATTAATTGCTGATTTAGATGTAATGGGAATACAATTTACTGATTTAATCATTATTAATATATATCGGAGAAATGACCGAAATATTGAAATGAATAAAAAAAATAATAAATATCTTAAGAAAATACCAAAACAATAAAACAATTATTGGTGGTGATTTTAATTTAAATGAAAATAAAATAAAATTATTTGAAAAATTTAATTTTAAAATATTTCTTAATAATAAACCAAGTAGAAAACCAAACAATTTGGATTATTTTTTTAACAAATTTTAATAATTTAAAACTCAATAAATCAAAGACTATCAAAAATTTTATTAGTGATCATAATACAATTATGAATAAATTTGAAATAAACTCAAATTGGGAAATCAATGATATCTATAAAATTAAAAATATTCCAACCTTTCAAGAAGACTTTCTCCAATTCTTTTCTCGGCAGAATTTTAATTTAAATGAAGAAAATTTTATTTTATTTAAAAAAAAAAATAAACAGAAAGAAAGAATAGTATTTGATATCAAACAAGATAAATTAAAAATTAATAATTTACTTTATAAATTGTTTGATAAAAATGAAACTTTACATAAAATCAAAAAAAATTAATGAATTAAATTACTTAAAATTACTTAATCAAATAAATGAAGAATATAATAAAAATAAAAAACTTTTGGAAAACATTAAATAAAATAAGAGAAACTTCTACAAAAAATGTTTTTAAATAATGAAACCATATTCACAGTGTATAACGATTTTGTAAAATCAATTAGTCAAAAAACCTAATACAAATATAATTAATTATATTAAAAAATTTAAAATTAATAAAAATTCATTAAATCCAATTGACATAAAGGAAATTTTTGATCAAGATAAAATTAAAGAAATAATCAAATTTCAAAAAAAATAAATCAGTTAAAGAATTTGACAAAATAAATCATTATAAGTTTATAAAAAAACCAACCAATTCAATATTTATTAAATTATAATTATTTTATTAAAACAGTTCAAAATATTTTTTTTAAATTGGATAACAGACGAAACTGAAAAAAAGTATAAATTTTATTAAAAAAAAGAAATTTATTATTTATTCATAAATCGGGGGGATGAAGGCGAACCATTAAATTATCGACCTATCTCTATAAATCAATCTCTTCCAAGATTTTTTTTAAAATTAATATACATTGGAATTCAAGACTCATGGGACTTGATTTCAAAAAAAACAATTTGGATTTAAAAAATATTTTGGAACAAGAATTGCTGTTTTAAATTTATTAAGAAAATTTAAAAAAATAAAAAATAAAAATAAAAATACAGAATACTTTGTAGTTACTATAGACATACAAAAATGTTTTGACTCTATACAACACTCGTTAATATATCAATCTATTAAAAAAATTTATCAAAAAATGAAACAATTAAAAATTGGCTCTTGAGATATTACAAAAAAGAAGGAATTGGAGTTTATCAAGGAGATCCCTTATCACCAATTCTCTTCGCATTTATATCTCATTTCCTACTAGAAAAGTTAAAAACTTTAGCTGTTCATGTTCAAATGTATGCAGATGATCTTATTCTTATTATGAAAGGGCCATTAATCTCTCTAAAAATTAATTTAGAAAGTATTTTTGAAATAATAAAAAGATTCGGGATGAACCCACATAATAAAAAAAACCAAATATAAAAAAAGATTAAAAAGATATTTTTTATCTTGGGATTTGGTTAGAAAAAAACACGCATCTTGAATATAATTTCAAAAAAGTGGAAAAGTCCTTGGAAACACTTAATCGATTGTTTCAACAAAATAAACTCAAGAATGGAGTCAAAATAACTTCTTTCAAAGCTCTCATTTTAAGTCAACTTTATTATGGTCTTGAAATAGTTGACTTGAAACAAAAATGATTTTGAAAGAATTGATAGATTTATCAATAAAACAGTCACAAATTTCTTACAAATTAATATCCATTCACCTCGATTAATTTATAAAACTGAAGCAAAAATTGATCTCGCTAGATTAAAAAATATACCGAAGAAAATATAAATTGATAGAAAAATTAGATTTCTTAAATTTAAAAAAATTAAAAACAATACTAAATTTTCGAAAATTGGAAAATGAAAATATTAATTGGCTCACTAAGGGATTAAAATTATTAGATTTAGAATTAAAAGTTTTTCGATTAACCGAATTGGAAAAATTCACCTAGTTGGAAAGTTCAACAATATCTAAAAATTATAAAACAACAAAATTGCAATTTCAAACAACAAACAATATTTAAACTGGAAAGCTTCAAAAACAATTCTAAAATTTCGAAATTTTACTAATTGTTTAAATAGGTACTCTTATGTAACAAGTAAAAAATAAAAATAAAAATTGTGATTTATGTAAAGAAAAGTTAAATATTGATATCATTGAAGATTTCGATCATTTTTTATGGGACTGTCCGGCCTATAAAATAAATCGAAAAAATCTGGACATCTGAATTTTTTGAAAAAATAAAAAAATTAATAATATCAGAGATATTATTAATAAAAAAGAATTCATCATATATATTATCATTAGTAAGTGATAATAAAATTTGTGATTCTTTAACAAAATTTCTAAAAAAAAGTGTAGAAATTAGGGCACACAGGAGAAAAGCAATTTTCTCTCTTCAAAAATAAAAAAATAAAAAAAAAAAAAAAAAAAAATCCAATTTTTTACTTGATTCTTTTGAACACTAAAAAATCCCGGTCACTCGATCTTTATCCTTGTCATTTTTTTCGATATTCCAGTTTTATTAGAAAAGTACAACACTTTAAAAATTGTTAGTTAGTATATATCTAATTCAATATCTCAAAGTCAAATTAAACCAAAATTCATCCATACAATGACTTTTAAAAATTTAACAAAAAAAAAAAAACCCACCTTTTTTTCCATACTAGAGACCTTTAAAAATCGCAGAACTACTAATAACAATGAACAAAATAGCTCACAAAAATTTGAATTTCGGAATTTTGATTATATTGTATAAACTTTATTAATAAGGAATGAAATGTTAATTAAAGCATTAATTTTGTCTAACTCTTTTTTTTTTCAATATTATTGTTTCATACCTGTGATAAGAAAATATAAATTGAAAAAGTATTTTTCATATAAGTCACTTATTCCTACAAAGGTATTAACACCACAGCTAAAAGTCACAAGTTTCCCATAAATCAATAAGGCTCTTAATTACCATTTTGTAGTTTGTAGGATATTTACAATAGAAACAAAAAATAAAAGAAAAAAAAACCAATTTTTTTCAACAAAAATTTATTGTATTATGTGGATAAGGGATCACAAACACATTAACCAAAACGAAAGGGTGAAATTCGTAATGCATCCGAAAAATTCATTGAGAACGTACACCTTTAAAGTCATTTTAAAAAAGTGTACCAAAAAGGCTTTGAAACGGAAAATTTAAATAGATGGATAACTTCTATATTGTTAATTGAAAAATAAAATGAACAGAATTTTCATTTATCTCTTCATAAAAGAAAAAAAAAAAACTTTAGAATTTATTAAATTATAAAATCCCACCATCTAAAAGGGTCAAACATAATATAACCATATTTAACGTTTTACAGAGTTTAAACTTTACATTAGACATTTAAATCATTTTTCAAAAGTGAAATGAAAATTCTGTTCGATTTGTTTTTCAACAAATAGCACACTTATTTTTAGGGAAATATTAAAAAAATATTTAATAAAACTTTTTTATGAATACTTTACAAAAAAAAAATAATGTATTGGAATAAAGAGGATTATTTTTCCGAAAAATTATAAAAAAAAAAAACAAATATCAGAAATTAAGATAAATTCATCTAAATTATTAGTGAACATATAATTTATAAGTTCATTATTGCTAAATTGAATTTTTAAAAGAATTTCGGGATTAATAAAGATTTTATGCAGAAAAATAAAATTCAATTAAATTTTTATACATTCAATTTATTTGTTTCCAACTGAAAGAAATCCAAATCGATAAATTCTCATGCAAATTCTTTTAGATGTAATAATTTGGGTCATATTTTATGATATTCTATATGGTTTGGAACTAATAAACTTTCCAAAAGTTCAATCAACTTACCAAATAATCAACTTTTTTTATCTAAATGACTTTTTTCTTGATTAATTAATTTTGGATTAACATCAAAACTCTTTTCAATTTGTTATTTCAAACTTATTTTATAATCATTTTTTTAAAGTGTAATGAATGTGAAATCAAAATTGCTTATTAATACGTTTCATGATCAGTTATTAATAGGTTTATTTTTGTTATTTTTGCCAATTTTTTTTAGGAAAGTTAAAATATTAGTTACCTTAGTCTAATTTTAAAAAGTGTACAAAAAAGTATCCAAAAAATCAATTTTGTTTTACATAAAAATTTACTACAATCTTAGATGGGTTTTATATTTTTACAATGTAGAAACGTTTAAAATCATGGGTAAGCATCGAAAACATAAATAATTTAATGAAAAAGAAACAAAAAAAAAAAAAAAAAAACATTGTGTAGTGGTTAGAATTTTATTAAACTGATAGGTATGTAAACTAATTTTCAATAATTTTAGTTTAGTAACAAACTGAGAAATGTTATTATAACATCATTTACAATGGATCGGATATTGCTTTTTATTTTAAATAAAATTTAAATTAATTCAAGTATCAAAAAAGATAAATATATTCAATATCAAATATTTTCTTCATTGAAAAACATGATATATATATATACATATCTTTTTAAATATTAATTTAATAAATACTTTTATCAAACTTGTAAAAACAAAAAGAACAACAATGAATTGAAAATTTGATTTTTTTTTATCATTATTTTTTTCTATTTTCTTATATACACATATACTATATTTAGGTGCTGGTGAATCTGGAAAATCAACTATTGCAAAACAAATGAAACTAATCCATGGCAATGGCTTTACTAAACAAGAAAGAAAGAAATATCAAAGATTAATTGAAAAGAACTACATTTACTATATCCAAACGTTAATTGAAGCTAGTAAAGAATCAAATATAGAGAATTTTGATTCTGAATTATTAGATATTGTAAAAGAAGTTGAAGCATTAGAGATAGATCGGAAAATGACTAAAGATCTAGCTGAAAAAATTCAAAAAGTTTGGGAATCAGAAAATTTACAAAAAATATATGATCGATTCGAATCGTACCATCTTCCAGAGAGTACAGAATAGTAATGTATTTCAAATATTGATTTTAATTTCGTATGCATAATTAAAACCCTATTTATAATTTTTAATATCATGTATTTTTATCTTGTATTTACAGCTTTTTTAATAAAATAGAAGATTTTGCCAAAGAGGATTATTTACCAACAGATGAAGATATTTTTAAGAGCAGAAACCAAACAACAGGTGTAACCCAAATTGAATTTCAATCTAGTGGGCAAAATTTCACGTAAGCATATTTATTATTTTATTTTTCAAGATTTAATTATTAATATTAACCTAAATTTAAAATATTGATCACCAAAAAAATTCAATTTTTTTTTAATAAGAATTATATTTAATTTATAATTTGAGAAACACTCACTTAAAGCCCAAAATTTTCTGAAATATGAACATTTTTTTTATCATTTGTATACCCAACAAAATAAAAAATAAAGAAATACATAACAATCCAAATTATAACTTGTTTTTCCATTACTTTTGGAGTTAGAACAATTTATTTACAGTGATCATTTTATTTAAATATTGTAAATAACCCCTGAATATTCAAAGGCTTGATCCTTTAAATTAAATTGGGTTGTTTTTCTATCCCAAAAAAAAAATAAAATAAATTGGTACTCAATACCAGTCAGTGAAAAACAGATTTTTTGATCTGATAAAAACGATCAATAAATTAAAAGTCAATTTGAAAAAAAAAAAAATCAATAAAATTGAAAAATATATTTTCAAAAATCAAAAAGATTTACAAATTGAATATAAGTTTCATACTTTTGAAAAAAAATTATTTTTCTTGCTTCAAAATAAAAAAATAAAAATAAATTTAACAAAAACTTGATTACATATTCTCAAAAAAATATGTATTTACTAATGTTTATTTTAATAACAAATCACAAAAAAAAAAACTAAAGAAACCTTTCTAATTCTAATGAGTTACATGGAAATAACATCGAACCAATTTTACTTTTTCTCAGATTAAATGAATTTCTGTTTCTATATTATTGATTTTATTAAATCTTGTTGTTCATTTGAACATTGTCAAGTGTGTCAAAATTTTACAAATATAAAATATCTTCCATTCAAACGGGTCCAACCATGGTGGGAAAATTATATCTGTTTAAAGGATTTGAATGGATATTAGAAGAAAAAAATTTATTTTGAAAAGTTCAAAATTGAAATCACTTTATGCATTTTTGTTTTTTCTATTTTTTTTGTATTTTTATTTTGTTTTTTTTTTTACACATAATTCATTTGGCAATTTTTTTTATTGCAAAGTCGATATTCACAAAGTAAAAACATGTTATTCTAATATTACTGAAACAGTAAGAATGATTGTAGAGAAATGATATTTATTTTTATTGGAATTTTATTTGGGTGTTCAAACAAGATCAAAATGAATATTATTGTTTTTTTTTTGAATGAGTAACTAAGAATTTTAGTTTTTGAATTTTTAAAAAATATATTTGATTTATTTCGTACTTATTTCAACTATTCTCCAATGTGCAGTATTCTACATATTTCTGATTCATTCTTCAAATGCCAATTAAAAAAAAAAATTGATATTTGAAAAAAATTTTGTTTCGTTTTTAAGCTTTAAAAACAGTTATTGTAGGATGCCAATTATTTTACAAGTTTCAAAATTTTTTTTTTACTTTTAAAATAGAAATGAACCCTGTTACATAAGAACATATTCCCTTTATTTTTTTATTTTATTTTTTTTTTTTTTTTTTTTTTCAAATTTTAGATTTTCTTGTCTTGAATAAAGTTACAATAATTTTAACAATCAAATATAATGATAAATTGAAATTTTGATTATATATTAAAAAAAAATATTATAGCTGTTTTAAAAAGTGTAATTTACTGATTGTAAAGAAATAAATTCCAATTCATAATTTTTAAAACACCAAAATTCAATTTGTGAAATAAAAAAAAAAATCTTATTTAATCAATTCTCGGAAGAAATATCAAATTAGAACCATTCATATTTGTAATGTTAACAATTTTTTATAAATTACAATTACTCACAAAACACAAAAATAAATTATTATCAATACTAATAATTTATCGATATGTAAAATATTTTGGAGAGAACAAAACAAAAAAAATGCATTGATAAATTTGTTTAAATTCTATAAACAATTCTTGATCGCTCAAATGGTGATGATACCATCAACTAATTTTATTTGAGTTCTTCTATTTTGGAACAACTCAAATTTAACCTAATATCAATTTATCGAAAAAATTATTTCGATCGAACAAAATTTGTTACATAATTCAAAAAATGAAATGAAAATCAAAAAACTAAAAGATGAAAAAATGATTTTTATATTTTACAAAAATCAAAATTATTTTGAATTTGGATACAATTGTATTATTGTGATTCTTTGGAACATTTTAGCTGTGTGGAGAATTTTGAATGATAGTTAAAATAGATCAAAAATTATAAAACTCTAATTTATTATTAAATTAATTTATTACAAAGGAATTCAAACTTCACTTTTTTGAAAATAACTCTCTTATAAATTATATTATAAATTAAACTCTGTTTCAGTCAAAGTGAGCTATCCAAAAAAAAACATTTTTTTTCTAAATATCAATTATTTTTTCTAATCGACCTCTGAAGATTAAATAAGAAATAAATAGAATAATATACACCAAGGGGATAGTTGATACCCGTCTGGAATAAACACTAATAAATCTATATATTTTCTTAAGAATTGAAAAACCAAAATTCTTAAGTTTGCCTATTGAGAGAAAAAAAAAACTTTCATTTTGATCTTCAATTGAAGATCAAATAAAACCCCAATAGAAATAAATAGGTTTTCTCTTACAATTATTTTCATTGTTTCTATAACATTAGAATAACACTTTTTTACAAATTGACCATAGATCTTGCAATAAAAAAAAGAAAATTTACATTTGGATTATCTGTCAAAAAAAAAAAAAACAAAATGAGAAAATGCGAAAAAATTATTTCAATTTATAAAATTCCCCAAAATTAAATTATTTCTTCAATCTCCATTCAAAACCTTTAAACACATGTAATTTACTCACCATAAAAACTGATCACATTTGACTGGAAAATGTTTTAATACCAAAAAATCATTTTTATTCAATAAATATATTTTTTTTTAATTTTTACATCCCTTTCTCAAAATTAATATTTAGGAATAGTAAAAAAAAAAAAAAAGAACACAATTAAAAATATAAAAAACCCAAAAAAAAAAAAAAAGTATATTATCAAATTGAATAAAAGTAAAATTTTAACACTTGGTAGGGGTACATTTTCAAACCAAATAAAATTGTTTGAACCAAAAATTGACAAAAAAAAAAATAAACTAACTGTATTAAACGAACTTATTTTATTTCTAATCCTTTTAGAAAATTCTAATTGAATGGTAAGAGATCTTTTTAAAGGTTAATTATTCAATAACAACATAAAAATAAAAAAAATAAAACATTTATATTAAATGAATGGGTTTAATTATGACAAAAAACTCCAAATTTGTTAAATATAAATCAATCAAAACAATTTATAAAATAATTTTATATTCAACTTTTATCATATTCTTTTTCACGATTTATAGTATAATTGATGTTGGTGGTCAAAGAAACGAAAGAAGGAAATGGATAAATCATTTTGAAAACGTAACCGCTGTCTTATTTGTAACATCTTTAAGTGAATACAATCAAGTTTTATTTGAAGATGAAGAAGTTAACAGAATGAATGAAAGTCTGGAATTATTTTTTGAACAATGCAATTCAAGATGGTTTAATGATGTAGATTTTATTTTATTTTTAAATAAAATGGATCTATTTGAGAAAAAGATATCAGCCTTTCCATTGAAAGAATTGTTTAGTGAATACGATGGTGGTGATGACTTGGATAATGCAAAAGAATTCATTAAACAAAAATTTCTTGAACAGAGCAAAAACAAACGAAAAACGATATACACCCATTTCACAACAGCAACAGACACAAAAATGGTAAAAAATGTATTCAATATCATTCGAGACATTATATTAAATAAGACCTTACCAGAAATTGGTTATATTTAAACAAAAATTATTCATACTTACATATATAAACGCATCCATGTTAATTTGAATTACTTTTACAGAAATAATATTTAATATTTTTTTAAAGAATATTTTTATCTAATATTACTATTGAATATTTTTTTTTTATAATTATTTTTATGAAAACAATAAATATAAATCTATAAGTTTCTCATTTTTGTAATTTTTTTAGAGAAGATTAAATATCATAATTAAATTAATGAATTCATTTATTTAGATTTTGTTATATATTTTTTAATCTGAACATTCTTAATTTTATATGATGGTGTTTAAGAAAAAATTTGAATTAATTTATTTAAAAAAATATTTTTGATTTTTTGTAATACAAACAAAGAAAAAAGTAAATTTTAGATATTCAACATGCACTTTCAAAAAAGTAAAAGAATATTTTTTATTAAAAAAAGGGTCTTTATTAATAATATCTAATCTTTTTATTTCAATTAAAAAATTATTATTTAATATATGATTGATTATTACTATAAAACAATTTTTTTTTCCTTGGATGCAATATATCGTGAATAAAACTGAGAATTTTTGGTGATCTCTATTTTATAGGTCTTTTATTGGGTTAAAAGTTGCTTTAGAAATCTTTTTTTTTTTTTTTTTTTTTTTTTGATTCCAAATCTTGAAAGAATATAAAAAGAATTAATTGATAATAAGGAATTTAAATTGTGGAAAAAAAAATTTTGAGATTAATTGGAGTATATTATTATTATTTATTAGTACAACCCGCACTTATGTGTGTTGAAATTTGTTTTTATTTTTTAGAAATGTGAAGATGAACATATTTTGAAATATAAACAATAGGTATGGTTCCAATTAGCAGATAATTTTTTCTAAACCCCATTTTCAGTTAAAGGGTTCGAATTTTAATGAAGAAATAGAATCTATTTTATGAGTTTAATCAAGTTATTTTCTGCAATAAATATTCGTTTTTTAAATCTGATTAATATTTCTAATTTAGTCATTTTTTTTTTTTGATTTTTACATTTTTTTTTTTTTTTTTTTTTTTTAATTGTATTTTTTTCTTAAAAATCAAATTTGAAAAAAAAATTGTTCGAAACTCTAAATTAACATAAAGAAAATTGAGACTTTGTAATTTCTTATAAAATGAATATATTTACTATTAAAGAAATATTAATGTTAACCATTCCGAATTACCAATGAAATTGAGAAATTTTGCACTAGGTGTTTGAATGAATTGGAATTAAAAAAAATATTTATTAAACATTTAATTTTTTTTTTGTAATTTATAGATTTTTCAGGTATTTATTTTATGAATATTAACTCTAATTGGAAGTTTATTATAAGTATTATATCTAAACAACAGAATTTCGGTAGATTCTAAAAATAATGTGAATTTTTTATTTTTTTGCTTGGCAAATTTGAGTGAAATTGGGAATAGTTCGAATATTATTAACTTAATGAATGAAATATTTAAAAATTTTATATTATTTGCAATCAAAAAAAAAATAAATTAGTATTCTTTATATTTATGGGGAAAAAAGTAAATTCTAACATATTTTACACAGCTAAAACTGTTGAAAGAAAATCAATAATTTTGTTTACATTCAATTTGGAAATAGTTTTGAATAGTATAAACTATTTTATTATTTATCTTTTCGATTTTTTGTTTTCTTTAACTTTTTTCCAAATTAGGTGATCTGAAACGTTTTGTAAGGGATTTTAATAAGGATTGAGATAAAGATAATTGTTGAGATTAGTTAAATATAAAAATCCCAAATAATTTGTTGTTTGTATCTAACTATTTTATGGATCAATATTAATTGGTGAAATTTCAAAATTTTAATCTAGATAATTTTTTATTCTCCTAGTTCAATCATCTTGGAACATATTGATTTTTTTGTTTTGTTGTATATTTTTTTCTTTTGTTTTGTTTACTTTTCTTTCTTTTTTTTTTGTACCAAAAAGATAATTTATAAAAAAATTACCGGCTGATAATTTAAAATTGATTTAATCTTAAGTTTCGAAAAATAAAGTAAATTGGGTGTTTTTAATTTTCAATTTTTGATTTTGTAGTGAGTCCGAATTTTTTTGAATGAGGCTCATTTGATAAAATAATCTAAACCGTTATTGTTTGTATAGTAATTATAGGTTGTTTGTTTTACCATTACAATAAACTTATAACTTAATGATAAACTGAGGGTATATTATTAAATGGGTATTTATTTAACAAACTTTTAAAGTAGAAATCCATTTATTTTATCAATCTTGATTCGAAATATTGAAACCCCCATTCAAAAAATTTCGGACTCACTTTAAAATCAAAAATTGAAAATTAAAAACACCCAATTTACTTTATTTTTCGAAACTTAAGATTAAATCAATTTTAAATTATCAGCCGGTAATTTTTTTATAAATAATCTTTTTGGTACAAAAAAAAAAAGAAAAGAAAACAAAACAAAACAAAATAATATCAAAGACCAAAATAAAAATCTGAATGTCCAAAATGATCAAACATGTCTAACAAATTATTGTATTAATAAATGTTGAAATTTCACAGAGATATATTGATCGATCAAATGATAAAAAACCATCATACCAATTGTATGTGATTTTTCTATTTACAAACTCAAAATTAACTTTCTGTCAATCATTGAAAAATATTATTTGATCTAACAAAACAGATTATGCAACTGGAAAATAGGTATATTAAAATAAAACAGAAAAGACAAAAAATGAAAAAATAGTTTGTAATTAAAAAAATTATTGATAAATTGAATGTAAAGTGTAGTATTGATATTTATTTCAATTGTTCTAACTGTGCCCAAATTTTTGCATTTAGTTTACTTTCCCAATAAAAAAAAATATTTTTCATAATGTGATCTTGTTGTTAAATGGTTGGATAAAAAAATATAATTAAAAAATTCAAATAAAAAAAAAAAATAACAAATTAAAAAATAAGAAAGTTGGGTTTGTAATATTTTAATATATCACCACCCTCAACATAAAGTTATTTTTAAAAAAGAAAAAAAGAAAGAAAAAAAAATGTTTAAATATTTTATTTCTTTGTCTTTTAAAATTTACAAATATTTTTGTAGGTATATAATTTTGATTGGTTTTTTTTTTTTTTGGTTGTAAGTCTATTAGTATACTTTATTAATAAAAAAATATAAATTGGTATTGCTATTTACAACAAACACTTTTTTCCTTTGTTTTTATGATAATCATGTTTTCAATATTTCCATTATCTTCTGAATTAAAATCATCTTCCGATTCAGCTAATTTTTCATCTAGAATAGTTTTGGCAACATTGTAAAAAAAATCATTAATTCCTATTTATAATTGTTTTTTTTTTTAAATAAAAAAAGTATTATTATTTTTAGAAATTAAATGTATTTCATGTTTCTGTCGATTTAAATAATTTGTGCTCAATATAAAAGTTTGAATTGCTTTGTTTATAAGTTTTTTTAAATCCAAAAAAAAACAAAAATAAAAAAAAAAAATTCATTTTTTTTTGGAATATATAAGAACTTTTAGCCAAGTATTATTTTTTAAATCTCACATTTTGAACTAATATAAAAAATTATTTCTTTTTATATTGTTGTCACTTGATTTGTTAAATGTTATTTATTATCTTTTTGGTTTTTTTTTTGATTTTTTAAAAATTCTTTCTTATAAATCCATTTTAAATTTTTTTTTTTTCTTTTTTCTTTTTTCTTTTCATTTTTTGTTTTTCCTTTTTAAACATAAAAAAAATTGGGTGTGTCTTTCCCTTTAAGAATCGTGAAATCTATGATTTTACACTTAAATTACCTTTGATGTAATTTAAGTAAAGGGGCATTTAAGGTATAATTTACACTTCTTCCATCAATAAATAAAAAAACTATTTATTTTTTAATCTTTCTAAAGATTTTATATGGCTTTTCTTTGAATTTAAAAACTAATATTTGATAAAATTCCCATTTTTTCTTTTTTTCATTTTAAATTATTATTATTATTTAATCTCCGCTTGGGGAATAATAGGAAGTTATTATCCCCTTAAAAATAAATCAATCAATCAATTTGATATTTTTTATAAATCCAAACTATTGATTGAATTGATACTTTATTTAAAGTAACCCCGATTAAAAACATATATGGGTTTGAAAATTGGAATTCTGATAATTAGTGGACCAATTAAGCGGAAAAAATGTAGTAATTTACTTTTCATAAATTGGAAAAATAAATTTTATTAAGGGTCTTCATAAGGTTGAATTAAATAGTAAGACATTAAATAATTTCATTAAATTTTCGTTGAAAATTAAAATATTTTTGGTTGTTTTGAACAATTTGCTTTACTGATATTTTCGTCCGAAATAGAAAAAAGTTTGAATCTCATCTTTTTTTTTTTTAGGTTCATTTCATTTCTTTCATTTATTTGATTTCTGTTGTTTATGTGATTTTTGTGGTGGTTAAAAATATTTATTTTAGGTATGAATTGATAAAAATAAAGACACTTTGGAATTTATTTTTTATTTTTTATTTAGTTTTATGAATTCAAGCAGATAGGTGTAATTCTTCGTTATTATTATACATTAATAAAATTCTCAAAAAATGAAATTTAGTATTCAGCCCTGATAATATTTCAAAAAAAAAAAAAAAAGAAAAGAAAGAATAAGAAAAAATGAAAAATCCCAAATTTACCTTCACCCGACAACGCAGAAGATAAAGAAAAGGTGGCCCCAATACTCTCTGCAAATTGCTTCCCATTTTCAATGATTTTTTCACAATCTTTATGAAGGTTTTTTAGATCGCTTTTATTACCTACAACAACTAAAAGAGGCAGTTGTTCCAATTGGTTTTGAAGTTGGTCAACCCAAAAAGAAAGTTCATCGAGGGAATTTTGTTTTGTTATATCAAAAACTAAAACGGCTACTCGTGTAAGTCTATAATATAATGGCACAATTGATCGAAACCTTTCCTGCCCTGAGGTATCCCAAATCCTTTTTTTATTTTATTTTATTGTGTGTATGTGTGTGTTTCAGGAAATAATTAAATGAGTATCAATTTTTGATTTTAAATAATAAATATGATGTTGGTTTTAAGATCGAATCCCTGAAAGTAGTGTTATCATTAAAAAAACAATTCTTCTTCTTTTTTCCACAATTCAAATTTGATCAGAAGCCCAAAAAAAAAATTTGCTTTTAATAAAACTATCAATTCTTGACAATTAAAGTACTTGAAACAAAAAAATTTACATTTTTTTTTTTTGAAATAAAAGTGAATAGAATGTACTGTACTGATAAATTCAAAATAAAGTATAAAACTTTTGGGTCAATTTTGATTTTTTTATGTCTCTTAAACCAACTTGCAAATCATTTTTTTTTTTCAACTAAAGTCTCATGCTAACTAATTTAAAAGTTTTCTTTGTATTTCGACCAATAAAATTCTTTCTTCAAAGTTCATAAAAACATTTTGTAAAATAGGAAAGTAAACAAAAAAGTTAAAAACATTTTTATGAAGTTATCAGTATTGTTTAAACAAAACATAAGCTAACTATATGAATCCATTTTAACTTCTATATTCAAATACATTCTTAACCACAATGGGTACTGATCCCTTAAAGCACCCACCGCCCACCCCTACAGTATAAAAATTGAAAGTGTTCCATTAAATAATTTTTTTGTCAGTTTTTGCATGAACTTTAGTTTTTGTTTTTTTGTTGATCCAAGATAACAAGAAAAATCTGGGTATCCAAAACAAAAAGAATTAATCTGAAACACGTACTTGTTTAATAACGGTTTTTGGGATTGTGGAAATGGACATGAATTTTCAAGTAATTTCAAGTTGGAAGGTTATTTGTTTGGTAATCGGAAAAATGGTTGAACAAGAAACATAAAAAACGAAAACTAAAAAGCAAGAAAAAAGAAAATTAAGAAGAAAAAACAACAACAATAATTCGAAGAAAAAGAAAAACGGGAAAGTTTCCACTCAACCTTTACCCAGTGAATAGATAAAATAAATTAATAAGAGGCAAATTCTTTTTTTAGTTTATTTTTATTTTTTCTTTTTTCAAAAAATTTGTTATTATAAGTATTGGTTGGTTTACTGTTGTGAAACTTTAAAAATGGTACACATCAAAAAATTGTGACACTTATTTTGTCAAAAATTAAAAAATTAATTGCCAACATTACAGTCAGTTCCACTTTTAAGGCACAAACTTCAACGAAAATTAAGGCACAATAAAAATCTCAAATTAAAGCACAAAATTCAAATTCTAGTAAAATAATTTGTAAAAAAAAAAATTCTTAATTTTTGTGCCTTAATTCAAGATTTTTTTGTGCCTTAAATTTCGTTGAAAGTTTGTACCTTAAATTTGAAACTGACTTGTGTAAAACTATAATTCAATAAAATGCACATATTCATCATTTTAATAAAACCTAGCTTTTATTTTTCTTCTATTTAAATTTAACAAAAGGTAAAATCTTTCATGAATTTGAAAATAATTTATTTGAAAAAATAATATTTTTAACAAGTGAAATCCTGCCACTTTTACTAGGGCTTTAAGGGATTTGTTTAAAACTGAAAAAAAAATGAAATTTTCAAATTTTGTACATCACGGAAATCACAAAACCTTTTTTTTTAACAATGTATTTTTGAAAAAGTATCGAATCAGGTTTTTGTTCATAAAATAAAGATGAATTGGCACTGCTAATCCAGAAATTTTTAGATTTTTCAGAGAAAAGGACAGAAATTACAGAAACGAGGAAGCCAAAGTATTTTTGAAAAAGTATCAAATCAGGTTTCTGTTCATAAAATAAAGAAGATTTGAAAACTGTTAATCCAGAAAATATCGATTCTTCAGAAAAAAAATACAAAGCAAAAGTACACCCACCAACTTTTTTTGGGTGTTTGTGATTTTTTTAAACATGTTGATTTGATTTTCTTTAAAAAATGTTGTGATCTCTTTGGCTTCAGTTATTTCTATTGACTTTTTTTCTAAATATTTTTTTTTTCTTTTTATTTTTTTTGTAATAGCCGCTTAGTATTTTTCAAAGAAACAAGAATGAAATAATTTTAAGCAAGTAAGTACATTTTTCAAATTTTGAGTGTCACCATTTATGTTAAACTGAATTCTTCAAATCATTTCTTTTTTCAAATACATTGATATTTTAATAAATACGAGAGTGGAATATATCCTGGTATAATATAAACCATTTTCCAGTCAAAGGGGCCCAGTTGTAATGGGTGAATTACATGTGTTTAAAGACTTTGCATAGATATTAGAAGAAAAAATTTATTTTGGAAATTTTCAAAATTGAAATCATTTTTTCACTTTTTTTCATTTTTTTTTTTTCGTTTTTTTTTTTACATCTAATTCGGTTGCAAAAATTTTTTTTATTGCAAGATCAATAGTTACTTGATAAAAATGTGTGTTATTCTAAGGTTATTGAAACTGAGAAAATGATTGTTGAGAAATCATATTGATTTCTATTGGAATTTTATTTGATCTTTGATCCTGATATTTGATTAATAAATAGGAAACAATTTTCACTTCATTTTCATTTCCTTTTTCAAATAGATACCACAAATCACAACCTACTTCGTTTGAGGACTTGATTTCTAAAAGAAAATGAATCGAAATGAACTGAAAATTGTTTCCTATTTATTATTCAAATACCAGTAGAAGATCAAAACGAACATTCTTGTTTTTCTCAATGTACCAAAGAATTTTGAGTTTTTCAATTTTTCGGAAAATCTATGATTAATTAGTTTTATTTCAGACAGATATCAACAATTCTTTGATGTGCATTATTCTGTTTATTTTTTATTTGTTCTTCAAAGGTCAATTATATAACAATAATTGATATTTGAAAAAAATGTTGGGACCTTTGACAGAAACAAGGTTTATTTTCATACCAACTAAAAAATAGAATTCAATAAAAATTAAAAGATTGTGCTTGAAAAAATAAATCAAAATCATTTATTTCGTGATCTTGTCTATAATATTAGATACAATTAATTATTCTTAATTTGGTTTTATTTTTAATTCTCATGGAAAAACTTTTGTTTGTATAATTTTTTGAGAAAATTAATTACTTTTTTATTTCTAAAGAATTTCCAAAATGAATTGATAAATCCTATTTTAATTTAATTCATCTAATTCTAGTTTTATTTCAAAAAATAAGATGTTTTTTTGAATCCCTCTTCAGAAATAAAGATTTATTTGACGAATTTCTTTGATTGATAATTATTTATTTTCTATTAAAATAAAAACTAAAAATAATACTTGCTCTGATTGAAATTTTTTCTAAATTTTTCTTTTATTTTGGGTTGAGTCTTTTGTTTCCTAGAATTCAACTTCGTTATTTAGTTATTGAAATAGTTTCCTTTGTTTTGGCTTTGATAAAAATATTTGAAAAATTGAATTCTTGAAAGCAAATTTGTAAAAAAATGTTTTGTAAAATAATTATAAAAAAGTAATCCGGTCGAGAATATCCAAGGTAATGGCTATTTGGATTAAGACAAATTAAGAAGAGAAGAAAAACAAATCTTGGAAAATAGACTTTTATCGATTTTTTTTTTTTATTCGTTCTGTATTTCAACAAATTTATCTGAGAATAGTGATCTTTCTTGTTTGGTCTTCAAAAAGAAAATATTTGTTTCAAAATACATGCCTTTTCGGGTCTATTTTTTTTTGGGTTTACTCTATGATTTATTTCGCTGGTATGAACACATTTCTAGATACAAAACGAAATTTACCAAAATCAAAAAAAAAAAAAAAAAAAAATGTTCAAAAAATCAAAAAATGAAAGATTGAACTCTGAATTACTTTGGGTTCTTTTCTTTTCACGAATAGAGTAGCGAATGGTGCTTTGGTTTCAGAGTTTCAATATCCCGTGGCACTCAAAAAATATTTTTCAGTAATTTTCTTTCACAATTAATATTTTCAAAAATGATAAAATGTTCTTACTTCCTTAAATAAAACTTTGATTGAATTATGGATCCAACGAAAAGGAACCAATTCCCAGAAACACTTTTTTGTTGAGGTGATGAAACAAACAATTCTTTTATTTAATAAATTCAAATTTGTGATCGAAAATTGGTTGTTCAAAGATTGAAAATAGTTTTTTTGTGAAAAAAATAATTAGAAACCAAAGAAGTCAGTGTGGGACCAATAAATTAAAATTTTCCAGTCAAAGGGACCTTGTTGTTATGAGTGAATTAAATGTGTTTAAAGGGTTTGCATGGAAAGTAAAATAAAAAATTTTTTTGGGAATAAATCAATAAAAAAGTAATGTTTTTTTCATTTTTTTTTCTATTGGCTTTTTAACAACAAACGAAACTTTAAATCAGATACTATATTGGTAGGTGGAAGTGCTATTCTTGTTTGAGTACTTACTTTAAAATCAATAGATCAAACAAATACCTTAAAAACATAAATGTTCCTGATAAAAAAAAAAATTATGTGGTACAATAGAAGGTTAAAGTCATTTGGAAAAGTGAAAACTTTTTTTTTTATGATGATTTTGTCAGAATTAAAACTTTTTTAAAGTTATGTGTTTTAATAAAGTGAAAACTTTTTTAAAAAGGTTCTTGACTTCTTGACTTCAGTATCTACACAAAATTTAAAGGTTGTGTACTTCACTTTAGTAAAACTGTAAAATTCCGAAAAAGTTTTTACTTTGAGTAAAATGGAAAACTTGAAAAAGTCATCACTTTTTTTAAAGTGACTGTATCTTTTTTGCTTTTTTTTTTATCAAAAATCAGAATAAAATGTTTTGCTCTGACGATAGGATTTTTCTCTAAGAGCAACAAAATGTGTAAAATCCTTTATATTGATAATTTTCACTTCAACAAATGGTAGGCTTTGTTCAACGAGTTGAAAGCACTTTCTTGAGTAGGATCTAGTCTTGATCTGATTCAATTAATTAGTTGTATCAATAGAATGGTTTTTAAATAGTACGCTGAATTAAATAGTTCCAAGAATTGGAAAAATGAAAAAAAAAAAAAATAAAAGGGAAGCGAAGTTCCTTCCACACGAAAAGAAAAGAATCAATTTTTAAAATGTTATTGCATTTACAATTTCTTCAAGAAACTTACCTTAATGACACCTGCTGTTGATCAATAACAAACTTTTTTTTTTGAAATGTTGCGCCAATAGTGCTTATTTGTTTAAGATTAAATGTATTATCAATATATCTTGTAATAATAGAAGTTTTACCACTACCAGCTGATCCTAAAAGAACCACTTTAATTGGGGACAGACAACTTATACCTTCAACAAAATCAGATGAGGAAGACATAAGGGGAAAATAAAATAGAAAAAATGAAAAAACTGACATATTTTGAGCTACTTTCCTCTCTAAGTAAACAAGAATTCTTGATATTTTTTGAACACTGTTCATTATTTTTCTCATAGTGGATTATTTTCTGATAGGTTAAATAATCTTAAAAGTGTAGCTTCGAAATGAAGAACAAATGTTGGCAAAATTAAAATATTTCTTGATGATGTTTCAAGAGACTTTAGTTTTACAATCCCTGAAATTTGAAAAAAGATTATCTTATGTAGGGTGTAGTAAGTTGTCGATTTGATTCTTAGCTGATCGATCTTGTACTTGGTATGGATTTTAATAGTGGTTCAAAATTGCAATTTTTGACAATTTATTATTTTTTTTTCCGAAATCTGAATTGAAGAGTTTAAGATTAATAGATTGGTAGGTGTTCAAGAATAACTTTTGAATTTTGGGTTGTCGAAAAGAATCTTTATTTACTTTTTTGTCAATTAACCAAAACAAAAAATAAAATATTTTAATAGCTCCTAATAAAACCAAACTTAATTAAAAATTTCAATCAACAACACAGAAACCACATTTTTTTATAACTTAAGTTCGAGCCAATCAATCTTAAACTCTTCAATTCAGATTTCGGAAAAAAAAATAAAAAATTGTCAAAAATTGCCATTTTGAACCACTATTAAAATCCATACCAAGTACAAGATCGATCAGCAAAGAATCAAATCGACAAGTCACTACACCCTACACAAGATAATCTTTTTTCAAATTTCAGGGATTTTAAACCTTAAAATTCTCGTTTCAAAACAATTTAATTGTATCACAAAGATCAATTTTATCTCTGAAATTAAACCAAATCTTTTTTTCTGAACAAGACTCTGTTTTTAGGTATACCAAAATAATATATTTTTTCAGGTGAGGGAATCTATAAAAACAATTAATGGACCTTTCAAATTGAAAAATAAAGTAAAAATCTGATTACTACCTAATCATAATAACTTTTGAAGCTTTTTCCAGAAATGTATTATTGTTTGTAAAAGTTTGATCCATTATTCCCTTGTTAAAAAGTTAAAATTTAATATATTTTTATTAAAATAATTTACAAGAATAATTAATTTCTTAAAAGAAGAAAGAAATCTTATTAATTATGAATGAAGTATACCAAAAAAAAACACTTTAAAATAAACCAGACTACATTTGTAAATACCCGATTATAAAAAATCTACTTAATTTCCAAAAAAAAAATACAATAATTATTTTAACCATGAAAAAAAATAGAATTTATTTAATTATTGTTATTCTAAAGAGAGTTATTTCATAAGTAATACCCCCTACTTCGTTGGAATCTTAAATTTATTTAATTTTTTTTGTCCTAGATATTAAAATATGCAAGATAAAAACTCTTAAGACAACTTTTTTCTAAAAATGTCAAGCAAAAAGTAGAAAATACCCAAAAAAAGAAAAAGAATAATAAAAAGAAAAGATAGAAAAAAAAGTTTAAAAAAAAATAAATAAAAAAAAATGGAAGTACTTTTTTATTATTGAAGGGAGTGTTTTGAATTCATCTTATTTATTGTTAGTTTTTTTTTGATTTTTAACAATAAAATAAAATTTTAAGAAAATTTATTTTTATTTCTTAAATTAAAAAAAAAACACCATTAGGTTTTCAAGAATTTAAAAGAATTGAGTTAAAACTAAAATTTTACTCTATTATTTTGAATTCTGAAAAACATAGACACCATACGGTACTTGATGGCACTTCCAAAATTCCAAAAATTGTCTTTGGAATTTTTATAAAAAATTTACATTTTTTTTTATTAATTTTTTTAATTTTTAATCTTTCTTATTAATAATTGTAAAAATATTATAATTTTTTAATATTTTCAAATATTATTTTTTTTAATTCAGAAATCTAAAATTTTCCAATTATGGTCAGATTTTGGATAGTTAGAGAGAAAACAATCAAAATTTATTTTTACAACGCAAGTGTTAAATGTGTTTAAAATTTAATCTTGTTATTTATTTCGGTTTAATCTGAAAATTGATTGGTGATTAATATAATTGATTTTACTAAATAGGTCTGAATATTTGACTAACTTAAGATTAAATAAAATATGTGAATTGAATTGAATTAAATTGAATTTTAAATTAGAACTTTATAGATATAGTGTATCTATAAGGTTTTTTTGAAATAATATTTTTGGAAATAGAAAATTCAATTTCCCTCATATTCTAAAATGCAAATTCATTTTTAATTTCTGTATCATCCTAATCGAAAAAAATACAAAAATTCACTTTTGAAAGAAAAAGAATAAAACTGGTTTGAAAACATTTTTTGAAATTTATGTTAATGGTAGACCAAAATAAATACTTTTTATTCTCTGGATTTGTTTGAGAAAGTTGAAAGCCAAAAAATCTAGGAAATTTTTTTTTTTCATTTTAATTATAAAATTTTACCTTTTCTATAAACTATACAGCTGTCCATAACCTATTGTCAAATTTAAAAGACATAGAAATTGACTTATTTATCTCTCTTAAATTGAAAAAAAAAAAAAAAAAAAAAATCTTCTGTTCTACACTATTATATACTTTTATGGATTGGCATTTTATTTTTTTAAAAATTTTTTTACAGTCCGTTCAGCTTTTAAGAAATAAACTTTCAACCAAATTTAATATACAAAAACACAAATCATTAATTAATGCACATTTTTTTGGAATTTTTTTTGTGCCTTAAATGTGGAAGGATATTTATGTCTTAAAAGTGGAACTGGTTATATTTGAAAGACAGGAAAGAAATATTGTTGTTTATAAAATGAAATCAAAAAATACCAAGCAAATCTTCCTAAGATCCAAGATAGAATTTTATAATTTCTTTGAAATAGTCTTGCATTTTGATTTTAAGGTGTTTATAAATTAAGGATCAACCAAAAACCTCGAAATTTCTAAAAATTATTGATCATTCAGAAGATTTGAAGTAAAAAATTTAAATTTTAATATTTTATGAATGTGAAAATTTTATTCTATTAGAAAATATCACTGTTTGTAATAAGCTATAACCTAACCATAAAACCCTGTCATAAAAAGCGAAAGTGTGAAGATAAAAAAATGAATTTTCTGTTTCTAATTGATTTCACTCTAGTTTTGCAACGGCTTTTATAAAAATTTGAAAGTTTGAATTACATGATAATATTTTAGAATATCAAATTAATTTCGATATTTTTTAAATTATCTTAAGTGAAAACAGATAACAAAAAAAAATGAAAATACGGAGGTGAAGACTAAAATGGTAAAAAAAAATCTTTTCTCGTCTTATTTACAGCCACTGCAAGCCCATTGCGAAATTTTATAATATATAAAAATTGATTATCAATTTTAAAATTGTGTTTTATGAAATCTAAAATTCAATTTCTATTATAAGATAAACTTTACCAATTTCATTTACTTCTAAGAAATTATTTTTTTTGTAATCCTATACCAATAGTAAAATTAAATTCCAAAAGAAAAAAAATCACAGAAATCACAGAAATCACAGAAACTTGAAGTTTTTTTGAATCATTGTTTTTCCATTGTTTAAACCTGATTTTTTTCCTATTTTAGAAATTAAAAGATCCAGATTAATGATAGTTTTTTTATGAATTTACAAAACAAAAGGAACCAAAAATGGGTAAAAACAATTTTTTTCTCCCTCAATTATAAAAATCGAACGATATTTGATAAAATATAATAATTATATTATGGTTTATTATACAGAATGAATTTTTCTAATAGAAAATTAATTACCTTCTTTATTGATTCGATTTGGAAAAAATCACCTTGTTATGTTACGAGTTTTGCCTGGAAAAACGAGAAATATGATATAGTTCGAAATGATATAAGATTATGTTGAGGAGTTCGAAGATCGACGATTAATATAATCTTAGCACTAGAACAATAGCATATTTTGAGTTTGGGGGGGGATCAAAAAAGTGTAAACATAAAAGGTGATTTTTGAACAAATGAAACAATATGAGGTGCTATTTATTTTTTCAACTGGGGATCTAACTCTACACAACAAAAAACAAACAAACACATTGACCACAATATCAAATTTGTGATTTTTTAATCGTACTTTGAAGATCTTTATCTTCAAAGGATCTTTTTTTTCTAATGAAGTTATTGTAAACACTAAAGTTAAATATAATATTTTCTACATCGGTGATAAAACTTGGTTTAAAAAATCATTTTATGTCATTTTTTTTATGAAAAATTAAAATGAAATTTTGATATACGTAAACTCGAACACCTTGTTAAGAATGGTAAAAACGAAAAAGAAAAATAATCACAATTTTTTAACCTTATAAAAAACGAAGATCAGTCCAAACATTCAAAAAAAGAACTCTAACTTAGGAAGATCACATTGTCTATGATTTTTGAATGTTGGGTTACTTGAATTGTTCTCGTAATTTGTAAACCAGATTAATCCACTACAAAGGGGTTGGGTGTTTCTCTTGTTTTTGGTTTGGTTCTTTTTGGTTTTAACTTGAATAAATCCCCCCACCACGGCTAAGAGGAGATTATCTTTTTCGAATTGTTTTTGGAACAATATGATCCATGTTAAACACAAAAAATATTGTTTTTTGTGTATTTCTTTGCCAAAGTTTTTTTCGTTTGGATCGTTTCTCTCAAAACTCAATTGGTGGTATCGAGGAAAATTGGAGTGGTGTGTTGTGGGAAAGATTTAGTGGTTTGTTGCATTGAAAGGATCTTTTGAAAATTAATTTTGCAAAAATTATTCAGTTTTTTTTTATTTAAAACAAAAAAAATATTGTGTCTGTTGAGAAAAAATGATCTTTTCGATTTTGGTAAATAAGGATTTTAGTGGATATGATACAATACCAAACACACTATCGTACCTATTAACCAATTTGTTCTTTGTTTGGAAATAACTAAGAACCATTCAACAATAATTCATCAAAATTTGCCAATTTTATCCATTTTGACCTTTTAGGTGAAAGTGGCAAACCTTCTCATCTACACTCACATATCAAAAATAAATCAAAGAAACCCCCAACATTGTCCTAAGGTTTACTACTTTCACAGAAAAAGAAATTTTCTCAAAAAGCAGTTTTTTCGCAACCTTCTTTGTTATTTTGAGATAAGCTGAGAGACAACTCGAGTTAAAAAATGTCTTTTTTTTCTACTTACCTCTCACTGAATAAATATTTGCCAGAGTTACTAACCGACAGAATCATCTTTTGTCATAAGGGGCATCAAATTTCAATACCATCCTTAATCCTTAAATTTGTAAATGTTTTTTTCTCACTTTGAAAACCTTCAATAAATGATCTCTTTTCTCCTTTTTTCGAAGAATCAAACGATTTTATTTGTTTACAAACAATGTCTAAAATCAAACAAGGTTTTGCGTTTTTCTTCCAAAGATATCAATCACATTATTTGAAAAATTACAAGTTAATTCATTCAATTCCCATCCTTTACTGGAAAATTGATGGACTTTTTTCTTTGTGGTCTATTGATCAAATAATTGAGTGACTTGAACCAAATTAATTTTCCAATGTTGTAAATACTTGTGCGCGGCAAACCTTATGGTATTTATGAGATTAAAAATTTGGAAAATAATTTGTTAAACTCTTCTAAAATAACTTTAAATAACATTTTTAAAGTGTAATTTATTAGTAAAATACAAATTATTTTACCCAAATAGAATTCAAAAAAAGAAGCTCAGAAAATTTTAAAACTTTGCCTAATAATAACTAAAGGATTTCTCAAAATCTTTCCACAGTGACTAAAATACTATCCTAAACTTTTTTGTAAAACAATTACTTTCTTATTGGTAGTTGTTTGGAATGAAAAATTTAAATTTTTCCAAATAAAATGTTTGAGATAAAAAAAATATATATATAGCTCTTTTATATAAATTTCCACCCTCGTGTTGGGAATGCTGTCAAAAGAGTTAAAAAACTTGGATTTATTCAAAATTTTTTTGTATGATATCAAATAAAAGGTGATCTAAATTGCAAAATCTGGTTTAGTTTTTTGTTTTGTTTTCAAAAAAAAACAAAAATAAAATAAAAATAACTGTCGAGAGAAAAATGTTGGACAGAGAAAAATAGTTGGAAAGCAATTTTAATTGGGAACATTACTGAAAATGATTTTTAATTTCAATCGTTTGTGAAATAACTAAAGAAAATAACAATAATCTACTTATTAGAATAATGATTAATGTAGTTCTACTTTTTCAAAACCTTATCTCTTATAATCTAAAGCAAGTTTAAAAATCACCATTTTCAGAATTAATAGTAAACTTTACTACAACTTGGATTTTTGTTAAAATAGCAAGATCTACTTTAGTTATCAACCATTCAAATGAGTATTCTACACAAACCACAGATTAATGAACTTGTAACACATTTAAACCTGTATTTATATAAAAGTCACCTAGTTATCAATAGGATTTGATTTGAAATTTTACTAATGTTCGCAATTAAAAATGGTGTCCAACCATTTTTCTGTGTCCAACATTTTTCTCTCAATAGTAATAAAATATTTGCTCTCAAAAAGTCTTTTATTAATTGAAAAAAAAAAAACTTAAAATTAAAAAAAAATAAATTTATAATTAATCAGAACTTTCGATACTTTCTGACACATCCTCATCTTCATCATTTTTATTAATTTGAAATCCTTCTTTTTCCAATTGTTGATTTTGGAGTTTTAATTCGATACTTCCTTTGTCTTGTTTTTTCAAATTGGGGATCAAACGGAAAAATAAGAGGAAAGCGAAAAACAGGATTTGTGCGATATCAAAAATAAATCCTGCTAATTTGATCCCAAACAATTTGGTATGATAAACTTTAACATTGATCAATGTCACTGGGAGCCAAAGCGCAACTGAAAAGGCTAAAGAAGAAATGGCGATGATGAAATATTTTTCGAAATTAATTAAGAGCATTGTTAAAGTGCTGAGGATCAATTTAAAAGGGAAATGTATGAGCGCGAGAACCCAAATTTTATTTGCATATTCTGTAACCTGATCGCGTTCGGTGCCCTTGTTGGAGAGCGATTTGATAGAAACGTCCTTCAGGCCAGCAGCAAAGAGAATGATGTATGAAACGACGAAGAAGCCCAGTAGCATTCTGCCGAGCGTTTTTAACAGTTTGATGTATCTGTTGTAATCCTTGGCCACGGCAATTCTTGTACCAACAATGTTTGCGATCATGGAAATGAAGGTGCCCAAAGAGAGGAGGAAATCAAAGGACCCGTCGACTGCTTCAGAGCCAATTAATGCGCGCTTTGAGATGGAGGCCATAAAGATGGTACCAAGGGTGTCCTTCGTGACGTCTATGATGTTGTTTGCCAGCAAGAGAAAAGTTGAGGTTGTGATTTTGATAATGCCCCTCTTGGATCCCTTAAAGTTGGTGATGCCATAGAGCTTCCTCATCTTGGGCCTAAAGAGGTAGATAAGAAACAGGATTGTGACAAGCACGTCAAAGGTGCTGTTCGCGATCCCAACAGCCATTAGGGTGTCATCCATTTGCGACGTCAGGATGAAGACCAGGCTAATGAAGCCAACAGTTTCAATCGTGACAATGACAAAGAGCGGGATGATCCTTAACAGCCCCGTCAACGATCCAGACATTGTGGAGTTTATAAACTCGATCAGCAGCAGTGGCGCCCTTAGGTACATATAATGTCTGCCGCGCGAATAGTATTCCTTGTGCCTGAAAAAGGAAAAAAAGCCACGCAAAAAGGAGAGCGTGATAGCAGAGGAAAGCACACCAAATAAAACAGACAGCCCGATCCCCACTTGGAAAACCTGCCCAATTTCTTGAAAGGCAGATAGCTTGTCAGCCGAATTAAGCGCAGAAGTTTGCCTGACACTGATTAAATTCAAGACGCCGCTATTAAAGGACGAAAACAACGCCGTGAACCACCCCATGATGTTCCGACAGATCTTGTAAATTAAGTAATCGTCTTCCGAATAGCGAATGATCGCACTCTTCTCCGCAAACGAGGTCACAAAATCCATAGCTCCTAAAAAGCACATTAACACCCCCAGAAAGCGATACAAGTTTTTTTTTTTTTTCCTCTCAGCAGCTATTTCGTTTTTTCTCAATTCTGCAACATCCTTAGATGTTTCGTCAGGTTCCGAACTGAATTCTTCTTCAGGAATTTGTTCTTCTTCTACCTCGCTGTTTTCAGCAACTTCTCCTTCAAGTAACTTTTCTTCTAAATCACTCATTTTCGAAAACAAAATACTAATAGAATGCGAAAAAAAAAATGAAAAGTGAAATCGACACAATAAGAAAAAAAGAGTAGAATCCTTTTTTAATTCGTTACACTTTTTTTTTTGAAAGTACTTTGAACTTTGAAAGTAAGAAAAACGTGCATAATTTCTTCATTTTAAATTAATACTTTGTCAATTCAACTTGACAAAAATTAAAATTCCAAAATACACTTTTTCTTTTATGGGATCTTGGACAAAAACAGTTTCTGGTTGTTAGAATGTTAAACAATGCTTTTCATTTGCAAAACTGTTAAAAAATTTCAAATTATTATACAGTAGGTTAAACTTCCCTTTTGAGCTTATAAAACCAGTTTTTGTAACTTAAGATGGTTTTTTTTTTCTTGTTATAGGACAGGTCTAGTTACTATTCGCTGCAAATTAAATTAAACAAAATTTTCTTTCAACTTTTCAAAACAATGTTTTTTAGTATGAAAAATTTTATTTTTATAAATCCATAAATGGGTTTAAAATATTAATTTTCTCTTTTAGAATTGGAGATTTTGGTTGACTTACTTTTGTTTTTAGAGTTGTTACTATTTTAGAAAGTTGTATGAAAATTTTGAGATTTGTATTTGTAAATTACCAATAGTTACCTACTGGTATTTGAATAATAAATGGGATTTTTTTTCACTTCATTTTTAATTTCTCCTTTTTAAGAGAACACAGATTGAGAACCTTAAATTGTAACCTAATCTCTTTGAGAACTATATTTATAAAAAAAAACATGGAAAAGGAAGTGAAAATTCTTTCCCATTTAGAATTCAAATACCAGTAATAGTTTACTGAAAGTAAAATGTATTTTGAAGGCAAACCTCTTGATCTTTTGCGAAATTATTAAATTGAAAAGAGAATTGTTTCAAATTTCGATAATTTTCACCTATTGTTTTTTTTTTACAATCAACCAAAATTTTTATTCTTTTTTTAAAAGAAAAACAAGACTAACCTGTGTTTTTTTCGAAATTCTTTAATTATGAACCAATTTTGATAAAATTTTCAATTTGGTTTAGCTATTCCAAATACTATGAGAATTTGAAGAATAAAAAATTTCAGATCTATTCATTCGACAAAAAATTAATTCAAAAGGGGTATTATTGTAAAAATTATCCAATTTGACCAATCTCAAAAAACATCTGATAATTTGTATTCTTAGATATCTGAAATAATTCATTTTTATATAATAAGTTAATTTCAGATATGCAGAAATAATTTCGAGTATTTTATTGAACTATATTTCAATTTTTAAATTTTATTTATAAGATTAAAAACTTTTTAAAAGTCAAAAGTAATTATTGAACAATAAAATAATCCAAGGAAACAACTCTTTCAAAGAGAGACAACACTGGTATTTGAATTACTAATAGGAAACATTTTCACTTAATTAACAATTTCCTTTTTCCTAAAGAGTTTGTAAATTAAATACTGCATCTTTGAGAACTTGTTTTTAAAAAAGAAAAATATGGAAAAGGGGTAAAAATATTTTCCCATTAATAATTCAAATACCAGTAAAAATACTCCCCAAAACTCATTATCAACAACAACCATAACAACCTACCTCTTTAAATATTAATTTAGTTTTGGAATATTTCAAAGATAAGAGGAATTATTACCTAATAAAGTAAAACATAAAATTGAAAATTTTAGAAAAAGTTTTGTTTGGATTTTAAAAAAAACCCTACTTTACTGATCAACTTATAAAGACAATAAACTCACCCAAACATTTTCGTCTCTTAACAAAAATAACAAATTGTTTTCAAAATAGAGTAAAACTGAATCGAACATTTGAATCAAAACAAATTCCTTCAATTTTCTTCTTCATTTTTAAGAATTTTCTTTTTCATAATCGTAGAACTTTCAGAAATCAGTTTCTGTTTACATATTGAATATTCTCTGTTTCTTTGAACATTTAGTGTTGTAAACTTTCCCAGAAAAAGAGAAAAACAACTTTTATTACGAAACGACTGTTTTGTCGAGTTTTCATTCGTAATTTTAACTGCGATAACTGTTTTATAAAGTACAGAAAATTATATTCAAGTTCTTTTCTAAAAGGGCTTAAAATTGGTTAATTAGACATTTTGAAGCCTAATTAAGGGATTAACTTCAACATAGTTTTGTTTATAATTAAAGTATGTTGTAAGTGGATGTAAATGAAATTAGTGATAGATGGTTCACATGGTTACTGTGAGTCGAAAAAATCTATTATAACTATTATTACATAACAAATTACTGTTGTTAAAATAAAGCGTGCTAAAAAATATAATGTGTGTTTCAAAATAAAAAGCGTATTTTTTTGTTATAGAAGACCTAAACATTAACCGATCAAAGAAACTGATAATAAACCATAAAAAAATATGGTATTGGTTTCTTAAGGACTACGTTTTTAGGTGAAAACAGTAAAATAATGGATAAAATCACCCTTGAAAGAGTTATGTCATCCAAGTAATATTTGTCTAAGGAGAATTTCTTTTAGAAAAAATGTGAAATATTCACAATTTTAACAATTTTTACCTTATTTGATCCTGCTAAATTTTGATTTTAATATTTTAGAATTTCCATTTCAACTTTTGGAACTCACACTATTTTCTAGAGTTGTTCTAAATATTTTTTAAATTTACTTTTAAAAGTTTGAAATGTTCCAAAATTTGGAAATGTACTTGAAAATCCCAAAAAGCAATTTTTTGCAATTATTTTTTTTGTTATTTTCAATTTTCCTTTTCATTGAAAATCAAAGAAAAATAATCTCCGTGAAAAGGTAAAGATGACAAAAAATGTTTTTTTTTATTTTTTTTGTCCAATTTCCACGGTGTGAAATTTTTTTTTGAGAATCGAAAGTGAAATAACACAATTACTCAACCTCCTCAAGGGTGGGAACGCAGTCCTTAAAGTTCTATTATTTAAAAATAAATTCTAAAAATGAAGGATCAAATTGCAAAAATTATCTCAAAAAATAGAGTAAATTTTTTATAAAATTTCTATTATCATTCAAAAAAACAAAAAAATTCAAAATAAAAATTGAGAATATTATGGAAAATTTTTCAACTATTTGCTTGAATAATTTTATTTTTACTGAAAATAACCAGACATTTACTTTCAAAATTGATTTGAACTTGGGTATACTATTTGCCAGTGGATTGGAAGTTGTCTTGGTACAAGAAGAAAAAAAAGCATGTATAATATTTTGAAATACCGATTATAGTCTTTGTACACCCATTATTTTGATCACTGTATTTCATTTTAATACAAATAAATAACTGTTAAAAATTTGAAATTTGATTTTTAATTCCTTTTTCCCAAATCTAAAGATAGAAACCAAAATATTAATAAAACAGTTTTTAGTAATTATAATTTAGAAACCCGAAAAATACCTTTTTCTTTTTTTTTTTTAGGATCGGGATTAACTCGTAAAGTATCTATATTGTTTACAATAATGATACAGATAACTTTAATCCCACAATAGCATGAAAAAATAAAATTTAAAAAAAAGTTAGACAAAACTACTCTGTTCATAAACCTAACATATTGAATAATAAAGTTTATTCACAATATAATCAAAATTCCAGAACTTGAAATCCATGGGACTATTTATTTATTGTTGTTAGTATAATCACCCTTTTTAAAAACCTCAATTCTAGAAAAAGAGGTATTTTTCGGGTAAAAAATCCAAATAAACTGAAAGACGAATTTTTGTTTAATTCAACTTGGAGATATTTATTTGATAGATAATAACAAATATTTTTAAAAGGGATGTACTCATCTAATAAAACTGAAATTTAGAAAAAAAAAAAACAATATGATAATTATTGTAAGTGTCCACCGAATACAGTCAAGAGTCTATGGATTCTTGAGGTTTTCTGTTTTATATATAAAATATATAGGTTTTCAAATAAAGAATATGAAGAAATTGATATACTAATTAATCTTCATATTACAAAAATGTTTAAAATTCAATGATCTACTCCAGTCTTAGCGTATCGAAATGAAATAAACTGGTTACCCATTAAAATGATCGTAAACTTTAGAAAATGGAAATTTATCCAAAAACTTAACAAAATAAAATATAAAAAAATAGCAAAACTTATTAAATTTGACTAAAATCCAAACAAAGAAAGAAATATTAGGAAAACAAAAAATATTAATAAATTAAAAATTAAGATAAAAAAACAATATTTTAATATTTTAAAAAACAATCAAAGTTGGAAAATTAAAGAATATTATAAAATTATTAAAAATGAAAACCTTAAATTCAAAATAAAAAACTATCTTAAATTTTGCCCATTACTACTTTTCTAAAATTTCGTACTTTTACGAACGGAATAAATAGATACTCATATATTTTAAAAAAGAAATCAGAATATGATAACTTTAAAAAAAAAGAAAAATGCAAAAAATGTGATTATTGTACTCAATATTATGAAAATATAAATCACTTTATTTGGTATTGTGAAAGATATAAATTTATGAGAATCAAATGGAAAAAAAAGTAGTAAAAATTTTAGAAAAAAAAGTATATAAAAATGTAATCCTTAGGAAAAATACTCAAAAACTCTTTAATCTGGCTAATTAAAATTACGAAATTTATTGTTCTTGTCGAGAATTTTTCATCAAAACTCTTATGGTTAGAAAACTTAAGATAATAAAGAAAAAATGAAAAGAAAAAAAAATTGAAAATAAAAAATTCCTAAAATAGTAAAAAAATATATAAATTCGGGTACATAGTGCCCCACTTTTCGGAGGTAGTGTCTAGGTTTTTTTTTAATTCAAAAGAATTGAGCAAAATCAAAGATTTTACCCCATTCTTTTAAATTAAAAAAACCTAACAACAGTGGAATACTAATTTATTAATCACAGTTGTGGAATCATATTTATTAATAATCTTTCTATGGGGTTTTTACTCCACCTTTTTCAGGACGTGGATAATTTTTAATTTGGCCATATAAATGGTATAATATTATTTTACTTTAATGTTTTAATTATTTTTCTTCATAAACAGAAAACCCAAGAAAAGTTAACTGTGGTTTTCCAAAATTCAAAAGAATAAAGAAAAATCAAAGATTTTACTTAATCCCTTTCAATTCTGGAAAAGGTATCCTTGTTTTTATTTTTTTTACTTTTTGAAATAAACTGAAAATTTCAAATGTTTTGCTATTAAATTGGAAAAAAATCTTAATAGAACATGGAAAATTGGATTTTCAAACTTTAATTGTAAAATACCTCCAAAAATGATTTTTGATCAAAGATCTTTTATTAAACAATAGTTTTTATTTTAAGTGAAGTTATCAAAAAGTGAAAAATTCGGAAATGTTTACTTTTTTTTGTAAAAAATTTTTTTCATGATCGTGGTGCTTCCAAATATAGAGTATGTTTTATATTTATTGAAAGCTTATACATTAACCGTTCAAATAAACCAACAATAAACCCTAATTAAATATGGTATTAGTTTCTATAAGTTCTATTATTTAAAAATAAATTCTAAACATAAAGGAACCAATTAGAAAAATTAACTCAAAAAATGGAGAAAATTTTTAAGAAAATTTTTATCAAAAAAAAACAAAAAATAACACAAAAATGTGAATATAACAAAAAAATTTCAACAAAGTTAATTCATAATTTAAATTTTACTCAAAATATCAAGGGGTTTACTTTTAAAACCTATTTGAACTTTTGTTTACTATTGGGTAGTAAATTGGATGTTGCATTGTAAAAAGAAGAAAAAAAATTATTGATTATATTTTGAAACAGAGACAATAGTTGTTGTGAACATATTATTTTGATCACTATATAAAAAACGAAAGAATGAATTTTTTTTTTCCTTTTTGAAAACTAATTGTAATATCAATCTATTTCCATGTCTGAAAATAATTTTTCAAAAATAATCTATTCGTGAGTTATAAAATTATTTACAAAAAAATTGAATTTGTACGTAACTAATCGAAAAGTTTTTGAAAAATTTACAAAAAATATTTTACAGCTTGAAGTCTGAAGATTAATGATTCGGTCGTCAAATTTATCTTAAAATGTAGATTTTTTTCTGAAATTCTTTGGGTTTATACTAAAACACAGATCTTTTTTAATTGAAGAACAACAAATATTATTACTTGACTAATTGATTTTTTAGAGACATTAGAATAATGTATTACTAATTGTGATTTACACCCAATAACAACTACTTTCATTTTTGACTTCTTTTTGGTCTGGGGTATCCCTTAAAAATCATATTAGTCAATGGTTTTTTAAAACAATTGCAAAAAAAAAGATATTAAATTCTAAAAACAATTACTGTATATTGTTACAAGTCAAATTTCGAAAATTTTAAAGTAACTACATTCAAAACAAATACTGATTTTTGAAAATTGAAGTCTTATCTCACGCAATTATTTTAAAAATAATCACAAAATTACATCATCCTTACTCATCTAAAATCATTTTAATATCGCAAACATATCAGAAAATCTTGTTTTAAAACAACAAAACTGTTCTAATATTCAAGAAACTGTGCTTAACAAATAATTAAAAATAATTATTACATCATTTTTTGTGATATTCAACAAATTATGATGCATTTATTTTCAAATTTCAAAAATTATGATACAATAATGAGGTAAAAGATGGTTAACTATTGAACAAAACACAAAGATCAAAAACAAGAATCTCTTTGTAACTTTCAAATAACCAAATTGGTCTCTTTTCGGATGGCTTTTTAACCAAAATAAAAATCAAGATAACAGAAGAAAAAAAAAATGCAAATAAAAAGAAAAAATATCAAGAAACAAACTCATTTATTTTTCAAAACAAACTTCTTTTTTATTTAATAAACAAAACAAACAAACTTATAAAATCATAACTCAAATGAAAGCAATTCAGTCTACAATTGAAAAACAGGAATTGGAAAAAATTGACAAGATCTCAGGGCTTTTAGTGCCACAAAAATACAAGCCATTATTAGATCTGACAAAAACAGAATTAGCCATCCTAAAAATTAAGGATTTTTTCCAAACCAACTTGTCTTTTGAATTAAGTCTCACAAGAGTAAGTGCACCATTGATTGTGAAATCTGGAACTGGGATTAACGACCAATTGAACGGGATTGAAAAGCCCGTCAGCTTTAAGATCAAAGCGATGAACGATACAAAAGTTGAGATTGTTCAGTCCTTGGCGAAATGGAAAAGGATGAGGCTAGCGGATTATCAATTTAAAGAAGGACAAGGGATTTACACAGACATGAACGCAATCAGACCTGACGAAGAATTGGATAGTATCCATAGTTTGTATGTCGATCAGTGGGATTGGGAAAGGGTCATTTCGGTTGGCGATCGGAATCTAAAATTTTTGAAATCAATTGTGGAGACCATTTACAGCACAGTTGTAAGAACAGAAAAGTATGTGAGCTTTCTTTATTCTCAAATAAAGCCCATTTTACCTGACAAAATCCATTTCATCCACACAGAAGAGTTGGAAAAGCTTTATCCCAAATTGACCCCAAAGGAAAGGGAATACCAAATTACAAAAAAATATGGTGCAGTCTTTGTGATTGGGATCGGCTCTGATTTAAAAAACGGCCAGCCTCATGATGGACGTTCGCCAGATTATGATGACTGGTCGTCAATAAACAATGAAAAGGGCTATAAGGGATTAAACGGTGATATCTTGGTTTATTACCCCGTTTTAGATATCGCCCTTGAGCTCTCGTCGATGGGGATTAGGGTTGATCCCAATTCCCTAAAAGCACAATTAGAAATCAGGGGATGTACAGAGCGCAAAGACCTGCTATTCCACAAAAAATTATTAAACGGGAAGTTGCCACTTTCAATTGGTGGTGGTATTGGGCAATCAAGGCTATGTATGTTCTTTCTTCGTAAGGCACACATTGGAGAAATACAAACTAGTATTTGGCCAATGGAAACCAGAGACCAATGCAAAAAATTAAATATCTTTTTGTTATAATCACAAAGCCCAATTCTGGGCTTTCTTTAAAAGTTATTATTTATTTTTTATTTTCTAACCTCTACGTTCTGCTTTCTGCTTTCTATTTTTCATTTCTACACCCCAGATAATTTCAGATGGCTATTTGGATTTCTGGCATTTTTTAGATTAAACCAAATAAATTTTTTTTCATTTTTCACTTTTTTTTTGATTTTAATAATTCCAGTATTTTCTTCGTTATTTTTTGTTGAAAAGAGAAAATATTCATTATACTATTGATCTGAATTTTTCTAATTTCTTTTAAATCACAAATGGGAAAAAACTTTCAATTCAACTTAACTTGCTTATTTTTTATTGTGATCAAAAAGATCCATTTTGATAGCCTTAAAAGTAATATTTCAAAAGAATTTTTTTAACTTCTTGTTTCAATGTAAAATCTAATTCACTATCCAAAAATTCTACCCAAGCAAAAATCAATTTTGAATAATAAAATACTTGATTTTTTTAAAAGTAAAATATAAATTATGAATGAAATTTGTTCAAAATTTTTTTAAATTTTTTTGTTTTTTTTAATGATGAAAAATTTTCAAAAAATTTTAATCTATTTTTTGGGTTAGTTTTTCTAATTTAATCCTAATTTTTTAGAATTTCTTTTTTAATGACAGAACTTGTATAAATCAGTATTGTATTTGATTATTATTGACTGTAGGTTTCTTTGATCATTTAATGTGTAGGTCTTCTATAAAAAGGGGGGATGTATTATATTTTGAAAAATGCCTTTTACCAAGTCTCTATAAATTATTCGGGTAACTTTTGATATTATCTTTTTTAAGGACTCTGTTGAAAATTCAAAAAATTGTTCCAAAGGGTTTTGGTACAATCCCAGTAATAGTATGAAGGGGTGTTAATGAAGAAATTTTCCAATTTAGATTAAAAAAATATTTTTATGTAATTTTTTTATAAGTAAAAATTCAACAGAAATGTTTTGGAGTAATAAACTTTAACACACTTATCACGAAAGGTAAAAATGAAAAAGAAAAATAAACATGATTTCTGGCTTGAAAAAATGAAGATCATTTCAAACATTCCCAATAAATATTCAAACTTTAAAAGATTGTTTGTATTGGGGGTTTTTACGAATGATTTGCTTGAATTTTCAAATTTATATCAATAATCAGAATGATTCTGAGAAAAGGAATTCTGATTTTCCATTGTTTTTTTTTTTTTTTTGGCTTGGGTTTTTAGTATTTTTTCTCATATTGAAGATACCACAAACGCTTTCAAATATAAAGCCCATGATAAATATTTGTACATAATCCTAATCAAAAATATGCGAAAAATAAATAAATATATTATATTTTTTCAAACATAATATTAAACCAAATTTAAGTTGTCTAGCATTTATGTTTTTATAAGTTATGATTTTTATCCATTCAAAAAAAAAAATAATGGTATATCCAAAATGAAAAAATAAAAAATTAGTGTGCCCAAAATGATGAAACTTACATACTAAAAAAATATTATTGATGAATTCGTTGAAATTTCACTAGCAATTATTGATCGATCAAATAATTAGTTACTATCATCCAATTGTATGTTATTTTTCTATTTAACAGATCCAAAATTATTCTATTATCAACAATTGAAAATAAGTACCCGTTCTAAAGAAATAGGTTAACTAACTGGATAAAAGGAAATGAAATAAAAACAGAATAAAGAAAAAAATGAAAATGTTTGTTAATTCAAAATTATTCCTAAATTGAATGTAAAATCAAGTATTGTTATTCTTTCAACTTTTTAAACTATGTAAAAATTTTTGGAATTAAGTTTAGTACATATATATTTGGTTGTTGGATAGAACCGCCATTACTGAATACTCAAAACATTTCTAATGTTTTTGAAAACAATTATTTTGTTTGTTTTTTTACTTCTCTAAAAAAAATAAAATATCAGTTTCAAGAGAAATTGGATTAGGTTTTTGTGAAATATATTATTTAGTTGATCTTTTGAAAAAAAAATTATAACAACAAGTCAGGAATGTATTATTTAACAAAAAAAAATATAAAGTCAGTCTGAAATAAAGGGATATTTCCTATTGTTGAAATTGTGGATTTAGGTAAATCTGATATTAGATCTAAAAATAATAATTAATACTGTATTCAAATGAGTATTTATTTTAATATCATAAAGAGTAGTTTTTCAAATATTTTCAAACTTCCCCATTTTAATTTTTTTGGGAAAATAGAAAACCCACAAATTTACTCACAAATCAAAAATAATAATTGGTATTTCTCAACAATTTCAAAAGGTTATCATTTTTCACTTTGAAAAAAATTTTCTGGAAAATTCGATTTTTCTCATCCTTCTTTATCATTTTTTGATTACAGACGACCAGAATTTAGGGGAAAAAATATTTTTTTCCTTCTTTGATTGGACTTTGTAAATATTTGTGAGAATTTCAAATGAAAAAACCCTTTCAAAAATATACGATACATTATATTTATAATTTCAAAACAAGTTGTTAAGTAAGTAAAAGGTGATTTTATAAATATGTTTACTATTTTAACACTTTTTTATTATGATTGTTGATATCTTTTGTTCGGACCAATTAACTCTTCATGAAATCCAGGTTTCCAAATTGAAAAAAAAGTTACCAACCAATAATTTTGACATTTTAAATTTCTTCTATCATTATTAAACTGTTAAATAAAAATTTGTCAATTTGTGGTATTAGTATCTAAAAACATACAGTCTAAGATTAAAATAAGTTGTTAATGGGGTGGAAATAATATTAGTTTGATCTTGGTTAAAATGTCTCTAAAAAATCGATTAGTCAAGTAGTAAAATTTTTCGATACTCTTCAATTAAAAATGATCCTTATATTATTCAAAAACCCAAGAATTTCAGAAAAAAAAAATGCCTTTCACTACTAATTTAAAGGTTAAAATATCAATATACAGACTTCAAAATTGCAAAATATCTTTCTTAAATTTGTCACAAACTTGTATTAATTACTAAAAAATTCAATTGTTTTAAAAAAATTAATAAATTAAACCATGAGATTCTTTCGAACAAATTATTTCTGAAATATTGGAAATATTTTGATGTCATATTTATCTTTAGAAAAAAGGATATAAAACTAATCAGTCTTTGTGTTTTTATGATTATGATTATTGAGTTAATCTTTGAAAATTAAAAATTTTGAAAAAATAGTTTGTTTTGGAGTTCGAAATATGAATTATTAAAGATCTGAAAACTTTTATTTTGGGTTTCTATTTTTTAGATTTGGAAAAGTAATTAAAAAAAAACTTTTCTAAATGAAAATTTTTGGTTGTGCTTCAAAGTAAAAAATGTAATAATTTATTGCGCAAAACGATCTAAAGTAGATTTTTTAAAGTCACAGAAACTATTTGAGCAATGCAGCACTAATATCATTTACATTCAATTACAGCATCTTTAATTATAGACTAATTGACTGATGAAGAGTTATATATAAAGACTTTAAAGGAAAAGTAAAATGTCCTAATTGGCCCTTAATAAATTAGAAGATCTTAATGGTTTCTGTTGGTTTAATTGAGAACAAAATTGTGAATCATTCTACAAAGTTAATTTGTTTTTTTTTTTATAGAATTTACTTTAAGATTTTGATTAAAGTTTCCCTTTGAAAATCGTATTACACTTTTTTTTACCCTGTTTCACTTTTTTTTCGATCACTACATATTTGTTTTGATAACAAAAGTTACCCAAATAAAATTGGTGGTGTAACAAAATTGGGAAAACTAATTAATCCTTTGTTTTCCCAAAACTTTTGTTGACTAATTTTTGGATTACGAACAATTTCTATTCATTTTAATTTACTTTCAAAAATGGATTTACCTTCTTATAGTTAATTTTAATAAAAAAAACATTTCAGTAATCACTTTCACAAGGACACAAATCATATCAGCACTGTTAAAAGTCTGAGTTTTTAAACGAGTTATTTTTTTTATCTATTCATAAACACCACAATAAACCACGACAAGAATAGCACAATCCATACAAATACTTTCAAGACTTTTTCAAACTTTCAGACTGACAGTCTGCAAGATTTCAGTCTCTGATATTCTATCATATTGTTTGAATTTTCCAATACTTGATACAAACTTTTATAAGCCGAAAAAAGGGTTAGAAATAATAATTAACAAAAGATAACATTTTGAATTTAATTGAAATTTTTGAAAGTTATCCAAAAAAAAAATATTTGTAAACTTTCAAGAACCTGAAACTCTTTTTATGAAAATCAAAAATTGGAAAGTTGTTTAAATTACATATTTTTAAAAGTTTGACTTGTAAAAACTTTTAAATTGAAAGTTGTTGCAATGTGATCTTGTGATTACTTTCAAAATTTGGAACAATTTCAAAAAAACAAAGTGTTGCTAAGGAAAAAAAGTGACTACAATTTTTGTGCTATTCTTGTCATGACTAAACAATATTTCCAACATTTTTTTCCAAATCTTTATTTTTTCGAGAAAATTTATTATTTTTGTGCATGAAGAATCATTCTGGTTTAAAAAAAAGGCGTTTTTTGTAAAAATATTTTTCTTGTTTTTGCCTTTAACCTTTTTCCAAATCGAAACCAATTCCCAAAAAAAAATTAAACAAAACATCAAAATTATGCTTTTGTTTTTTTTTTTTTTTTTTTTTTTTTTATAATTCCAAAGCCAAGCACGCACATTTAAAAAAGTTAAACGTGTGAACATCACAACAAACCGATATAACCTCCACGAGTATGCTGAAGGAACTCTTGGTGTCGGGAATATTGAACAATCAGTAAAACTTCCTGAAGGTGAGAACATTAATGATTGGTTAGCTATGAATACTATAGAATTTCAAAACACTGCAAAGCTATTGTTTCAACTAGTACAAGAACGTTGTACAACGGAAACATGTAAGTTTTATTTTTTTTTGTTTCCTATTATGTTTTTTTTTTTTTTTGGTTGAGAGAAACCCTAAAATTTTAGGTTTGATTTAATTTTTCAAAAAAAACACAAAGGTCCCAAGATGACTGCTGGTCCAAGATATGAATATTATTGGAGAGAAGGGAAAAAGTCTATTCAAACAACGTATTTATTAAATTTTTTTTTTTTATTTTTTTTTTTATTTTAAAAACAGTTTTTTGATCTTTCTAATCTTTTTTTATTTACTAAAAAAACATAAAGTTTGAAAAGGTTTCTTCTTATTTCTATAAAATGACCTTTCAATTTTTTGTGTTTGAATCAAAAAGAAAAGAAAAGAAAACAAAACAAAACTTGTTTCAAATTTCAAGAAAATTTTAACTTTTTCTTTTTGGGGATTATTCGCTTTTTTGTTTTCACGAATTAAATTGGTTTAATTTTTGTGATCTTTATTTGATCGAATTCTTTTCTTCCAAAACAAGAATAACAAACACCAAGATCAAAAAGATCGAAATAAAAAGCTTTGCTTCATTTATTCATATTTAGGATCCAAAAAAAAAAAAAAAAAAAAAAAAAAAAGACAAAAGAAAAAAGAATAATATTTGAAGGTAATGAATGATACTGTAACATTCAAATGAAAAAAAATTTTACTTTTATCCAAAAGTACAATAAGCAAGAGCTTAAGAAATATCAAACATTTTCGTTTTCAAATGCTTTTGTGAAGTTCTTGTATTTTTTCATCTACTGATTAAAAAATATTTAACAACTTGAAATGAAAATTTTCACTTTGATTACTGTTAAATTCAGATTTAAAATAATTTAATTTGTTCACAATAGTAAAGTAAGGTAGATCCAAATTAGCTAGAGACAATTTTCGTTTTTAATTGATTTGTGAAGGTATTTTTATTTTTTCTTCTTACTGGTATTTGAAATTTAAATGAGATAAAATTTTCATCTCATGTTCTCCTTTTTTACAATCCTTCCCAAACTGTCTGCCATTTATAATTCTTAGATCACCAAAAGCAGACCAAAATATTGAATAAAATGAGAACCAAACATAAACAGAGATCCCAAATTTCAATCTATTTCCATGAAAAAATTTATTAGTAAAGAATAAATATGGATAAGGAAGTGAAAATGGTGCCCCATTTATTATTCAAATACCATTATTGTTACTAAACACGATTTTGAGAAATTGAAATCCAGGGATTTCAAATCTGGTGCGCACGAGTTAACTTTAGCCGAACTTTTAAAAGAAATTAAACTCTATTTAAACTCAAATGAATGTTAATTCTGAATTAAGGTTTTATCCAAAACACAAGAGGACAATTATGACAACCTTCTTAAAACAACCTTTAGATTTTTTAAAACTTTTTTAGAAATAATTGAAAATAATTTCTCTTTGTGGATCTTCAATATTAAACATAATTCTAGAAGATTTATGATCAAAACAACGATTGATCATTTCAATTGGAAGAAAGTTTAATTTCTTTTAAAAGTTGGGCTAAAGTTAACTCGTGCACACCAGGTTTGAAATTGCTGTGTTTTAATTTCTCGTTTATTTATTGGAAAATTACAATATAATTGGAAAAAAAAAAATATAAAAAAAACCCATCATTTCAAAAGAAAGGAATCGGGGTTATTGAAATCCAAAGACAAAAAAAAACATGTTTACCTTTTAATAAACATACAAAAATCAAAAATGTTACAGTTAAAAAACAAGCATTTTATTATTTGACTTTTTTTTTTTATATTTTAATATTAAAAAAAGATTTTGAATCAGGAAATTTGAAAATTTTATTATGATTACTTTAGGAATGCTTTAAGGGGATAGCATCTACTAACGACAAGTATAAAAGTAAGGTTTGTTGTCATAGAAGGTAAATCATATTTGTGCATCATGGATCAAAGGCATCTAAAAATTCTATTAATAAAAAAGTACCAAAAGTATATCTCATCAATAAAAAAAGATATTAGTATTCATAATAAATCCCAAGCAATTTTTGAAAAAAAATCTATATTTTCAGGATAATTTTAACGGCTGAATCATCAATATTCAGACTTCAAAGTCAACAAATATCTTTCTTAAATTTTTCCCGAAATGTAGATTAGTTTCTAAAAAATTAGATTTTTTTAAATAATCTAAATAATCAACTCTTAATATATGATTTTAGTTAAAATTATTTTTGAATAATTGAAAATATATTGATGTTACATCTAGCTTCATCAAAAGGAAACAAAAGTAATCAGTCTTTTGGTTTTTTGTGCTAATAATTATTGAGTTAAATCTTTGAAATTAAAAAGATTGAAAAAATAGTGACTTTTAGAGATTCTAAATATCGCTTTTTAAATACTGGAATATTAATATTTTGGTTTTTCTCTTTGGATTTGAAAAAGTAATTAAAATAAAAAATTTCCAAAAAAATGAAAATTTTTAATTGTGATACATGAGTAAAAAATCATATAATTTATTGTTCAATAATATTTATAATAGATTTTTTAGAGTCACATAAACTATTTAAACGGCGTAGCACTAATATGATTATTTCCGATTACAACATACTTTAATAATACACATTTCTATGGGGAAGTTAATCCCTTAATAATAATAATAATGATAAAATAGTTTGATTTAATCATTTTCTAACTTTTAAAAAATAAGACTTTCCGAAAAAATTTTTTATTATAATGGAGTAAATAAGTTCAACACACTTTTTTATTGGAAACCTTATCGAAAATGAAAAGTAAAATCAATTAAACGAAGAAATAAAATAACTTACAAGAATAATTCATTATTTTATTATCAAACACATTCACAAAAACAATTCAGATTTACTTTTTTATTGAAATAAGAGGAATTGTTTTTGAGATTCTCAAAAATAGTCAAAATTTTTGAACAAATTTTGAATACTAGATCACCCAAAAAAAAACTCTTACTAAAGGGTAGTATTATAAAAATAGTTATTGTTGTTAAAACATCTATTTTGTATTTAATCCTTTATTTTGTTTCTTCTTTTAATCGATTTTACTTTTCATTTTTAGTTTATGTTTCCAATCCAAAATCCGTGTTGAACTTTTTTTCCCTGTTTCACTTTTTTTCCAAAATGGATACTGTTGTTTAAATAATTATTAGTTATCTTTTAACAAAGAAAAACTAAATTTTCTTTTACTATTAAAATGAAAAAAAATATATCAAAGAAACCTTGAAAGAATTTCCATAAATTTCACTTTTTTTTACATTGTCACTTTCAAACTGAAAACACTTAATACATTAATGATCAGCTCATAAAAATATTTTTATGAAATTTTCAAAAAATGTAACATAAAAAAAAAGTTTTTAATATAGGTAATGGAAATAGATCGATAGATGTTTGTTAACTATTTTAAAGATACATTTTAAAACTTTTTTTTTTTGCCACACTTTTTTAAAATGACTCTATTATACCATTTCAAAATAAATAAATTCTAAGAACCAAATTTTTTAAATTATATATAATTAACAAAAACAAAAAACATAAGATCCGATATAAAAACCGAAACAAATTCTCTTTTATTTTTATTGAAGAAGTGTAAATTACACTCTAGATACTCTTTTACTTTCATTTCCTCAAAGGTCATTTAAGTATAAAATCATAGATTTCACAATTATTCATCGGAAAAAAGGTACACCCAAATTTTATTAGTTTACAAAAGAAAAAACAAAAAATTGACAAGAGAAAAAGAAAAAAAAAAAAAAAAAAATTAGAATTTAAAATTTAAAAAGGGTGTTCTAAGAGCAAATTGTGAAAAAATTAAAAAAAAAAAATAATGCTATCTTCGAATTAAAAACACCCAAAATCACAGACACGATACTTTTAGTTAATTTAATTTAGTTTGATAATTGATCATGAATGTTCACTTGATGGCCGTTATTTAATTGTTGTATTTTCTAATTTCTTTTTGAACTGATTTGCTTTTAAAAATCCTTTGGTCATTTTTTTTCTTTGCTTTTTCGTTTGAATTTTCAAGTTGCTCATACTTTCGTGTTTCAGTGTCTCAGTATTAGCAAGTAACCACTTGATCTTTTTCCTTTGTAACTCTTCTACCCAATATAAAGAAAATTCATCCAGGGGAAAAATGGAAAAAAATCTTGAATTTTTCAGATATTTTTTTAAAAATAACAACCACTAAAGTTTACCAAAAAATCCCAAAAAATTGAATTATTTTTTTTTTTATTTTGAAGGAAGGAAATTAATTTCCTCTTACAGCCCTCAAAAAATTGAATTATTAATATTAAAAATATTTTCAATCTTAGAAATGTGATTTTTAAAGAAAGAAATATAATTAAAAGATATAAATAAATTGAAATGTAATTATATTTGTAATTTTTTAAAAAATATTGAATTAAATATAAAACCTTAATAATAATGTAATTTATTCCTCAAAATTTTTAGCAAAATAAATAAAAAAAATCTTTTGACTTAAATTTTGATCATCAATAGAATTATAATTTTTTTTTCATTAATAGAAAAATAATTTTAAAAAAAAATTAAGCAAAAATTTTAAATTTTTATATTATCAACTAAATTTTATTTTTCTTTTCTCATCTATTTTTTTTTTACTAATAAATTTCTGGATTGCAAATTAATTTTTTACAATTCAAATTGATAATTTCTTTAATAAAAGTGGTAAGAAACTTTTAATTTCTTCTGTTTTTTTTTTTTTTTTTTTCTTTATTGTAAAAGTTTGATATTCTTAAAAAAAAAAAAAATCTTTTTTTCTTTTTTTTTTTTGATTAATTTAATAGCAAATGATTATATGAACAGACTTCTATTATGGGTTGATGAATTAACTGAAGATCCAAGTAAAATATTTTTATTTTTAATATTTTTACCTATATATACTTTCTTTACACATATTTAATTTCTATTTACAAAAGATTTTATTTATTCATCCATTACTCAAGAAAAAACAACTATAATAGTTCCTCAATTAAAAAAGAAAAAAAAAAAAATTCTATTCCTTTTAATTTTAAATTCAAGAAAATATACATATAAAAGAATAATAACAGATAAATAAACTTTGTTTCAGTCAAAGTATCCTCAACATTTTTTTTTCAAATCTCAATTATTTTTTATAATTGTCCTTTGAAGATCAAAGAAGAAATAAGTAGAATAACACACTTCAAAGAATAGTTGATACCTGTATGAAATAAAACTAATAAAACTAATCGATTTTCTTAAAAATAGAAAAACTAAAATTCTTAGGTTCACCATTGAGAAAAACAACAATGTTTGTTTTGATCTCCTATTGAAGATCAAATAAAATTCCTGAAGAAATCAATATGGATTTTTCTAAAATCATTTTCACTGTTCCAATATCATGGGATAGCACATATTTACCAAGTGATTATCGATCTTGCAATAAAAAAAAAAATTTATAATTGAATTATTGTAAAAAAAAAAATGGAAAAAAAAAAGCAAAAATGTGAAAAAATGATTTTCAATTTTGAAATTTCCAAAATAAATTTTTTCTTCTAATATCCAATCAAAAGCTTTAAACACGATGTAATTCACTCATCACAACTGGGCCACCTTGACTGGAAAATGGTTTTATATCGCGATATTTTAATCAGATATATTATGAATTGAAATAGAAATTATCAATTACTCTGATAATATATCTTTTTTCCTCATTTAACATTCGTAAATTTCAGTATTAAAATAAACAAAACGAAAAATGACTTTTGTCATAAAAAAAAATAGTAAATTTTTAATAAAATATTGTTTAAAAGTATATATGTATATTAGTAATTTGAGAATTATTATATGACAATTTCTTTTGTATTTGCTATAATTTATTTTTTTTTCTCCTTTATAACTTTATAATTATTAAACTAATATTATTATTTCTATTTTATTCTTATTTTTCTTTTGTAAATTATGAAAAAGAAATCTTTCCACCAATGGAAAATGATCCATTTCCTAAGCATTTTAAAAAATATGTTGCTGTTATCTTTAAACGGTTATTTCGGGTTTATGCACATATATTCACTTGTCATTTTAGAGACATACAGGACATGGGAACAGAACCACATTTTAATAGCTGTTATAAACATTTTTTACTTTTTGTTTTACATTTTAAATTATTAAAAAAGTCAGACTTGGAACCTTTAAAAGTTTTGAATGAAAAGCTCTTAAAAAATACAAAAACTCAAAAAAAAAAAAAAAAAAAATAAACTAAAATTTATTCATATTCATTTTTTTTTTATATATTTAATCTCTAAATATCTAATTCTCAATTAAAATTCATTCTATTGTTCTTTAATTCATTTTCTTCAAGAAATAAATATATTAAAAATATTTTATTATTTTTTATTCTTTTTTCATTGTGGATTACGTTTTAGTTTTTAAAGAAAGTGTTGTTTTTTTGATTTTTTCTCCTTTTTGCAAATTAGCTCTTTTAAACAGTTACGCTTTATCCCTTTTTTGGAATTTCAAAGTGTTTGGGAGATGGTAAAAAGAAGAAAAAATCATTAAAGAATTAATCAAAATGTTTGGAGTAGATCTCAAATAAACCGAACTTATTCTGAGTAAATTTGAAATAAACGAAGTGAACGGAAGCTAACTTGAAATTCAACTGAAGCAAATCGGATTAAAGTTTATGTACACCCTTTCTAATCAGTACTTGGGTTTGGTTAATACTGTGTGGTTGATGTCTCTTGTATTGGTATTTTCCAAAATAAGATTTGAGAGCCTTACAAAGAAAAAAAAATTTATAAAAAACCATGAAATAGAAAAATTTTGAAAACAAATTCTTTTTCTTAAAAACTAGGAACTATTCGATTTGCCTTTATCGAGAATGTTCTCATTTATATCAAAATAAAGTAGCATATTTCATTTGATCGATAGTCTGGTAAAATATCCCAATCTCTTTATTATAATAAATTATGGAGGTGATCCAGAAATTTTCAAGATATTCACTTTTTTCAATTTTTATTTTTCATCTTTTTCCTTAATTTTTATTGAAATTTTTTTGTGATCTTTTTGAATTTTCTGATTCTTTTAAATAAACAAATTGTACAACACAATAGATTTAATTCATTAGATTTTTTGATTTTTATACTTATTATCATATATAAACATTTTTTTCTTACAATAAACCAAACCGAATTTGACAATTAAAAAATATTATAGAAAACAACTTTATATATTGGAAAATTTTAATTTATTTTCAAGTTCAAACCCAAAAGTTGATCTATTTTCTCCTGTGGGGTAAAATTATTTGTCTGAATAATAATAGTCAATAAATTTAAACTTCTATTAGATCATTTTCGATTATTATCACAAATAAAGGATAATAACAATTTATCTACAAGGTTCCTTTTTAATTTAAGAAACTTTTTATATCTTTGTGGGATCTTGAATTAAAAATCATAAAATTTAGAACATTTTTATCTTTAATAGACTTGTATAAAATAACCCTATAAATATACTCGTAAATTTAGACATTCTTCAAAATAGAAAAATTAAATACTATTATTTGAATTATTAATGGGAAAATTTTTCTGTTAATTTTCGCTACTTTTCTTATCTACAAATAGATTGTAATTTGTGTTTTCTACAAATTTCATTCGTCTTTTTTTGTGTTATATCTTTTTATATTTTGGGTAAACCAAGAACTATAAATAAAACCAAGATTTTGGTATTCCTAAAAAATTTTTATCATTTAAGGACTACATTTTTAGGTGAAAACAGTGAAATAATGGATAAAATAACCCTTGAATAAGTTATGCAATCCAAGTAATATTTGTCCAAGGAGAATTTATTTTAGAAAAAATGTGAAATTTACACTATTTTTACCTTGTTAGATCCTGCTAAATTTTGATTTTAATATTTTAGAATTTCCATTTCAACTTTCAGAACACACACTATTTTCTCGAGCTGTTCTAAATATTTTTTAAATTTGCTTTTACAAGTTTGAAATGTTCTCAAATTTTGAAATGCTCTTGAAAACCCCCAAAAGCCATTTTTTGCAATTATTTTTTTTGTTATTTTCAATTTTCCTTTTCATTGAATAACAAAGAAAAAAAGTATATGTGAAAAAGACAAAGATAACAAAAAATGTTTGTTTTTTTTTTTTTGTCCAATTTCCAAAGTGTGAAAATTTTTTTGTGAGAAGCGAAAGTGAAATAACACAATTACTCAACCTCCCCAAGGGTGGAAAAGTAGTCCTTAAAACTGTTATCCTGTAAAAATCTCAAATTCCCGTTCAGCAATTTAAACAAATTGTCCTTGAAAAGTATCAAGTTTATACTCAGATTACTAAAAAGATTTAATAAAGACTTGTTACTTAAGGGGATAAGGATATGACAAACAATTTAGGAACATCTTCACAAACGTTTATAACTATTTATTTTTAACTTTGACTAAAATTTTTCATTTTTTTTATTTCTTTGAACCCTATTTCTTAACAATTTTTTTTTTCAATTGTTTGCTGAATACAACTATTGATGTCCTACAATTATTTGTATAAACTTGTTTTAATTGGAGACTCTGGTGTTGGTAAATCTTGTTTATTATTACAATTCACAGATCAAAGATTTCAGCCTGTCCATGATTTAACTATTGGTGTCGAGTTTGGTGCAAGACTAATCGAATACAAAAAAACAAAAATTAGGCTCCAAATATGGGTAACGTATCTTAAAACTTCCTTTTCTTATTTAATTTGTTCTTTTTGATATACTGGATGTTTTTTTCATTTGTTTGTTTTGTTATTGCGATGATCAATGCAATTTCGAAGAAAAAACAATTTACAAAGAAAAAATAAAAAATAAGATACTAACATTCAAAAAAGAGTGTGTTGGTGAGACTCCTGACTGCTGTTTTCAAATAATTGCTTTTCTAGTTAACACTCAAAAATAAAAAAATAAAACAAAACAAAAATCTTTTTTCAAATCATAAAATTAAGAAAAGAAAAAAAATCTTGTTATTGGATAGATACCAAACAATTTGATATTTTTTTTTCAAATCACACACATTTATCAACTCCATTTGATCCCTTTAAAAAGTCATTTAAATACAAACCCAGAAGAACTTTGTCGGTTGTGAATCTATTAACCATTCATTATTCATTAATTTAGTTAAAAACAGGTGATAATTTAATTTTCAAAAATCATTAATAAAAAAAATAAAAATAACACCAGTAAATAAAATTATTTGAAAAGGGTGAGCAAAAAAGTGTTACTCAAAACTCTTTTAAACCTTTTGAGGAAAAAATTTTCAAACTTTTTGGAAAATTACTTTTTTAAGGACTACGTTGGCAATTTAACAATTTATCTCAACACCTTTTGGCCCAATCTCATTTAAAAAGTGAAGTTAGGATCTTGGAAATATTTTCCAATTTGGTTCAAAAACTCATTTTATGTCATTTTTTTTATGAAAAATGAAAAAGAAATTTTGAGATACGTAAACTCGAACACCTTGTTAAGGATGGTAAAAATGAAAAAAAAAATAATCAAGAATATTTAACATTAAAAAAACTCTCAATAATAAACTTTAAAGCTAAATAATTGTATTTTCAATGATTTTTGAACATTGGGTTACTTTGAATTGTTACATTGTCTCCACAAACAATTAATCCGTCCCAACCCTAATGGAAAATATTATAAGACATATAATTTGGTTTTCTATTATAAAATTGTGTTTTTTGAAAGAGAAAATTCAATTTCGATCATAAGATCAAAATTTCAACTTGTCTTACTTCCTTCGAGTTTTTTTTTTTTGTAAAAGCCAAGACAAAAATTAAATTTTTCCAAGAAAAGAAATTACAGAAATCATGGAAATCAAAGAAACAAAAGAAATCACAGAAACCCATGGAAACTTGAAAGCGTTTTTTGATCATTGCTTTTAAATTGTTTAAATCTGAGATTAAAACAATTTTAGAAAATGAAGATCCACATTAATGTAAGTTTTTTTTATTGATTTGTTTTTCAATTTCAAAAGGAAGCAAAAAATAGATAACTTATTTTTAATCTTCTATTATAAATTTTACAGTTTATGATGAGCTTTAATAACTCTTTTACGGTTTGTTGAACAAAATAAAATTTCAGAATAGAAAATCAATTTGAGGTCTTATAAATTTTTCAAGGTATTTCTGGAACGGCTGTATCGATTATTACAAAGGGGTTGTGATTTTGGCTTATTTTTTTTTGTTTCTTTTTGTTTTTCCTTGAATTAAATCTCCCCACCATGACTAAGAGGAGAGTGTCTCCTCGAATTTTTTTTTGGAACAACACGATCCATGTCAAACACATAAAATATTAGGTTTCGGGTACTTCTTAGATAAAGTTTTTTTTGTTTGGATCGTTTCTTTTATAACCCAATTTGTTGTGCCAAGTATAATTGGGTTGAGATGCTGTGGGAAAGGTTTGGTGAGATTTTGCATGAAAGGATCTTTTGAAAATTAAATTTGGGAAAATTAGTCAGTTTTTGTTTTTAAAAAATAAATTTCTTTGTCAGTTGAAGAAAAAATGATCTTAATAATTTTGGGAATTGCGAATTTTGGTGGATTCAATACAATACCAAACCATTTACCGTACCGTTTCATCAAAAAAATGTCTTTTTTTTCAAAGAACAAATACCTCTCATCCAAAATTGCCAATTTTCTCCATTTTGACCTTTTGGGTGAAAATTGAAAACCATTTCATCTTAACTCACACACCAGAAAATAACACTAGTTAACCCCCAACAAGTCAAAATGGTTTTCAATTTTCACCTGGAAAGAAATTTTCTCCAAAAGCTGTTTTTTCCGATCATTCTTTTTCATTTTGAGATACGAGGAATCTAAAATTCTGACTTTTTCTGAAAAAAAATTCATTTTTTCATACTTAGATCTCACTAAATAAATATTTGTGAGATATACCAATCACCAAATACTCTTTAAAACACACCAAACAACAAATTTTCAATTGCCAACGTAGTCGTTAAAATGACTTGTTCACATTCAAAAACCTAATTTTAATTTAAGGTCTATTCACAATTTATGGTTTACCGAAGGGCTATTTTTATGACTAACAACCTTTATGTGCTAACTTAAAAAAATGTTGGGCTAATAGTTCTTGTTCAAATTGAAAAATTTAGGTTTTTTGTTTTCGAAAATTTTATAGTTTGGGTTAAAACCCTTTTTACTTACCAAATTCGAAATTTATGATGAATAAGTTTCAAATATCAAATTTCCCTTTTTGGCTGACTTTTCAAATCAATTTTTAATCACCATATAGTTTACTTCGAGTCTGTCAATATCTTAGAAAATAATTCTGAACCATCAGAAATATCAAAAAAAAATTCGGTTTTATAATTTCCCTTATTTTGTCCGAAAATTCATAAAATTTTTTGATAAATAAATGACTTTTAATCTTTTTCATCAATAAAAATCCCCACAAAATTCTAAAATTTGCAATATTTTGACTTTCCTTTAATTGAAATTCTTTAAAATCTATTAAAGTTTTTGATCCATAATTTTTTTCCTTTCAAGTCCTCAAAAAAAGTTGAAAATTATAATATCTTTGGCTTTCTTTTAATTGACCAAATTTTTAATAGTTTTTATTGGTTAAAGTATTGTATTTCGATTTCTACAAAGTATAAAATATGAATAGTTCATAAAGTTTTAGGACTATTTATTTTGAATGGATTGTAATCAAGCCACAACATACAAATATTTTGTCAAACAACTAATATCTTTCAATGGGGAATTTAAAGAATAAAGTGCCAAATGGATTCATATATAACACTTAAATGACATCATTTCATTTTGTTTTAGATTATTACGATTGGTATTAAAGAATTAAAATATTTTTTTTAAAAAAAGGTAGTTCTCTAAGATTTTTATTTTTTGTTCTGCTTTAAAACCCTCCTTATCAAATTCCTAAAAATACACCAAAGAAAACAGTTCAACCATTATTTTTTTTCCTTTTTCGAGTAATGAGTCAATATTTTGCTAATTACTCCATAAATTTGAATAACTTTGTTATATATAAATACTATTTTTAATAATTGCTCCGTAGTACCTTGGGATTAGATAAAACATCAAAATCAAACAAATAAAAATTTGACATTTTTAAAAAAAATATATTTTAATTCTTTAATAACAATCGTAATAATCTAAAACAACATGAAAGGGTGACCTTTGTATAATATATTTCAAATTCATTGAGTGCCCCCACTCCTTAAAAGAAATTTATAAAGTTATTTTCAAAAAGTGTGACAAAAAGTTTTCAAAAGTACCCTTAAATATTAAAAAAACTTCAATAATACTATTTTTGGGGCTAGATTAAAAAATTTCTTGATTACACTTTTTTAAAACGATTTTACATTTTTCCAACCTCATCCATTAAGCCTTCCAATAAAAATAAAAGGTAATTTGTATCACAAAATATTACTTTTAAAACCAATTTAATCACATCAATACATGTGAATTATTATAGTCATATCAAAAACCTTTCTTCTAAAAAAATGGAATTCTTCAAGATTTTATTCTTCAAGTATCGCTATCAAATAGGAATTTGAGAAAATTCCCCATCATTTTTTTTCAATTTCCTTTTTTTATAAACTCCGTGTAATAAGTTTTTATTAGAATACAAACTTTTTCAATATTCTTCACACACACACACAACCACTTTTTTTCTCATTCCGAATTCCAAAATATTGTTCAATAACTATGTTTAAAATGTTTAAAGGGTTTCCTTGTTTAAAATAACTGTTTTAAAATATTTTTTTACAGTATTACGAGATTTTTAGCAAAAATTAATTTTTTATTTTGAATTTTGTTTTTTTAGAATTATTTATTCTGGATTTTTTTTATTTTGAATATAATTTTTTGAAATATTCTTTAAAATATAATTTTATTTTATCCATGTTAAGCTAAATTTCAAAAATAGGGGCAGATTTTTCATCAGAAAAAAATCTGTTTAATTGTTTTTTTTTTTTTTTTTTTGAATAATAATGTATTTTACTAAAATATTTAGAGACAATAACCAATATAGATTAATAAATAAAAATATAATGTAATCATTTTATTTTTTGAAAGACAAATGAAAAAAGAAAATAATAATAATAATAATAAATTTTGCCCCTAATTTTGAAATTTGGCTTATATTTATATTTTAATAATAATGTATAAAAGTCAGGCACAGATATAACTCTAAAACAACATAATCGAAACAATAATTTTTTATTTTTTTTTTAATATCAGCTCATTTATCATAAAGGTGTATGTCCTACTACTATAATTCTTTTCTATTTTTTTTTTTTTTTTCTTTTACAGGATAGTTAATTTTTTAATACTTAATTTTAATGTATTGGTTATATTATTTTCAATAATATTTTAATTTTAAATTAAAAAAACAATTTATGTATTATTTTTTTTATTTTAATATTGAAGAGAGGTGATTCAACAAAGTTGCCCCCTGTTTACCTTAAACCTTAAATCTATTGATTTTTTTTTTTATTCTAGCTGTAATTTAGGTTAGATTAGAACTAATAGGATATCCTTCCTTTTTTAAAAAATAAAAAGAAAAAATTATTTCTAAATAAAGACAAGGATAAGATAAAGAAAAGAAATAAATAAATAAATAAAATATTAAAGTAAAAAACTTAATTAAAAAAAGTTTTGTTTTCGACCACAATTGTTGAATGAGTTGGTGGTTGTTTCCTTTTATGTTCAAAATTTCCGGATCACCACCATCGTGAAACCTGTTTGAGTAATACCAAAATTACCAAAAGTTAATCACATTACAAGGAATTATTACCATAATCCATAGAGACTAGTCCCAATACAATGTAATTGCATAAAAATTCAATTTATTATAATTTCATTATGTAATTTTTTAAAATAATTTCTTTTTATCAATACTTGGACCAAATTAGAGAGACACTTTTGATTATTTTTCTTCTTTACTACTTTTTAATAAAAAAAATAAAAAAAATCAAAAAGTTGAACTAATAAAAAAAATCTATTTTTGAATTGTTTAAAAAATTTTATTTTTTATCAAAAATCTAATAGTATATAGATTAAAAATAAAAACTAACGTTTTAATGAGTATTCTGACAAAATATTTTCAATTTTTTTTTTTTAAATATCCAAATAGAAGTCCAACATATTTTTTTAAAAATAATATTATTGCTATATCAACCTTAAATCTAAACTCCAATTCAAAATTTTTAACACACCAAAAGTCAATTTTTGAAAAAAAAAATCTTATTTAATCAATTCTCGAAGAAATACCAAATTATAACTATTCACTAATTGAAATGTTAACACTTGTTTATAAATTACAATACTCACAAAACAAAAAATAAATAATTATCAATATAAATAAATTAAGAGTGTGTTGAAAATTTTGAAGATAGCAAAACAAAAAAATGAATTAGTAAATTTGTTTAAATTCTATTAGGAATATTGATCGATCAAATGGTTAGATACTACCAACTAATTTTATTTGAGCTCTTCTATTTGGAACAACTCAACTTTAGCATAATATCAAATGTTCAAAAAAATATTTTGATTGAACCAAAATTTGTTACTTAATTCAAAAAATAAAATGAAAACAAAAAACGAAAAGATGAACAAATGATTTTCATATATTACAAAAATCAAAATTATTTTCAATTTGAATGAAATTATATTATCATAATTCTTTGAACTGTTTTAGCAGTGTAAAAAAATTTGAATTTTTAGTTTATAAAAAATTAAAATAATAATAATATATCTATATCAATTATTAAACAGGATACTGCTGGACAGGAATCATTTAGATCAATAACTAGAAGTTATTACCGTGGCGCAGCAGGAGCTGTTCTTGTCTATGATATTACACGAAGAGAAACATTCAATCATTTAGCTTCTTGGTTAGATGACGCACTTCAACATTCTAGTCCAAGTTTACAAATTGTTTTGGTTGGAAATAAATCTGATCTTTCAAAAAGAAGAGCAGTAAATTATGAAGAAGGACTTAATTTCGCACAAGAACACGGTCTAACTTTTCTTGAAACTAGTGCAAAAACTGGAGAAAATGTTGAACAAGTAATTTATAATTTTTCTTTTTTACCTTGATTCAATTTAAAATTCTTTATTCTGTTAATTAATATCAGAGTTTCACCAAAAAATTTCAAAAATTAGAATCAATTTCCTTTTTATAAAAAAATATTTCATTTCGTAGAAATAATACTTTTCAGAAAAAGCAAATAAAATTAAAATATAAAATGCAATTGAAATTGAATTATTATTATTATTATTAAAATGGAATTTAATCTTGAAATTTGATTAGGATTCAATGAAATTAAGACTACAAATCTTTCAAAGCCCATATTTTTTTTAAATTTTCAAAGCAATTTACTAATTTTTGTTTTTTTTCAAATTAAAAATATTGATTCTTATTATATTGTATTTTCCAAATAGGCATTTATCCAAATGACTCATAGGATTTACGAAAAGGTTAAAACGGGTGACTTTGACCCTAATATAAAGGTAATATTTTGTTATTATTCTTTTTTAAACATACTATTTTTTTAACTAATTGAGGTGCATTTGTTTGAATTAATAATTATTTGTGAATTGATGTTGAAATCATTTAAATCTCTGATCAAAATTAACGTATTTTTTTTAAATTGATACTTTCATGAAATGTCAACAGCTTTTAATTCAGAAAAAATCCAGAAAATAATAGAAAATAAAATTAAAAAATATACTAGAAAACAAATGTATCAAAAAGTTGAAAAAATGGTTAATAACAATTCTTTTTCCTAAACAAAATTTTTATAATATTTATAATGATTTTATACTTTTTGCTTAATTTTTTAATAGCTGATTGGGGTAAAACGAGGAAACAATCAAATTTCACTTAATGAAGATGAAAAAAAAAATGAAAACAATGGTTGTTGTTAATCAAACCATTTATCTACATCTTTATATCTTAATATTGCCTTGATTAGATAAATAAAAAATTAACTTAAAAACACAATATATGTATATTGAACAAGATCTGTTGAAATTTCGTATTTCTTTTTTAATATTATTTTTACTCAATAAAAGTTTGAAGATAATGTTTTTTTTTAATATTAATTAATCATTTTGACCTTTCTTTAATCATATTTTTTTTTCATAACTAAAGTTGTAAAAGCATATTGTTCCGAATGTTTTAAATGTGTTCAATTTTTTTTATCTTTTTTGAAATTAAACCATTTTCCAGTCAAAGGGTGCTCAGTTGTGTTGGGTGAATTACATGTGTTTAAAGATTTTGAATCGAGACTAAAAGAAAAATTTTAATTGGAAATTCCAAAATTGAATTAATTTTTTCTTTTTTTCTCATTTTTTTTTTTTTCTTTTTGATTTTTTTTTGATACAATATTAATTTGCAAATTTTTATTTTATTACAAGATCGATACCCACTTGGTAAAAGTATGATATCCTAATGTTATTGAAACAGTGAAAATTATTGTAAAAAAATCATATTTATTTCTAATGGGATTTTATTGGTTCTTCAATATTAGATCAAAATGAACATTGTTGTTTTTCTCAATTGAGTTCCCTAAGAATTTGAGGGTATTAAATTTTTAAGAAAATCTATTTGTTTATTAGATTCACTTCAGACTGAGATCAACTTTTCTCAGATTTTTGTTATTCTACTTATTTCTAATTTGTTCTTCAAAGATCAATTATTATAAAATAATTGATATTTGGAAAAAAAAAATTGATCACCTTTGACAAAAACCAAGTTTAGTTTCAATATTTCCCTTATTTTTAAAAAATCTAACCAAAGTTGTTAAATTTTTCTTTGAAATCAAAAAATATTGATTTATAAAAATTATTATCGTTTTTAAAATCATCAAACAGAAATTAATTGAAACATCATGAATCAGAAATTGAATTTTCATTTGTAAAGACTGAATTCAAAAGCTTAATTTAATTATAATTAACACTTATACCATAAATATATGAAAAATAAAATTTTAGAATTCTTATATTTTTCATAGGTCAGTTTTACCTATCAATTTTAAATATTTACAACCAGTTCCACTATTAAAGTACACACTTTCAAAGAAAATCAAATAACATAATAAATTCTAATTATAAAAGAAAATATAAAATTCTTGTAAAATAATTTGTAAAAAACAATTCACATTAATCTTCCTTGAATATCGAGTTTTTTTCTTTTAATTAAATGTTCTTTCATAATTTGTGCCTTAAAAGTGGAATTTACTGTACACAAATACTATATTTTTAATTATTTCTAAATTAACCTTTATAAAAATAAAGATTCCATTTTAAATTATCCATGACAATTTTTTATGTCGAATTATACCTTTTAATTTTTAATTTTTCTAATTTATTTGATTAGAATAAGCTTGAATATTAACTAATTATGATCTCGTTAATTGACACTACCAATAACACATGATTAAATATAGATTTGTTCATTAAAAAAAAACAACAATTATTTAAAAAAAAACAATACAAACAATTTTCAAAAACACAAATTAAAACCTCAATAGAGAATATTTAACATATTGTATAACTCACCAGCTTATTAGAATAATTATTTAAAGGAATTGTACTTGTTCAAAACATCATAAATACAATCGAAAGCCAAGAATAAACATTATCATTTTCCAAACTCTAGCGAAACACTATATAACTCGATCATGTTTTCAAAACTAGTAGATCTACTTTTGTTATCAAACAATTATTTGAGTGTTCTATAGAAATCCTCCTTTAATGAAGTTTAGTTAATTTATTATTTGGTTCATCAAATATTTGGTTATTTATAAAAACGTTTTAATTCAAAAAATTTACAATTAAACAACAATTATCCTAATATTCCACAATTAAAAATCTTGTCCGTGATTTTTTTAATGTCGGGTTATTTTTTTCACTAATATACTCTAAAATGTAAATTTTCCTTCATATTTTGAATATGTAAATTGGTAAATCTTGTGTTTTTTTTGATTATTCTATTTTTTTAGTTTGAATCAAAAATATATCCAAATATCTTTTAAAAACTTTTTAAAATAATAAACTTCAGTTATTAATTTAGTTATGATTTAATTTTATATTTTAAAGAACGAATTGTTATTTTAAATATTTGTTAATAAAGAATAAAATTGAAAAATAAAAAATAATGAGTAATTTTTTTTTGTAAATCAAAAAAAGTTTATTATTAAAGATTTTGTTATAAATAATATATTAAAAAGTAAATATGGATTTGTTAGTTTTTTATATATTCCTGATACAAATTACTTTTTTTGATAAATGTCTTGGGTGCCACCTTGTTTTAAGTTATATTTTTTAAAAGTAAATCCAGCAAATTGGTTATTTCTTTCAGATAGGTTTAGTGATTCAGGTTCTTCTAAATCGATTTCATTCTCGTCAAAATAACTAGTATCAAAATAAGAAATATCAAGATCGGATTCAACTTTTGGTACAAAAGGTGGCGTAGAATTTTGAAAATTGTTCCACTCAATGCCTTCAAAAAATGGATGATTTTTAATTTCTTGGATTCCATTTTTTCCAAGTCTTTTATTTGGCTTATTTATTAATTTACGGATCAAATTCCAGGCCTGTGGCTGTATAATTTCTTCATCAGTTTCATCATCTAATGGATTTTCAAGTGAACTTTTGAAATCAATCACATTTTCTAAAGTTTCTTCAATACTTGAACCTGAAAATGGTGGGAAACCTGTTAACATTTCATACAGAATACAACCTACGGGTTATTATTTAATATAAAAATAAAAATAAAAAATTATTTAAATGAAATGATTTTGTTTTTTTTTTTTTGTAAATAATTAAACTTAATGGTAAATATGTTTTTTGATTTCAAATCTTGTATTTTTAAAAAATTATTTCTTTTCAAAAAATAATTACTTACAACTCTGATGATCTTATCTCAAAAAAGATTTAATAATAATTCTTTGATTCTTAGAAATGTGCTTTTTTGTTTAAAATTTGTTTCCAAGATAAAGAATTCCCTTTTGGGTGGGTTTATATATAACTTTTTCAAATTAAAATCCTAATCATTGAAATAGATTAAGTCGAATTATGAATCAAAATGATTAGTTCATTTGAACAAGCATAATAGTTTATATTAATACATTATAATCACGAATTTACTTGATGATTTTTTACAAAGTTTTAGTTTTGTAAAAATCATTTTTTTTTTTTGATTTTAAAAAATTCTTGACCAGTTATGATAAATTGAATTCGAATATATTTTTAGATAGTTCAAGGAATTTTATTTTTTTCATGTATTTTTTTGGAGCTCTTTTAATTGTGGAGAAAATTTTTAGGGGGCTGGTAAACCATAAAAAAAAATTATTTTTGTAAATTTAATGGCAAAATCAAAAAAAATTACAACATCTTGGAATTTTAAAAGAAAGTAAAAATCTGATTGATATTGATATGAGAGTTACTTTTTTTTGTAATAAATCAGATTTCAAAAATTTTGACTCGCTTTAGAATGTTAATGGAAGTTGTTTTGAGGGTTTATTCCAGTATTCTTATCAAAAAAACATTTTCAAATGATTGGATCAGAATCATTTTTTCTAATTTTATTCAAATTTTTTTTTTTTGTTTTTTACATTTTTGTTTTTCTTTTGGTTTGTCTTTTTTTTTTACTTTTTTTTTTTTTTTGAAAAAGATCAAGTTGAAAAAAAAAAGAGATCTTCGAAAAGACAAATAATCACTATGAAAATTGAGACTATGTAATGTCATTTAAAATGAGTTGAATTATTCGTAAAAAATCTTGGTTAATAACTTTTTTTCAGTGAAAGTTCAGTAATAAAAAATTGGTAGTGCTCATTTCAAAAATTGTGACTCACTTTTTTTTAGTTTTTGGTTTTATTTTTTTGAATTTTTGAAATATCGGGTTTTTATGGGTTTGGAATGATTTAAAAATTAATTACAAATAAGATTTAATTATTAGTTGTTCTTGAATACTATGTGATATATATATATATATATATATATATATATATATATTCAATTTAATATTCCAGGTGAGTAACAATTTTTGAAATGGTGTTTATTTTCAGAAATGAATTATTGTTTTTAAAAGTTTGATACATTTTAATTTTCATTTTGAAAAGTTCAAAATTCAACATATCTTTCTGAATTATTTTCAATTAAAGAAGAAAGAAATCTTAGTGTTTGTGAAAGAACGATTACAAAAACATCCTTTAAAAAATAAAACTCCTCTGTTTTGAAAGAACTTTGTTTAAAAAAATCTATTTAATTTCATAAAAAAAATACAATAAGTATTTGAAACTTGAAAACTTATAAATTTTTTGATTCAAAGAACAGTTCAAATCAATTTTTATTTTCTTTATGTTTAAACAAAGAAATTATTAAAAACCAACAAACGATTAAGTTAAGAATGTTTTCATCATAATACATTTTTACAAGCTGGAAAATTCAACAGAAAACTTGAGGAAATATTTTTTAATTTGATTATTGTTAATCGATAATTAATAACAAAATCTTAAATATTTAAGTGTGTTGGCGATAATTCAAAGATTGAAAGTATAAATAGATTTTACAATTATTTCTCATTTTTTTTTAGATTTTCAAACAAATAAAACCAATTCGAATTAATAATTCTAATAAAAAAAAAAAAATAGATATTATCAAATAACTGATTTAAATAATAACAATTTGTTTTTTATACTCTTTATATTTGAAAAAGAATATTGCCTAATCATTTAAATTTCAAAAAATTTTATCAATATTTGTGAATAAAATAGATGATCAAGATTTTTTAGATCTTCAAGGATTCAATATTTGATTTTTTTTTTATTGTATTTTTAAAATAAGGTTAAGGTTTCAAATTTTATTTGTTCATACAAACTCTCAGAAATTACTTAAAGTTAGATTTTTCAAAATGAAAATGTTTTGTAAATATTTCTTGCTCTTTTTTGATCCAAAACATCCAAATAAAAAGGATCTTGATATTTTTAACTAAAAATTTAATTGTAAAAGAATGAATTCATTTCGAAATGTAAATTCATTTCTCAAAAGTTGATAAATGAAGTTTTTTTATAGGGTTTAATTGTGCCTTTGCAAAAATAAGTGCTCTATTAACTTAAGAGAAAATAAATAAATAAGAGATAATAATCCCTTAAACAACATTTTTTTTTGAAAAAAATTTTCGAATGGATTTCTTCTTTTCTTTTTTCTTTCTTTTTTTTTTCAATTAATACAAGTACCGATCACTAAATACAATTAATATTTTTTTTTTTTTTATATTTAAAATTATTCAAAAATTAGGAAATAAAAAAAAAATACTTACCAAAACTCCAAAAATCCACTGTCTTTGTATATCCCTTTTTCTCTAGAATTTCGGGTGAAATATATTCTGGTGATCCAACAACAGTAAAAAATTTGTTTCTTCTTTTTTGTTGTAATTGTCTTTTCGAGAGTGTATTATTTGAAATATTTTTTTTTGAATTTTTCTTTTTTTGCTTTTTTTTATGGATTCGTTTAACAGTATCTCTCCATTCTTTTTTAACGATGAATTTTTTCGATAATCCAAAATCGGTTAATTTGACATGACCATCATGATTAATTAAAAAGTTTTCAGGTTTTAAATCACTTTGGTAATAAAATATCCAATACATTTAAAAATAAAATATTTTGATAAATAATTTAATAAAAGAAAGAGGAATAAAAGAAGAAGAAGAATAATTAATACAAAAATTTATAAAGCAATTTATAAAAAAAAAAAAAAAAATAAAAGAATAATAAGAATTATAATGAATATAGAATACGAAATTTTTTTACAGTCATTTTAAAAGAGTAAAGAAAAGAAGTCTCCGATTAACAAGTGGTGTTAAAACAGTTTAAAGAATGAAAAAGATTGTTTTCGATATTTTTTTAAGAGTAGATCTAACAAATGAGATTAAATAAATTTGAGATTTGTTTGTTCTTTTTGGAAAGTCACTGGACTTCATAACTTAAACCAGGCAATATTTTAACAAAAAATATTTTTTATAAGCCATGTTTTTATTTTCCATTATCATTTTTCTTTTCTTTCTCTATTTATTTGCTAGTAAACTACAATTCAAAATTTTCCACACAGTCAAAACAGTTCAAAGAATTACAATAATATAATTTCATTAAAACTGGAAATTATTTTGATTTTTGAAAAATATGAAAATCATTTTTTAATCTTTTTTGTTTTTTGTTTTCATTTTATTTTTTGAATTAAGTAGCCTCTTGTTTCGTTCTATCAAAATATTTTTTGAACAACAGCTGATATTAAGTTAAAGTTGAATTGTTCAAAATAGAAGAGCTCAAATAAAATTAGTCAATGGTATCTAACCCTTTAATGGATCAATATTCCTAATATAATTTTTACAAATTTACCAATGTATTTTTTTGTTTTGCCATCTTCAAAATTTTCAACACAACCCTTAATTTATTTGTATTGATAATTATTTTTTTTTTTGTTTTGTGAGTATTGTAATTTATAAACAAGTGTTAACATTTCAAATTAGTAAATGGTTCTAATTTGGTATTTCTTCTAGAATTGATTAAATAAGATTTTTTTTTGCAAAAATTGAATTTTGGTGTATCAAAAATTTTGAGTTGGAGTTTATTTCCAGTTTAAATGGGAAAAAAATTACATTTCATCCATTTTTGTTTTCATCTTTTATCATAAAATCTATATTAGAGAAAGCTAATTTAACTTTAGTTAATTGATATTAATTACAGAACTTGACTAAAAGTATTAAATATATTTTCATTGTCTCTTTGTTTTTTTTTCAAGTTAAAATGTGATTGTTCAGCAATAAATAAATAAAAAAAGAAGATCAGTTGAGCATTTTTTCACATTTAATCTGAAAACACAATATTATTTTCTTTTGAAATTTTTGCATCGTTATTTGAATCCAGACTTATTTTTAGTTTGAAAAACACAAAATGTAAAAAGTGTCTTTGAGTATGTTGAAAATTTTTTTAATTGTCTTGTCAAAGAAATTGAGTTTTTTCAAAGACACTTTTTACATTTTGTGTTTTTTCAAAAAATTTTCATAATTTCTGATAAATTCTAAGTTATTTGGCAATTTTTATCGCTTCAAAAACAAAATCTATTTGATCTCATATAAACAGTAACTTAATTACAAAGCCAGAAGCTCTTTAGATCTATGAATCAGATTATTATTAATAAATTGAACAATAAAAAAAGTGCTGGTTTCGTTTTCCTAAATAAATGTCTATGAATAACAAAAAATTAGGGAAATTGAAAATAAATTTTTCTCACTAAAACCTTAATGTCAACTCTGACTTCATGTGTGGGTTAAAAAAATCGTGTGGAACCAGTATCTCCAAATACCCGGATTGCTGAGGAGAATTCTTTTCAGCTGTATTGTGTGGATTTTTAAAAAACAAATGATTTCGAAAGAAGTGAGTATCCTCGCATGCTTGTATTAGGAATTGTGCTTGTCAAAAAATTGTCAAACTCGGGATTTGTGCTACCCGTGTTGATTACATTTTTATGATCTTAAACATCCTAAATTTTAACAAGGTTCTTGAAATTTATTCTTGGTCTTTTTGGTTCTTTCTTATTCCTTTTGGTTGATTGATTTTGTCTGATTTTGTTTTTGAATTTTTTGAACTGTTTTTGTGAAATACGTTGACTTCTGAATTGGAAAACGATAGCAGTCTTCAATTCATCTTTTTTTTATTAATTCGAAGCATAGATCTTGAAATCTCTTTTTTTTTTTTCTGGTTTCTTCATCATTCAAATAATAAAAAACTAAAAAAAAAGAAGAAAAAAACAATAACAAAAAATCAAAGAATGAAAGAAGAAAACCAAAAAATCTAAAACAAACCGATGGATATATCCAAGTTCGTGAAGATCTTGAATTGCTAATAACATTTCAGCAGCATAAAATTTGGTTGTGTTTTCATCCAAATAATCGATATTCATTAATAAAGCTTTCAGATCGCCACCTCTAACGAACTCCATTGCCAAATAGATGTATTTGGAGTCTTGGAATGAATATAAAAGCTGAACTAACCAAGGGCTGGAATGTTCTGCAAGGACTTGCCTTTCAGACATGATATGCTCAACTTTATTTGTTTTTTCAATCAGTGCCTTTTTCATACGCTTTAAAGCAACCAGCTCGTTTGTGTCACTTTTTCGGCATAAAAAGACATCTCCATAGCCACCTTGGCCTATCTTTGCTAGGATTGAAAATTGCTTAACTGTCATTTTCGTTCTTCTTCTCCTTAAGAAATTTGATTCTTTTTTGAAATGCTCTTTGATAGCCTTTGATCTTTCATTCTTTGAAATTTTGACCTTTTTTAAATTTTGTTTTAATCCCTCCAACCTTTTTTCTCGGGTGTACAAATAATAGAAATATTCAATACTTTTATTACGAATAAACTCTTTATAAATTTCCGCTCTTTGGAGCGTTTCCTTTGACATTTCTTCCAATGGAACAAATTTCCCTCCTCCTCCTTCTTGCTCTTTTTTTTTTACATTTGTTTTTTGTTGTTTTTTATCGATTTTTTTCTTATCGATTCTTTTCCTGAGGCCACTGATCGGTTTTTTGGACATTTGGGTTGCAAGTTTGAATTTTTTTGATAAATGAAATTGAAAATAAAAAATGATAAATTTGAAATTGGTTTATCTTTCACAACTAGAGATTTGATCTCTATTCCTTTTTTGATCTATTCGTTATTTTTTAATTGATTAATGATTGAAAAAAAAAATCATTCCAATTTTCAAGTAAATATTAAAAAAAAGTTTTGAGAGTTTTAAGGACGGGATATTGGATTTGTCAAATAGTCTCAATAACTTGTGATATAATCTCATCTAAATTATTGTCTCAGGATCATCAAAATATTCTCCAATTTGGATCAAAAAATTGAATTTTATGTAATTTTTATAAAATGTAAAATTCACAAAAAAATTTGAGATGTATAAACTCAAACACCTTGTTAAGAAACTTAGAAATGAAAAAGAAAAATAATCACGATTTTCTAACCCACAGAAACGATGATCATTTAGTCTGTTTTCAACAAACAGTTCTAACTTTAAAAGATCACATTCCCTATGATTTTTGATCATTGAGTTACTTGTATTGTTCTATTTTCACAATATATCAGATTAATTCCAACAAAGGAGTTGGTTTTCTCTTTATTTTTTTGTTTTTTTTGATTCATTTTGTTTTTTCAAAAATTTAAGTTCACAACAACGCTTTTGCGATATAGTATTACTCGATTCGATTTTTGAGTAGAAATGATCCTTCCAAAAATATTGAAACGTTTTTTTTATTATTGTGAGATATTTTTTTTTGTTTGTGAGGTTTCTCTAAAAACAAAATTATTAGTATAAAGATAAATAGTGTCGAGGTTTTCTGGAAAATCTTGAATCGAATAAAAAAATATAATAAATAATTTTACAAAAATTGTAATTTTAAATAATAAAATTTTTTTAATTCTTTTATTTTTATGTCAGAGTTTAATCTTTTTAGTTACTACTTTTTAAAAAAATTGAATGAATATATATATATATATATATTGTATTTTATAATGTTTTTTCGGCGTATAGTGTGATAACATCATTTATTATTACTATTAAGGATTGTAATAAGTTTATTAGTTACAAAAGAAAATTAGATTTTTTTTTTTTTTTTTGGTGTCCCAATAACAGTAAGAAAATATAATTGTCTGGGATTTAAGAGCATAGCAAAAGTTGTTAAAAGTCCAATTATAAAAACAAAGAAAATGATAAATAATCTTCAGAATTAAAAAAAATTTTCAATTATCATATATAGAGGGTAAATGCAGAGAAAAATATAAGTAAAAATTTTTTATTTAAGGGACGTATCATTCCAGTGAAAAATAATTTTCTGAAATGGAAAAAAACAAATTGGTAATAATTATAAGTGTCTAATACCGATTAATAACCTAAAAAACCTTGGTTAACAATTAATCTTAAAAAATCAATAATCAAAAAAACGGGTATTTTTCGAAAAAGACACCTAAGAGCGACACCTCAATTTTAATTTGATAGATTAGAATATATAATTTTGAAAGCAACTATTTTGATTTGTAAAAAAAAAAATGAATTTTTAATTTTTGGTTTCGCTCCTTTGAGTTGAATTTAATTTTTGCAAATATTTATATATCTTGAGTATCACTTGGTTAATTAAAAAAATGATCTTTTTTCCAGTAATGTGTTTCCGAGTAATAAAGTAAAATACCCGTGTTTAAAGAATTCGAATTGAATTTATAAGGTAAAAACTTTAAGAAAAATTTCAAAAATTAAATCATTTTTTTGAATTTTTTCAATTTTCTATTTTTTTTGATTTTTTTTTTGATAATTTTTTGGTAAATTTTTTTTTTTATTTCAAAGCCTCAAGTCATTAAGTAAAAATATATTATTCTAATAATACTAAAAAGCACTTATGGTAAATAAAAAATCATATTGATTCTATTGGAAGTTGAATTTGATCTTGAATCAAATATCAAAATGAAAATTGTTGTTTTTTTTCAAATATTTTACCTAAGAATTTTTGATTTTTACTATAAAAAAATCTATTAATTTTTTGTTTTTATTCCATACTAGTTTTAGCTTTTATCTGATGTATATTATACTGCTTGTTTCTTATTTGTTCTTTAAAGGTTAATTATAAAAAATAATTGATATTTGGAAATTGTTTGAATCTTTGAACCAAACAAGGTTTGTATTAAAAGGTAATTTATTTCATAATAAAAAAAAGCAAAATTAGTTAATATTACATTTTTTTTTCGATTTAAAGTGAGGAAATCGAGCTTCGAATTCAATTTTGAAGTAATTTATCTAATTTTATACACGATTTATTCATTTTTTTATTTCAGGTTGATAATTTAGCCAAAATTAAACTAAAAATCAATCATAAAAGTTATTATTTTTTTATCATTCATTGTTTATTGGACTTTTTCTCATTTTTCTGATTCATCAATATATTTGTCGGGGGTTCTATAGTTGATGAGTCGTGATTATTTTATAATTGGTGGGAAAGGTATTTTTTTACAAAATGCGTCAACTGTGTTTGGAATGACATATGAAAAAAACTTATTAAGGGACTAGTCTTCTACGACAACAAGGCAAAATTAGAAAATATGTTATTGGAGGTATTCTTTAATTACAAATTTTGTAGATCTCAAGAGTCAAAAAATTCTGATCGACTAAGAAAGCCATAAAAGAAAATTAGTTTAGTGAGATCAATTTTTTTTTTCCATTTTTTCTGAAAAAGAAAACAATTAAATTCTTTTTTTTTCTCAGAATTTATCTATTCCCCCCCCCGTTTATTGCAATTTTGTTCTTTATTATACTATAAAATTTCTTTGTTACCAGTAAAAGTAATATAAATATTTTTTTTCTTTTTTGAGATAAAACTTTTGGTTAACGAAAAAATTGATTTATTAAACAGATTAAAAAATAATTGTATTTTTTTAAGAATAGTAGTTATAATAATCAAATAGTTAAAGTCATGTGAAAATTTTACTCTGAAATTTTGTTTTTGTATTAAGACAAAAATCGATTTTTCAAAATAAAATTTTCTTGAAGATATTTGGGAATTAGTTAATTTTATCCTCTAAATTCAAAATCATTTTTTTTCTGCGAAAAATTATTTGAATTGTTATAAGGATTCTGGTGAATAAGACCAAACAATTTGTTGAAAAAATTTTTCAAAATTGAAAATTTTTTGCAATTTTTTTTCATTTTTTGAAAACCAGAAAACAACTTTTTTAAAACCTTAAAGAAAAAATTTTTTTTGCTTAATAGATCTCAATTTAATTGATAAACTGTAGTTAAGTTTCTACCGAATATTCATTTATTGAACTACCTATACCACAATTAGTTTTATTGGCTGAGATTTGAATTGAAATATTAATCAAAGAAAAAGTAACCAAATAAAAAAATTTGCTTTCAAAATCAATACTTTCCAACATAAAACGAAAAATTTGTTTTTATCAATTTTCAAGAATTAACTTAATTCTTAAACAAAATAATAGGATACTTTTTTTCGTTTTATATTGGAAACATGTTAATTTTGAATTTCAAAAAGCAGACTCAAATCAATAAATTTTTTAAATGTGGCTAACTCATCCATTTCATAAGTCGAAACACAAATTACAAAAAAAAAAATTTTCAAGATCTTGACAAGATTTCATTTTATTTTTAAAAATGACTACTCCCTTAAAATTCAAATAACGAAGTAAAAAATTGTTTTTTTTTATTTTTAAAAAGGTACTTTTCAAATGTTTTTAAAATAAATCTGATGAAAAATAAAAAAGATTCTTAAAAAGTTGTTATTAATACTATTTTGTTAAATGCCATCTATTGCAACACTACCTATTGATCTGATGATGAATTTATTTTTGTTTAGGAGGTACCAATTCATTTTTTTCTGGTTCCAAATAGGTCTCAATAAACATTTGTGTAAGTTTATCTAATTTTTCTCTGACTGTTTCTTTTGATAATTTTTCTGACAATTCTATATAATACTTAATTTTGGGTTCTGTGCCACTTGTTCTTAAAGTTATTGTGGCATCATTTTCAAAGGTAAATGTGATCATTTGGCTGTTAGGATCTACGTAGAGCACTGCTTTATTATCCTTTTTGGAACTATCATATCCCGTGGTCAAATCTCTGATTGATTTAATCTTAAATGGGCCCAGCTTTTCAAAATATTTACCATCATTTCTAATTTTTTTAAAGATTGAGTTAATGACTTCCTTATCGTAGCAATAAAAGTAGGAATTATTAAAAAGAAAATATCCTAACTTTTGGATACTCAATTTTTCGAATTGTTGTAAAAGTGTTGAATTGTGATCTTCAAGATAGAGTGCCATTTGGATGAGTGCCATTGATGCGGAGATACCATCTTTGTCGTAAACGGTTGAACCGACCATATAGCCAATGGCTTCTTCAAAGGCTAAAAGGACTTTGTAGCCCTGCTTTTCAAGGTCAATGGCCTTGTTGCCTAACCATTTAAAGCCTGTCAGTGTTTCTTCGTATTTGAAGCCGAACTTATCTGCAAGTGCCTTGACCATCTTTGAAGAGACAGTGGAATTCAAAATCGCGATAGGTTTTTTGGAAGATTTCCTTTGGTATTTTTTGAATTGCCACCACGCTAATAAGATGCCGATCTCGTTCCCATGAAAGACATGCCATTTAGGCTTGTTGGACTCGTTCTCACTGAATTGGGAGCTTGGGATTTTCTCTGCAACAGCTAGTCGATCAGCATCTGGATCATTTGCAATGATCAAGCTCGATCCGTTCAAGTCTGCTGTTTCCATCGCAAGATCAAGCGCTCCCTTCTCTTCGGGGTTAGGGAATGGCACTGTTGGGAATTTTGGATCAGGCTCAACTTGAGATTCAACAGGAATGATGGGGTTGAATTCAAAGGTCTTGATAGCCCTTTTGATCCATTCATAGCCAACGCCATGCATGGCAGTATAGGTGATTTTTAAATAGCTTGATGATTGGAGATTATAACATAAGTGCGATTTCAATTCTTCATAAATTTCATTATAATATTGCTCATCAACTTGATTGGTTTCAATTGGATCATATAAAAGTTCACTCGATAGCTCTGATGCTTTTTCAAGATCAAGTAATTCCAAATTTTCTAAAATCTTTTGGGAAATGCCTTTATCATGTGGGGGGATAATTTGAACTGAATTTTCCCAATAGACTTTATAGCCATTATATTCTTTTGGATTATGACTATAGGGTTTTTTTTTTTTTGTTATTTTTTTAAAATTTTAAGATAAATATATTATGAGAATTAAGAATCAATTTTATGAATGTTTTTTGATAATTTTTGAGTTTTAGATAGTAATTTCTTTATTATTTCTTGTACTTTTCATTTGTTCTTACGTATTAAACTTCAATTAATTCATTAAAAAGGCATACTCTTAATGAAACACGTTATGAAGTTAGTTAGTTATGTAACTAACTTCATTTTGAAATTTATAAATGAAAAGTTTTGATTTCAATTTCCCAGATCTTTGTTTCACTAAAATCCATGAAAGAAATAATAAAAATATTTTCACAAACAATAAAAAAAAATATGTTTCAAGTCCCCCAAATAATCTTTGCTAATTATTGGTTGAAAAAACCCAAAAGATCTTTTCAAAATCAATTAAAGACAAAAATTTAGTTTTTTTGCATTTCTCCCAGATTTATTGAACCTTAGATTATCAAAAATAAATATTTTTAAATCCAATTTAACAATTTCCTATTAAGAATAAATTGAAATTTTATCTTGAATTTAGAGTTTATTCAATCAGAAGTTTTAAATTAAAATATCAAATTAAAATTGGGGTATGGAATTATTATTAATCATCACATTATTTACTTTTGATTTTAACACTTTTTTTATTATATTTACACAAGTAGTTGCACTGAAGTTTCGGAATTTTTATAAATACGTTTCTTTCTATTTATACTCTTTTTTTTTTCTTTAAACTTTGATTCTGAATAGTAGATAAAAAATTTTTTATTTCTATGATTGCTGAAATATACTTTTTTTAAAATAAAAAACTTCAAAAAAGTAATAAAAAAAAAAAAGTCCTCACATTTAAAAAACGATCGTTAGTAAGTTTTGAAAAGTGATTACTTTTTTTTTATGAGATTTTCAGAATTATAACTTTTTTAAAGTTTTGTGTTTTGATTTGGTGAAGATTTCTTTTTTTAAAAAAGTACTTTACTTTACACTCCAGCCTTTAAACTACAATTAAAGGTTTTTTACTTCACTTTATTAAAATAGTTAACTTTCAAAAATTTTTAAAGTTTGGATAATTACTTGCTTTTTATTAAAACAGAAAACTTTCAAAAAGTTTTAATTCTGAAAAATTTTGATGTTTTTCAAGATAGAAAACTTGAAAATAGTTTTAAAATTCCTCACTTTTTTAAGGAAGTAGGCAAACTTTATCATTTTTAAAAATTCTAATCGCCAAGGCCTTACTAAAAAAAGATTTTTTAGTGCCATGGTGATATTAAAACTTTAAAACCAAAATACTGTCCACTGTTCTATTTGTGAATAGAACCTAACCCAAAGTAAACCAGAGTCGAATCTTTAATTTTTTTTTATTTTTGATCATAAATTTGGTTTTATTAGATTAGGTTTTGAATCGAGAAATGTCTTCAAAGTTCATGCATGAAAATTAACCATAGAATAAATCAAAAAAATAGAAATGAGAAGGTATATATTTAAAACCAATCTTTTCTTCTAGAAGTCCAAACACGAAAGATCGTTCTTTCCAATTAAATTTGTTGAAATCAGATCAAAAAGGAATAAAAAAAAAAATTCGACCAAAATTATATTTTCAAGGATATTTCATCTTTGAGAACATGATTTTTTTTCTAAAATCTTCTAAAAAATTTTTATTGAATAAAACAAGAGGTAAATGTTTTTATAAGATTTTTTGGTCTTTAAAAACTTTGATTTTTGAAAAATGAAGATTTTGTGATTTAATTTAAAAAAAGTAAAGAATTCTATCAAAACTCTCAAGAATTTTTTGAAATTTTGCAATTTTAAACTGATAGAATTGTTTTGAAATAGTGATTAATGATGGTTCTTGAAAAAATAAAGAGCAAACTAACTTCATACATCTTTATTCTAAAAATTTTAAAAGATCAAAGTCAAATTTAAATTAGTTAAACAGGAAATTCACTATACTGAGGATTCCCTTTGAGAATTATGTTTTTAGATGATTTATTTAAATTCTTCTATTTACGAGTTGCATTTATTTTTTTAAAAAGTTTAAGTAAAAATTCCTTCCTTTTGGTTTGCAATTCACAATAATAGAGTCGGGTGGCATAAATAACACGTGTTGTCAAACTATAACGGATTACTAAAATCCAAATTATATTTTTTTCTAATTTGAGTATTGGAAAACATCATTACATCCAGACAAAGTTGGTTTGGATTTGAATTGTCTTTTGAGATTAGGTTAGAACTACTGTAAATGTTTACGAAAATATTAATACTTTTGTTTCCAAAATTTCATCATAATTACCAATTTTGTGAAATTTATTGTTTTTTTTTGTTACAAAATTAATTGATCTTTCAAGATAAACATAATTCCTTTTTAAAATTTCTTCAAATAAACCTATTTCTTGCATATGTGTATTTTTTTTCATCCTTTTCATTTGTTTCTTTTTTTTCGACAGTTAATAAATATTTTTTCAGGGGGTTAAAATTTTGTCTACATTAAAGTTAAAAACTTGTTTGAGTTCTACTCATTGTATAATTTTAGAAAATCTTTTACTGGTATTTGAATTATAAATATGAAAAAAAATTCACTTCCTTTTCCAGTTATCTTTTTATAAATTGGTTTTTCTGAAGTAAGTTGGAATTTCCCTTCCTTTGAATAAGGAAATTGAAAATGAAGTGAAAATTTTTTCCTATTTAAAAATCATTAGTCTGTAGTTTTTTTCGTCATTTTTATACAGGCTTTAACTTAAAAATATTCTCTTTGGTATACGAGTATGATTTTTGTTTCCAGAATTTCAAATTTATACCAAATCCATCTGATAACGGCAAATGTTGAAAAATAATTTTACAAACGAAAAATAAACAATAATTTTTTCAGATTCAATCATAAATTCTTTAATTTTTCCAAGACAAAGTTTCTAAATCCCAAAACATCTTCTAAAAGCATTTTTTGATAGTTTTCTTCAATAAAAATTTTTTAGAAGATTTTTAGATTTAGAAGATTTTAGAAAATTTTATTTTTACTCTTCATCTTTATCTTCATAATTTAGATAAGAAAAAACAATAAATTACCTTGAGTTTTCTTACCACATTACTATTTATTATTATTTTAGAAAAAAATATTTTTTTACAATTGTATTTTCAAAATTCTAATTTCAAATATTTTTATCAAAAACAAAGAATACTGTTTTAAAAGATTAAAAGTAAAAGGGATTTAATTCTCTAAATCAAAAAACATCTACTAAGTGTTCAACACAAAGAAAAAGAAAAATTGAGAAAAAATTGAAAGAATGATTCAGAATTTATTTTTTGTGTTTTCAATTTAATAAGAAATAAATAATTATCAAATCAAATAAATACATCCAATAAATCGTTATTTCTGAAAAAATAATACATTTTCTCAACCAAAACGAAAATTAGATGAATTAAATGAAAATAGGAATTTGAAGTCATTTTGGGAATTCTTTAGAAATGTGAGTAATTTGTTAATCACAAATTTTCGATACACAAAGTATTTCCATTCAGAATTAAAAATAAAGCCAAGTAAAGAAGAAGTAATTGTATCAAATAAACATAGATAAGATCAAGAAATAAGTGATTTAGATTGATTTTTTCAAGCTCCAATTTGTTCATTTTTTTGAATTACTCATTTTTTTACTTGGTATGTACATATATTATACTAGGATATATTCCGCTCTCTTTAACATTTAGTAAAATATAAAAGTTTTTAGTTAAAGAAATGATTTGAATAATCCTGTTTCATATAAATTGTGACATTCAAAATTGGAAAAATGAACTTACTCCCTTCAAATAGAAAGCTTCAAAAAAGTTTTGAAAAAGACTTGGCTTTTTTAAAAAGGTTGAACAATTTTCTTGTATTAATTTTTCAAAAAATATTATTTCGTTTTCATCATTAAATTAGATGATTTTAGTAAATAATTTCTGAGAGGACTAATTCAATCAATTGAAAACAGATGGTTTTGTATAAGAGTATACTCAACTTTCTTTACATTTTGGGGATGTGACAGTTCCCTTAATGGTGAGAAAAATTTTTTTTTCACATTTATTTTTGTTACAACCGTTCCAAACCTACCGCGAAATTTGACAGACAAAGAAATTGACTTTTTGTCTCAGTTAAATAGAAAAAAAAATCTTCTATTCTACTCTATCATATAATTTTACGGTTTGACATCGGTTTTTTAAAAACATTTTTTTATTACGAAGGACTGGGTAAAAAAATCTTGTTGTTTTTGACGAAACAAAGTTAAAAATTCAAAGCAAAGCTTCCAAAGATCGAAGATCGAATTTTATAATTTCTTTGAAATGGTCTTGCCTTTTGATTTTAAGGTGTTTAGAAATTAAGTATCCACCAAAAACCTCAAAATTTTTCTAAATTATAAATCATTCAGAAGGTTTGAAGCAAAAAATACAAATTTTAAGATTTTAACTATGGGAAATTTTTGTTCTATTATAAAATTTCATGATTTGTAATAAGCTATCACATAGCCATAAAATCTTTTCATAAAATATAAAAAGGAAGATAGAAAAGGAATTTTCTGTTGATCATAGATTTCATGGTAGGGTTGGAACGGCTGTAAGAGATCAAGAGCAAATTATGATAAGGTTGCTGTTTTTTTTTTCAATTAGAAAAAAATGACCAGAAAGGTGATAATTTTGACTCATATTTATTATTAAGCTCTATTATCTAATCGTTTGATTAATAGAAAGGGAATTTTTGTGAAAATTTGCGTTTGATGTAAATTCTCAGAAATTATCTCTGGACAGCCGAAAACAAAAATAAAATCAAAAGAAAAAAATGATAATAAAGAGACAAAAAAAAAAAAAAAAAAAAACAAACGAAGGAGTAACCATCACGCCCCCAGCAGTTCCAAGAATCCTTACCGCGTAACTCAGCAAGGGTGTTGGTACAATACAATTGAATAAATAGACTTTAAATCCTTTCAACATGAAAACATTTGCTGTAATTTCTGCAAATTCCTTTGAGTGATCACGATGATCATAACCAATTACAATACCTTTTTTTTGAACAGTTTCCGGATCAAAAACCTCAAGAAGGTATTCGGCCCACCCTTTTCGAAAGAAGAATAAATTTTAATAAAGGAGAAAAAATTGCAAAGTTTTTTAATTTTTTTAATTTTTTTAAATTTACTTGTTTCAACAGAAAAATAAAAAAAAAAGAAGAAAAAAGTTCTTTGTTTAATTACCTTGTGCAGTTTGCTGAACAGTAATGTGATTCATTCGTGAATAACCTGCCCCCATTTTTGCTCTCAGTCCAGCTGTTCCAAATTCGAGTCTTTTATCAAATAATTCTTGTAATTGCTCTTGTTTTTTTCCTTTAATCAGTTTTTCAACTTCTTGTCGTGTTTCTTTGTTTGTGTCAATTTTTAACCATTGATTAGCTTGAAAATAAACAGATTTTTGATAATTGCTATATGATTTGTATGCTATCCCGCCTACTGTGACAGCGATAACAGCACCTACTGTTGTTGATACTTTATGTTTTTTGATAAATTCAATAATTTTGCTCATAAGTGTGAAAAAAAAAAAAATGAATTTTTATTTTTTACTTGTTTCAAATTGGAAGAAAGGGTCTGACATAAAGAAGAATATGTAGAGAATTGAGTTTGATATTTAACGTTTTTTTTCAATAAATTAAAAATTTTCTTTGAATAAAGACGGTTAAAGCCTTTCAATTCAACTAATTAGAGATTGAATTTTCAAACTGTTTTTCAGATCAAAAATTTTTCGCTTTAAACATCTTTTTTGTTTTTTTGAAACTTCTTTTCAACTTTCTTAAAAATTTTGAAAAAAGTTTTAATGAATGAAAAAAAGATAAACGGTGATTAATAAACAGACACTTAAAGGTCTGTAAAAATTTCAGGTTTTGAAAAGTATTGATACAATTTCTATAAGGCGAATTGAAAGACAACATTTATTTGTATTCTTTGGAAAATATTTGACTATTTCCTTTTCTTCACTGTCTTGAGTACAACCACTGAAGTTAAATCTTGGTGAATTCTCAAAATTAAACAGCTCAATTTTTTTTACCCAAATGTATGATATTTTGATTGTTTAATTAAAAAAAAAATTGTGAATCAAAAAAAGTGGACTATTCTAATTGTATTATTTGTAAAATCTATTATTTATACGATTAACAATATATTCATTGATTCAAAAGATTATTGAGAGAATTGAACTTGTTAATAATAAAGTTTTTTTTTTTTTGAAATTTCTTCATTTTGCAACAATTGATTTTCACATCCAAATTTGAAATTTACTTTGAAAAGGTCTGAAATTCAAATTTTATCTAATAAAAAGATCCATCTTATTTTCTTGAAAAGAATACATAGTTTAGGTTAAGAGTATCAACATACTTGGAAATTAAGTGTAACAGCCATTTCATCAGAGGTAAAAAAATAAATTTTAATTTTAGTTTGAAATGTTGAGAAATTAATTAAATTTTGTCGATAAACAAATATTTTCAGTTAAGGGATCAAGTACATTTTTCAAATTTTGAGTGTCACCACTTATGTGAAACCGAATGATTGAAATCATTTCTTTAACCAAATATATTGATATTTTAATAAATACCGAACTGGAATATACCCCAGTATAATATATTTTCATACCAAGTAAAAAAGGAAATCAAAAAAAAAATGAAAAGATTGGATCAAAAAAAATAAATACAAATCCTATATTTCTTGATCTTATCTGTAAGATTAGACACAATTACTTCTCCTTAATTTGATTTTGTTTTTAATTCTTCATTGGAAATACTTTTGTTTGAGAATTTTTTGAGAAACAAATTACTTTTTATTTCAATAAAATTTCCAAAATGATTTAAAAATCCTATTTTCATTTAATTCATCTAATTCAAGTTTGGGTTCAAAAAAATAGGACATTTATTAAATTTATCTTTACAAAAATAAAGATTTATTCGATAAATTTGTTTGATTTTATAATTATTTATTTTCTATTAAAATAAAAACTCTGACTGTTTCTGAATATGATTGAATTTTTTTCAAAAATTTTCGTTTCTTTTGGGTTGAATCTTTTGTAACTGTTTTTATATTTCGCGAATTCAATACGTTTATTTTAATTTTTGAAATAGTATTCTTTATTTTGGTTTTGGTTGATAAAAATATTTGGAAATTGAATTTTGAAAGCAAATTTATAAAACAACTGTTTTATAAAATAATAATAAATAGTAATGGGGCGAGAAATTCAAGGTGATAAATTGTTCAGATTCATTCAAATTAAGAAGATAAAGAAAAAAAATCTTCGAAAAATAGGTTTTTATCTATTTTTTTTTTCTTACCTAATTTCAACAAATTTATCTGAGAATAGATGATCTTTCATTTTTGGTCTTCAAAAAGAAAATATTTGTTTCAAATACACACCTTTTTGGGTCTTTTTTTTTTGTTTACTGTTTGATTAATTCTATTTCATTTATATAAAAACATTTCCCCATCCAAAACCAAATTTAATAAAACCAAAAATTTAATTAAAAAAAAATGTTCAAAAAATCCAAAAATTTCAGATTCAACTCTGAATTACTTTGGGTTCGCTTTCTTTTCACAAACAGAACAGCGACAGATACTTTGGTTATAAACTTTTTGATATCTCGTTGCACCCAAAAATTCTTTTTTACAGTAAGGTCCACACAATTAAAAATTTTCAAAATGGTAAAATGTACTTTTTCCTTAAATCCCTCAAAAATTGAAATCTTTTGAATTTCTTTTAATTCGCCAAATTTTAAATTCTTTTTATTTACTAATATATTGTTTTTCAAACCTCAAATATCATAAAATAGGGATTATCCTTAAACAAGAACTTCAAAGTTCAAACTTTTGAAAGAACAAGTTCTTGTATGAAATTTTAATCGTTGATTCTCAAAAAAAAAAAATATTATATTAATAAATGAAAATTATCAGATTTTAAAATGATTCTAACTAAAATTAAATTCTATTTAACGTTTCATTGTTTATCTTGAGTTTATTTTCTGCCCCCCCCTCTTTTATTATAGAAAACTATTTATTTTTTTTTTTTAGTTAATAATTAAAAACCAGAAAAAAATTTATTTTTCAATAAAAATATTTGTAATTACTAGAAAATCCACTAATAAGGAAGTTAATAGTTATTCTGATAAAAAAAAACAAACAATTTATAATTTTACATAAATTATTAGAACTTTAATGAAAATTCTTATTGTATGAGAACAAACACCATAAAAAAATTTTTTTTTAAAAATTTATTTTCAAATCATTTAATTTTCCACCCAGCAATGAATCAGTCATTTATTTTTTAAAGATTTTTTATTATTATTATTATTTTTAGATTTATTATTTTTATTTTGATCAAATGGTAATAAATTAATTAAAAATTTAAATGGTGTATTATAGTCTTGATTTTTTCGAATATAATTTAAAATTTTGTAACATTTTTTATCATAATTAATTATTTCATACAAATTGACCAATTTAACAAAAGCCATTCCTGTATTATTATCAATTAAATAAGATTTTTGAAATGTTTTTTTATCTCTATATTCTTTCACCATTTTTTTCAATATTAAATTAAATCTAATTATAAAATGCTTTTTAACTATGGCATCTATAATTTTCTTTTCATCCTTTTTGAGATAATTAATTGCATTTTTAACATTTTTCCGTCTTGGCGAGAGATTATAAACCTGTATTCGATATTTTTCAATTAGTGACATTTGGAAAATCTTGGCAAGATAATGTAAACTATTTGCAGAGTTAATTAAATTTTTATGTAATTTTTCCATATAACCTTTTAATTCATCCTTTACTAAAACCTGAGTAAATTTATTATTCACGATGATCATTTGATAAAACGTTTTCCAAGCGATTCTATTTAATTCAAGATTATCACTTGAGCACAAATTTGATAATTTTGAATGGAATTTGGGATCGTTATAAATTTCCATTTGGATGGAAGCAATTTTCACTAAATGCCGAATAACATTTAATATGTCGATTTGGAATGTTACATCTTGATTTGATCCCCTTTCAAGGATTTCGAATAATTTCATTATCACTTTATTTCCTATTTTAATTTTTGGCACAGTTAAATTCCCACCGATTACTTTATTTCCAATATTATTATATGAGCCATCTTCAATTTGATTCACACCAACAATTAAATTTAATTTTGATAAACATATGATCATATTTAATATAAAATTACTAATGCAAGACGAAGAGGCAGTTGGATAATTGATGGTCAGTTCAAGTATACTAATGATTTTTTGCAATAAAACCCCGGATAACAGCAAGGAATCAGTTAAAGTAACCATATCAGTCGCATATGGCAACTTTTGATATATCTTACCAAAAAAATCCGTCAACACCTTTGTTAAAAAATTTGGTCTTTTAATTATTGATTCATGTTTAATTAATTTAAAATTTCCAAACCCCTTATATAATTCATCTTCGTTATCATTTAAATTATCTTCATTATGATCATTTCTATTTCCATTTTCATTTTCGTTTTCATTTTCAGTTTCATTTTTATTTTTATTTCCATTTCCATTTCCATTTCCATTTCCATTCCCAGTTTCGTTTTCACTTTCATGATTTTTTCCTTCATTTTCAATTTCTTTTCCATTTGTGTTTTCAGCTTTACGAATTTGTGTTTTATTATTATTATCATCCACGTCAACAACTTGTGTTATACCCCCCAATTCTAAAAAATTAATTTTATTTAAAAATTGTTTTTTTAAAAGTCTTACATTTTTGACATCTTTCATAAATAAGTTTGCTTGATCAGCAAATAAATCATTAAGAATTAAAGACGTATCTTGTGTATAACTATTTACAAAAAAATCTAAAAAATTTTCTGAAAGCATTTTTTTCCAAATGTATTGAGCAGAAGTCTTGACATGAAAAAATTTTGATATTGTTAAATTTCTTAAATGTTGTATCAGATTTATTGGTTTTGATTTTAATAGTCTTAATATTTTTTCATTTTTGAAATTTATTAATTGAATAAAAATAAAGAAAAAATATGTTGAAAACGATGAAGTGCGAGAAGACATACATTTAAATATTTGCTCTTCAATTACATTTGGATGTTCTTCAATAAGTTGTATTAAATTATTACAAATTGATCTACACAATTTATCAATCAATTTCAACATACTATTGGATGATGGCTTATATGTCTGATTTCCTTTATCTGTAGACAATAAATCATAAAGTGTATTAAGATAATAATACAACTGTACCATCGTACAAAAATTCGATAATGGTGAGTTTTTTCCATAATACTATATATTTTTTTATTTATTTATTATTATTATTATTATTTCAGAAAAAATTTTTATTGTTATTAATTAATTAATTCTGTTGTTTGGTGATTATTTTATTTTTGTAAAATTTTGAAATTTTTTTTTTTCTTTTTTCAATTTATTTTTTTCTTAGACTTTTATTAAGAGCAATAATAAATTGAAAACCTACAATTAAGATAAATATCAATTCTATCCTTATTCTGTATAAAAAAAAAAAAAAATCATTTTATTACAATCATTTAATATCTTTATAACAAAAATCTTTTATATATATATATATTACCTTTTATCAAAAAATAATAATAACATTTATACAAAATGTCATAATTTTTATTTTTTTAAAATATTTGAAATTTTTAACTAAAATTTTTTTATAGTAGAAAATTTTGAATAATAAATAAAAGTTTTTTCTATCTTTACACTAAATTTTTAAACAAAAATTAACAAATAAAATTGTTTTTTTTTTTGGGCTTGGTATATTCCAAGAAGATATTTTATCATCAATTTTGTTAACTCTCATTTTACATTTTCTTTTATTAAAAATTATACCCTTAAAAAACCATTACCGAACATTTACAGATGATTTAATCTTAATTAATAAAAGGAAAGAAAATTCAAGTAAATCAAAAATGAAAGTTAATAAATGAAATTATTATTCTATCAGGATTAAAACACAATAAAAACAAAATAGTTATTTCAAAAGATTTAGAGAAAATACAGAATCTTGCAAATTTACGAAACATTATAAAAATTACATTACATTTCCTTTACAGAGTAAAAACATTCATTATTCGAAATGAAATTTCGCTGCCGATTCAAAACATAATATTTTACAAAAACGTTTCATTGGAATTAGGATGAAATAATTTTTTTTTGAATTACACAAAAATAAACTTATCGATCAAAAAAATCAAAAATTCTGATCAAAATGTTTATTAAAAAAAAGTCCATTTTTCAATGTAATATTTTTTTATTTTTTACACTTTGAATTTTAGTCAATTTTTTATGGCACTGGGTTATACTTCAAAATACAAGACCTGTAAATTAAATATTTGGGTATTTATTTGGATAAAATTTCTGAAATATTCTATATTTTGACAAAAGAAAAAGAAAGCTAAGGTATTTCCAAAAAAGTGGGGAATTTTTTTTTACATATCATAAAAATTCATCATTGTTAGTGAAGGTATTCATGAATTGACAATACCAAATTAAGTTTAATATTAATACCGAATAAATCAATGACTATGATATTTATTTCGAAATTTGTTGAATTGAAATATTTCCAAAAAATGAAAAAAAAAAATAGCACTATTTTTGGAGAAAACAATGTACGACCAATTTCCATAAAAAACTGGGAATATGGAAAGTGTACAAATTATTTTTTAAATAATAAAATGCAGTTATATTCTTTCAATTCTATTTGAAAATTTTGTT